>OY804602.1:53709685-54309685 GCA_963680895.1 Fragum sueziense
GCATTATTCTAGATCTATGCAAATAACATAACTCTTTGACTCTACAAGTAAAGTTTCTTCGGTATAAATGACAGACAGGGCTCGCGCTGGCGATCGCCACTTCAAAAGTCATCTTGGCGAATAAGGCAACAATTCTATTAAAAAAGATGGTCAATAAATCGAATGTGGCTCAGACTTGACTCCATCTTTTACCATAAATCAATCGCCGATTAACATTACTGTAAACACTTACTTTTTATTCAATTCGAAAGATAGATTAGCTGTCGAAATGGTCGAGTAAGCACACCATTTTAATATGTACAACTACCCGGTAAATGTGAAAGAATTTCTTTGTGTAATCGCGAGGCGGCATAACAGAAAGAGACAACGCGTCTGTGCTAAAACCATCTAACGTCAGCGTATTTACTACGTAGATAGTGTTTTGTTTTCATTGCGTCATCCAATTTTCCCGCACTTTTCTGGCACGCGCGACTTTTGTAAACAAATCATAGTAAAACGTAACCTTATTTGGGTGCGGAAAAATCATGTGATTATATTGAAACTGAAATGACTACGTCATCAATTTACTGTGTTTGCGGCCTCTTTGATCTCGCTCAAATCATCGCATATGAGTAACACAGATTTACTCTAGTTTCCTTGTTTAGTTTCACTTTCGGGATTGATCGACATAAACAGGGAAAGGTCGTATTTACAGCGAATATTGTTGTTTCCGATATGAAGTTTAAAATAAATACTTTCTTTTCGATCCTTTATTTTTTCCCCTCAATCAGCGTGATTCAAGTCCTAAATTTGCACTCGCCCCGTCGGACTAGTTCGTCCCCAAATCTACTCGTCCTACGGCATTTTCTACTCGCCAATGCGAGCGGGCGAGTGGATTTTTCAACCCCTGCTACTGTATTTCTCTCTTTCCTTCAGGATTACATGTTTTCAAAATATGCTATTTCTTGTGTTATAAGTATTTCTTGTAAACAAGACATGATGATCATGAAAAGTAATTCTTATATTCGTTTTCAGGCTGCTGCCAAAACCAAGAAGTTTTACTAACAGTTTTACAGTTCCCAAGCAGTCATTATCAAACAGAATACTAAGACTACATTCCTTTCTCATCAACAATATAAAACAATTTAGAACTGTGATAAAAATAAAACCTGGAAATTCCCAGGGAAATCCCACACTATCTATTTTAAGTAACTTTGCGGCGTTTTCTGGACTTGGTGTTTGTTTTATTGCTGGAAAATGTTTGACAGTAGAGTGTAAATCAAAGTCACATAAAGGTTCAAGATTAGTGGGTTTAGAAGAAATTGAAGGAAAAGGAGATGCAAGTTTTGATTGGCAACAATTCTTTGAATTATTATGGATGGATGTTTGGTCCTTAGCTTTAGCGGTGGTGGTAAGTATTGTCTAGTTTTATTAACCCTTTCCCAAACAACAAAATTTTAGGGCGATCCACTTCAAAAACTGCCACAAATGACAAAATGGATGTTATTAAAGATAAGATTTGTCATTGTGTAAAATATAGCACAGAAAATATTGAGACAAAAGGAGAAACTGCTGGTTATCAGCAGTTTCTTCTTTTGTCACAATGTTTTCCCAAGCCTTTTCTTTTAGGGACGTCAAAACCAGGTCTTGTTTGGGAAAGGGATAGATGACAAAATTGATGACGATAAAGATAGGATTTATGTACAATACAGCACAGGAAATAAAAGGGCAAAGGGAGAAAGGACTGGTCATCAGCATTTTCTTCTTCTGCCTCAATATATCTCACAAGATTTTCCCATCAGGAAAATCAAAAGTAGGGCTTGTTTGGGAAAGGCTTAACCAGCTAGCTGCTTTGATGAATATCACGTTTCCCTTTGCATACATGAATTTAAAAGAAAAGAAATCATAAAAAAAATCAACTTTCTTACTGCACATGTAGTGTAAGCTGAACAGTATATGCATCATGCTCTTTCAATATGCGCTTGTTCACAGAATGGTAGCATGTAAGATTCAAAATTATGAGCTCATTTGTTTCATCCCCAGTAATGGGGAATATCTTTTTCCAACATGTCTCACCAATGGGTGGATAATATTAAACCTTTAGCAAGGTGAAAAGCTAAAGTGTTAGGAAAGATGTTGTCGTACTTGTGAGAAAAAGGACAGGAATCGATGGTTAAGCACAACAGCAGCTGCAATGCCATATTACGAATGAAATACATGTACTTTTAAAAATGGCACTCAAGCTCATTCAAACTACCGGTAAATCCTTTTCACAAGTTGTGACAATTGCTTTTCCTTTCCTTTTCAGTGTGCGCTTGTTGCTGCATTAGTATACATCAAGTTACCATTGATGATAGGCGATGTTGTCAATGTTCTGTTACAGTTTATAAAAGACAATGCAGTAAATGAGTGCTGACAAAGACAAGATTTGTGTAAAATATAACAAATATTGAGGCAAAAGAAGAAAATGCTGGTGACCAGCATTTTTAGCTCACCTGAGCACAAAGTGCTCGAGGTGAGTTATTGTGGTCACTTTTTGTCTGGCGTCCGTCCGTCCGTCCGTCAACATTTGGGGTGTTTACACTCTAGCATCCACAAAAGTTACTCAATCTTGATCAAACTTGGCCAAAACAAGTACAATCATAAGTTTTCGGACAAGTTCGATTATGGGCCTGATTGGACCAGAAAGTGCGGAGTTATCTGCCCTTGAATGTCAAAAAATGCTGTTTTTAAGTTTGTTTACACTCTAGCATCTACAATTATTGATCAATCAAGACAAAACTTGGACATAATATTGGAGACCATAAGATCTTGGATGAGGTGAATTTTCAGTCTGATCTGACCACAAAGATGAGAGTTATGTGCCCTTGAATTGGGCAAAATTGCCACTTTTTTGCTGTATTCAAAAAACAGTTAATCTAAGGGAAGGAACTCTGACACTACTTTACTTCAGTATAAGTAGAGTTATCTAGTTTGATAGAGGATATAAATAGATTTACACTCTTATTAACCCATTACCAAACAACAAAATTTTAGCCTAGTCCAAAATCATAGGTGTTGCAGACGACAAGTTCCATTGAACAAAATTTAACATTTTTTGGTCTTTCTTGGTAGAAAACATTGTGGGTAATGAAGAAATTGTTTGTCACAATGTTTTCCAAAGCCTTTATTTTGTGGGGCATCCAAAAGCGCCAATGTGTGGGAAAGGGTCAATCAAGACAAAACTTGGACACAATGTTGGGGACTTTAAGATCTCAGATGAGTTTGATTTTCAGTCTGATCTGATCTGAAAGTCAAGAGTTACGTGCCCTTGAATTTGACAAAATAGCCATATTCGGCTGTTTTCAACCTTTTTTACGCTCTAGAATCTACAATTATTATTCAATCAAGACAAAACTTGGACACAATGTTTTGGACAATAAGATCTTGGATTGGTTTGATTTTCAGTCTGATCTAATCAGAAAGTCAGGAGTTATGTGCCCTTGAATTTGACAAAATTGCTGTTTTTTACTGTTTTCGACTTTGTTTACACACTAGAATCTACAAATTATTGACCAATCAAGACAAATCTTGGACACAATGTTGGAGACTATAAGATCTCAGGTAACTTCGATTTTCAGTCTGATCTGACGAGAATGTTGAGAGTTATGTGCCCTTGAATTTGACAAAATTGCCATTTTTCGGCTGGTTTCGACCTTGTTTATACTCTAGAATCTACAATTATTTATCAATCTATACAAAACTTGGACACAATGTTGGGAACCATAAGATCTCATATGAGATTGATTTTCAGTCTGATCTGATCAGAAAGTCGAGCGTTTTGTGCCCTTGAAATTGACAAAATTGTTGTTTTCGGCTGTTTTCGACCTTGTTTATACTCTAGAATCTACAATTATTTATCAATCAAGACAAAACTTGGATACACTCAGGGCTACAGATAAGTGGAGATGAAGACATACTAACATTGTTTTTTCGAATTCAAATCCTATGTTGTGGGTACTCATTTGAATCGTCTCGATGAGACGATACAAATGAGTACCTACAACATAGGGTTGGATGATCACTGACAGCATTATTGCAGTTTGAAAAGTCACCACCCCCTCTTATCTGGAGCCCTGTACAATGTTTGGCACCATAATTTAGATCTTGGATGAGTTAGATTTTCACAACCTTATTGACCATAAGTCCTTTTTCAGTCTTAAAGTAATAAATATTAATTGAATTGAACAAAAGTGTTGCTCATATCATTTAGGTTCAGGTGAGCGATATAGGACCATCATGGTCCTCTTGTCTTCTTTTGCCTCAATGTTTTCCTTTGCCCTCCTGTGTGTGACCTCAAAACACAGTGGTCGTGTTTGGGAAAGTATTAATGAGACCTCAGATCTATCTAGTTGCAAGTTTCAATATTCATAATTTACTTTTCAGTGTGCGCTTGTAGCTGCATTAGATCTAGTAAATATCAAGTTACCACTAATGGTAGGCAATGTTGTCAATGTGGTGTCACAGTTTACGAAAGACAAGGAAGCAAATTAGTGCTGACAAAGGCAAGATTTGTGTAAAATACAGCACAGAAAATATTGAGGCAAAAGAAGAAAATGCTGGTGACCAGCATTTTCTTCTTTTGCCTCAATGTTTTCCCTTGCCTTCCTGTGTGTGACCTCAAAGCCCAGTGGTCGTGTTTGGGAAAGTGTTAATGAGACCTCAGATCTATCTAGTTGCAAGTTTCAATGCTCATGGTTTACTTTTCAGTGTGCGCTTGTAGCTGCATTAGTAAACATCAAGTTACCGCTAATGGTGGGGGATGTCGTCAATGTTGTGTCACAGTTTAAGAAAGACAATGCAGCAAACTTCATGTTGGACCAGATTGAAAAGTGTTTTAGATGACAAAACAGATGCTGATAAAGACATTTGTATAAAATACACCACATTGAGGCAAAAGAAGAAAATGCTTGTTACCAGCATTTTCTTCTTTTAACTCAATGTTTTCCTTGGCCTTTCTCTCAGGGATGTCAAAACATGTTCCTGTTTTGGAAAGTATTAATGGGACCTCAGATCTATTTAGTTGTAAGTTTCAATGTTCATGATTTACTTTTCAGTGTGCTCTTGTTGCTGCATTAGTAAACATCAAGTTACCACTAATGGTAGGCGATGTTGTCAATGTGGTGTCACAGTTTACAAAGGACAATGCAGCAAATGAGTGCTGACAAAGGCAAGATTTGTGTAAAATACAACACAGAAAATATTGAGGCAAAAGAAGAAAATGCTGGTGACCGGCATTTCTTCTTTTGCCTCAATGTTTTTCCTTGCTTTCCCTTCTGAGACCTCAAAATTCGGTCTTGTTTGGGAAAGACCTCAGATCTATCTGGTTGTAAGTTTCAATGTTCATGGTTTACTTTTCAGTGTGCTCTTGTAGCTGCATTAGTAAACATCAAGTTACCACTAATGGTGGGGGATGTTGTCAATGTGGTGTCACAGTTTACGAAGGACAATGCAGCAAACTTTATGGACGAGATCCGAAAACCAGCTGTCAAACTTATCGGCTCTTATCTGCTACAGGTTAGAAATATATATGAGCTGGGATCTGGAAAAAGGTTCCTTATTTCATATGAGACAACCATGTATCCAGATCAGCCTTTGTCCAATTAGAGTCAGATAGGGATCCATACTGCTCTCTCAAGGCTGCTACAGGTCATGAAAAAACATGTATACCCAGGCTGATCTTGAACCATGTTGGTCTTAAATGCATTAAGGGACCTTTTTTCAAATCCTGGCACAAATGTGTATGAAAAATAATATGCATTTTTGTAGTTGACAGAACTTGTATGAATTGAAAAGGTCGCAAATGGCAAAATAATTTTTTAAAATCAAACATAACCTATTGATTTAGCCCTTTCTCAAGCAACAAAACTTAAGGCTGTTCCAAATTGAGGGGTTTTGCAGACAATGAAATAAAGATGTTGAAAATTAGAATATTTGTATGTTTTGTGAAAAAAAAACTTGAGAGAAAAAATAGAAACATATGAAGAAAAAATTCAGCATTTTATTCATTTTTATCAATGCTTTCCACAGCTTTTTTCTTATATGGACATTAAGATAATGAAACACTTGACATAAGGTTGACACACAATTTTACTGAAAACTGAACATTATCTATAGTTTTTAACCTTCTTAGATTAAAAATCTTGTAATTGGTATTTAGGTAGAACATTAACAATATGAAAGCTGACACAAATTCCCTGAACATTATCTTTTATACATCTTTAGCATTTCTTGATCTTTTTTCATTGACAGGGAGGAGTCACATTTATGTATATTTCCCTCCTGTCCAATGTCGGTGAGAATCTAGCCACCCGTCTGCGCGTACGTCTGTTTGACTCGTTACTCAGGCAAGATACAGAGTTCTTTGATCGACACAAAACTGGTGAACTGATAGACAGGTAAGAACTCCAGAGCTACAGAGTACGAGTAATAGATTGAAATTCTTTGCAAATACAAATTGAAAACCTCTAACCCTTTCTGAAACAAGACCTAGTTTTGACATTCCTGATAGGAAAGGCATGGAAAACATTGAGACAAAAGAAGAAAATGCTGATGATCAGCATTTTCTACTTTTGCCACATTGTTTTCTTGGCTATATTATTCACAAATTGTGACTTTAGTAACAACCATTTTGTTTCTGAAGCAGCATTTAAATTGGAGAACCCTAAAACTTTGTCATTTGGGATAGGGCCATTTATGTTATGAATCTCTTCATTGTTTACTGTACTATGTTTATTGAAGTAATGGTCTTTTTCATACATAAATCTCTCTCAAAAAAATCTCAAAAAGTCAAATGGGAGAATGTATCCCCAATAGATGCAAACAACAAAAACAGAAAATAAAATCTTTTACATTTTGTACTTTCATCTTGACAAAAAAAAACCACTTCCAAAACATGTGGATAAACACTGTCTTCATTCCTATTTAGCAATGTTTTTTGCCTTTTCAATTACAAACATTCTAAATGTTGTTTAATAACAGGTGAATTTTCTCTATGATTTCAGACTGACAGCCGATGTACAAGATCTCAAGTCATCATTTAAAATGAGCATATCTCAGGGATTTAGAGCTTTAACACAGGTGAGCCATGTTATATACTTAACCAACAGTAACTTTGTAACCAATTAATATAATTGGGCACCGCTCCAGGAAAACCGGGCTTAATGACAAAATTTTCGAAATTGAGATTTTTACATAATCTTATAATATAACATGTCACGCTTTATAATCCGAAAACCGTTTTGCGATATCTTCATTACATTTGATTTTACAGCTATTTAAAAAAAGGAGGTAAAAATAAATTTTTGAACGTTTTGACGTCGACATAAAACGATGTCATTTTATTATGACGTCCAAATTGTTTACGTTTAGACACTATACATTTGACAGCAAAATACAATTTGTAAAAAGAAAAATGGACTTTAAATGTGAACATTAATAACTAATATTGTTTCTGTCCACGTCTTTCACATAATGACAGTTGTTAAGTCTGAACTGCCGGACACAAATCATCCTGATGTACTGGTCGCACAAATGGACGCACACTTCTGTACAGGTACTCTTGCCTTTGACGTGTCAGACAGCTAGCGGGAAGAACTTGTGGCAGATCATCTCTTGTAAAATTAACACCACTACGGATCGTTCTGATGCTGATCTCGTCAGAATCTCTGTCTGTCTTGACGAAAACAACACCCGGGACCTCTGACGTCATCCGGAAATATTGATACTTCCTGTAATGCAGTAGATTAATTCGTAAACAGCATGCTCATAACAAATAATTAATTTTTTATATGTATAAAAAACGTTTGCTTATGCTGAATAAATTATGGTCCTACGTGTATCTTCCATTGAAAAAAGTATCGTATGTATTTAAGTCCGCGTGCTTTAAAAAAGACAAAAGGGGTTTGGAAATTGCGGCAGTTACATTCTGTATCTGTTAAATACTAAAATCAAAATATTATGAAGACCCGCTCAATTCAATATGAAGGTTACCGACTGATATAAACATCACAAAACTTACAGAAGAGTATTTAAAAAGTATAACATGATAATGATAGTATTAAGGTAGTCAATCCTCAATGAAATTCACGTGACGTCGAAATCTTTCGTTGACGTCGTAAACATTCGGCGATGGTGAGTAGATTTCTTCTAACTCGTAACGTGACCTTATGGATCGGATATGGTACGAATGTTCACGAAGTCGCACAAAAATTCTGACGTTACGTGAATCTCATCAGTGGTGGGCTACATTAAAAGACAGTTAACAATTAAGTTCACAAACCTTATTCCGGATACTGGCTGAACTGCGGACTCCAGGAAGGATTTCCAGTCATGCCACTGCCAGGTTGGACATCGGACAGCTTCGTTAGTAGTAGACGATCTGTTTACTATCTGCTCCAGTTGTTGTAGTGAATCACAGTCCGTCCGTCTGAACAACTTCTTCAGTAAAGCGAATCCACCATCTACCAGACAGCGGGCATGACCGGGAACCTGCATCATGTACTCGATCATTTAGTGTCTCCCTGTCATCACACGCCAAGTCAAATAACCGACGACGTACATGTTTTTGTTCTGGCCTGTAATGAATGTATACGTGTGCAGAGTTACAGATGCGAGGGTTTAACAATCGAAATACAATAAAATCTTGATCAATCCCTTTTTGGTTTTGAATTACAGATTTAGAATGTCATCTCCTCTTATCTGTTGCTCTGTACATGTTTTGATATGATAATTTTATAATGTCCTTGATATAAACCAGTTGCGATATTTAGGCTTTGACTTCATTAATGTACACAAAAATGAAAAACTCCGTTTGTTAGTATTCTTTCATAATTTGTTTATCGACCGAAAGTTGGATTACATTTATTACTAGCTACCCTTGTATAGCAGTAAACTGTTGCTTTTAAGCATATAAGTTTTATTTAAAAAAAATATACATTTCTTCATCATATTAAACTTATGCATACATGAGCAATTATCGGCATGAATTGTACAGGAAGTTTCATGACCTTGATACGTCTCCATAGCCCAGTGGATCATCGAGATTACAGCGTTTGGTTCATGCGTATACGTACCATCTGGACCAATCGTCTCGCTCTCATCAATTAAGAAGTTCAACTGACGGGGAATTCCATCGACACGGGAACCAAATATCTGTACTTTTCTCAGAGTAGCGAAGTAAACTGGCCCCATTTGTCAAGAGTGATGAGGCAAGCACGCGTTCTAAGTTAGAAACACAATTTCCTTTGCACCCACAACCAGACAGCTTCACCTGACGAATCTTATCAAGATCAGGATCATCACAAGGGTCCATAACACAAACCTCATCTTCATTATCATCCGACTGCTGACTTTCTAAAAATCTTTGTGTCCGTGTGTCCACGTCCTCTGTGTCTGATAAATTGTCGTCTGCTTCCAACTCCACCATGATGTCAAAGTCCCTTTCCTCAACGTCATTACTGGCTTGTCATGCTGACGGAGTTCTTCCAAAATGATCTGAGAATAGACTCTCCAGCTCCTGCAAGATAAGATCAGTAAGTTTGTTAAAGTTTGTCATTCAGTTTATTTGTAAAATACACACAGATACGCTGATGCATATATTAATGATTTGTTTCGAAATTTATCAATATACAAATGGGTAATTGGATCATATATCTAGAGATTTTACCTCGAGATATCCGGAGTTCGGCTTATCAATTTTTAAGTCGCCATTTGTCAAAATGGCAGACTTATTGCGATTAGCTGGAAGGGTGTATATGGTGATCTAGTGTACAGGGTGTCTGTATACTGGTTTAGGCAAAGAACTACTTTTTTCTGGGATTTACTCTTTCTCTTTGCACCGGACCCAATGACACCAAAAAGTAGTGCAGACAGTTTTAAAAAGCAGCTTTATTGTTTGTTTAATGCAATACTTTGACTTATATTTTTTCCTTTTGAAGATAAACACAATCTTATGAAAACTTCATAATGGATATCTTGATATCAAAAGTAAATTTGAGTTGCAAAATTAGTACGCCGAGGATTCTATAAATTTTAAAGGTCAATTACGACCAAATGAAAGGATTTTCTGGTTTTCTCATAAATCGTTTGAAAATGGGTTTCACTATAATGCATTGACGGTCATTTCACAATCGAAAGCGTTTACGCGTTGAACATTGCAGTCAAGATATCGGATTTTTTTGACCGCGATAAAATGTCATGATCGCACATGCAATTTGTTTATTCATGTGGTGACGTATTACGAGTTTTCCTAAATAAGGTAATATGTTTTCATAGATCCTCGTGGATGCCTAATGCCCCACGAGATACATGTTTTAGTGGGCGGGCGTTGAGTGTCACATGCCTCTCTGTGCTGTATACCGTTGCATATGACCAAATTCGTATATCAACATAGGTCAAGCACGTGTACTTTCCATGCAGTCCTTGTTTACCCTTTCATTATTGCTTGTATTCAAATGAGTTTTTTCCTTTCTCAATAACTTCTAAATTGAATTCTATCATTTTGAACAGATCTTGATCAGCATATTTAACATTTTTCGAGTTTAAATGGGTAATACATGTGCAACTGGCATAAATGACGACGATAATCAACAAATGCTGTTATTGTTTTTGAACTACAATTACGTCTCATGTTGACATCTATCAAGAACAAGCAATCACTCTAGTCAGGTTTTTAGATATGTCAGTTGTCTACATGTTCTATCTTATTAACTGGAAGGGTAAATTTTAAACAGGAATCGTGAAAAATGTTGTTTTTAACTATTTTTCACGCTATAAAAATTAAAATATAGGTAGTAGTTGACCTTTAACTCAATCCCCAGCACCCTCAGCAAGTGCTCTTTCATGAATATTAATGAGTTAGAAATTATGAATATTAATAGCCTTTTCATATATTGAAAAAAGTAGTCCATTTCGTTTGCGTTCTTTTTCGACAAAAACTCCGAGTTCTAATATAATTAGAACATCATTAACATTTTGTTGTTTTTTTCGTAGTAACAAAAATATACTGAAGAATTCGGTCGTTGTTCTTACTTTGAACTCGAAAATGCGCATGAATATGTGTTGAAAATGCTTTGATGACCTTGACCCCTGGATGACCTTGACCTTGTGACGATCAAAGTCCAAAAACTTTAACATTGGCAAAACAACTTTTACATTGGCCATAACTTCCTTTTTACTTAACATATTCACTTCATATTTTAGTACAACATTCCAAATGGCACATTACCTTTTTGAAGGCACATACTTTACACATACAGTATACACATACTGGATGACCTTGACCTTATGACGATCAAAGCGGTGTCGGGGGCATTGTCATCTTACAGTGACAGCTCTTGTATCTGAATATTTTCTGAGCTATATTGTATATCCATTACACCTGCATTAACTTTTGTTTTGCTTTCTGCAGCATATTTTGAAGTGGACCACCCTTAATTGTTGTTGTTTGGGAAAGGGTTAATATATATATATATTTTGTCGTCTGCAACTCTTTTCAAATTGTATCACCCCAAGATTTCGCAGTTTGATTAATTGTTGATAATCATAAACCTAAGTGCAATAAAACACTGGATGCTCAGAGAGGATGTGGTAATAGTGGTGGGAAATCGATGTGTAGGTGTTGCATCCATCACAATATGACATACTGTCAAAAGTGTTGTAAAACTACATTCTATCAGTCAGATTCTGCTTAGAATCTGCCAAACAGAACTCTTGAATAAATAGAAAAGGCTTAGCATCTGAAATTGAACAGCAACCTGAACAAAAGGAGCTTGTAATTCAGCTGTTTTTAGATCAGTAAGTGCTTGGGGTGAGATTGTGTGATCTCTTATCATCTGTTTGCCTGTAAACAATACTATCGGGTTATTCTTGTCTCAAATTCTGAATTATTGATCACAAATATTCAAAGTTCCAAAATATCATGGTATCATCCTCATGGCGACTTTCAGGACCTTCAGTCCTTTGATTTATTATTCCTTTTCGATTAGAATGATGCTGATACATTTTTGTTGACCATCAAGTACATATACTTCATTTAGACCGTAGTAAGATAAGGAATGAAATTGCTCGACTTTAGGATTTTTTCTCCTTTTCCTACTATTTATTCAATGACTTTGTTTACTTCAAAATATTTTGTTTGGCATTTTGATACCCATTGATGTTGACGGTACGATATTTTCACTCCTACTTAAGCAGAATTTCGACTTATTCGATCTCGAGTGTCAACCGTAACTATAGGCCCGGAGGCCCAAATTAGATCTTAATACCACTAAAATAATATTAGATCTAGGCTTAAATAAAAAAATGAAAAATGAGCATAAACTTAAATTTACTTGCATACAGTTGACACTCGTTATGTCAACATCGGAAAAGTCGAATTTCTTATTAAGTCGCATTGAAAATGTGATCCGGTCCTTTTATAGATCTAGATGGATTTTAAAAAATGTTTCTAGGCCTACCAAAAATATTGATACGAACATAGATCTAGTCATTGTAATTTATTTCAATTATGAACACACTTATCAAAGATAATCAGCAACAAGAAATGTTACACATCATTTCAATCGAAACTGCAATATAGAGAAAAAAAACGAGCACATATAACAAAACCAAAAGGAAAAAAATTGCCCCGTGTGTGATTCGAACCTGCACCTGCAAAACGTATTTGGGTTGCGAGCGGTATGCGATTCCACTAAACCACTGCGACTACAAAGCTCACTAATACATTTTTAATATTAAAACTTCAAATACAATCCGAGCTGTTGTGCTTTCCTCGATTTTTGCAACATCAAATTTCTGTTGAGGAATATTCACTGAATAATTCAGGTTTTAAATTTATTTATATCCTTTGATCACGTAACTTTAGAATCAATTGCGTTTGGGTTCAATTCAAATCATAATGTCACGGTATTCACTTTTCCAACATTAACCTTAGTCTGGACATTGTGTGTGGACAACGGCATACAATGGGATTCAGACTCAAGTATTTGAAATGGCGTGTATTGTATGCCATTGTTGTACGTTATTTGTTGTGTTTCGTTGTTGTTTGTATGGTTTTCCTCGACTAGAAAATACATTTCCGCAAAGAGTCAATAGCTCTCTAGCGCCATTTTTGGTCCGCCTTCAATCTCTTCAATATAAACTAAATCCAAGATAAAATAACAAAAATTGTAATAAAATATCTCTTACCTCTAATTCACTATCCATATTATGACTCCTCGAAACATAAATAACACCGTAAAACTTACAAAATTCACTTCAAAGTCACTGTTTACAAAATGCCAAAGTGAAAGTACAAGGTTAAATTGATGACGTAAACAATCACGATTTTGACGTCATAACGTCGATGTCATTAAGCCCGGTTTTCCTGGAGCGGTGCTCAATTATATTTAACCTAACATCCTCAACGGGACCTTCTGGTTAGTGTGGAAAGTATCGAACCTGGTCAGTCTGTGCAGACAGCACAGTCTGAATAGGCTCAAATTTTTTCACTTCGAGGTAATTTTCTTGGTCTAGGTTGTATTTTCTATCTTAATTTATGTTCATTTTTCAAATACAACATGTGGTGTATGTCTGCTGAGTCTAACTAATATCAATCTGTTTCCCAAAATTTGGTTTGGTTCTCATTTAGTGTGCTAGAATACATATTTTAACCCTTTCCCAAACAAGACCTGGTTTTGATATCCCTAATAGAAAAGGCTGGGGAAAACATTGAAACAAAAGAAGAAACTGCTGATAACCAGCAGTTTCTCCTTTTGTCTCAATATTTTCTGTGTCATATTTTCCACAAATCCTATATCTTTAATAACATCTATTTTGTCATCTGCAGCAACTTTGCAATTGGAACATCCAAAAATGTTGTTGTTTGGGAAAGGGCTAATGGACAACATGTCTGTCCATGCTACTAGAAGTGTGCCACCTGAACATATTTTTATGCCCCCGTATTGAGAGATCGGGGGCATATTGTTTTACTCGTGTCTGTCTGTCTGTCCATCCGTCTGTCCGTCCGTCCGTCCGTCTGTCCGAAAACTTAACCTTGGCCTTTTCTCCAAAAGTATTCGACATACAAAGCTCAAATTTGGTATGCAACTTCCTTTCAATGATATCTATCTGTTCCATGCAATTTGACCTTCCTCAAGGTCATCCGTTAACCCTTATCAACCCTTTACTCTACGAAAACTTAACCTTCTACTCCGAAAACTTAACCTTTGCCTTTTCTCCAAAAGTATATGACATACAAAGCTCAAATTTGGTATGCAACTTCCTTTCAATGATATCTATCTGTTCCGAGCAATTTGACCTTCTTCAAGGTCATCCCTTAACCCTTAATAACCCTTTACTCCACGAAAACTTAACATTTTAGAAAAATGGCCATTTCGGGGGCATTTGTGTTTCACAAACACATCTTGTTATATCTAGGTAAAATGTAAATTTCTGGTAAAGATGAATTTAGCCTAGATTATAGACCTTAACATTTTCCCAAACAAAACTGTGTTTGAATATGTACATGATATGTTTTAGTATTTATTCTTTCTTTCTCCTCTTCCAGACTATAGGTTGTGTCGGAGCGCTGTGGATTATCTCCCCTAAATTGACAGGAGTTATGTGTGCTGTGATACCAGTTATTATTGGGTTAGGCATGTATATGGGGGAAGGGCTGAGAAAACTGTCAAAGTCAGCTCAAGCACAGGTTTGTATAATACACTAGCTAAAATTTTCCTAGAATGCTTTAAGCACCTCTTCAAATTCATAATGTTTCTTTTCGTTGAGCTTTTTCACTTCTTCATACTATGCCAATCACTGAAAAGATGAACACTTGATCATAGCTTTTGAACTATTTGTGAGAATGCTTTCATTTTCAACATATCTTACTTATTATTTCTTTTGATATGGCCTTTTTTGTGAAACTTAAGGTCCATATCAAATATCAAAGTCCTTTATTCTTACACTGCCGATTGTGGACATAATTATATTGGTGTCATCTTCTCAGGCTATCTATCCAGGGTTCTCTGCAGAATAATTTGAAGCTGTAGTGGCAAATTATAAAAGTATCAGTAAACCTTGAAACATAGTGTTTATAATGCAAATGATTGTGAATAAAAACATCATGGGAAAAGAAGAAATTGCTCATTTTTAGCAATTTCTTCTTTTCCCATTATGTTTTCATAACCAATTATCTATTTTGATAAAAAAAATTCATTATTTACCAGTTTTTGACATGAAATATCTTAAAAATTCTCCTATTTGGTAACCATTTTGAAGAAATTAAGCTGTTGGGTACTTTTGAAGCTGTAGGGGCATAACACTGATTAACATTAAGCTGTAGTGGGGTCAATACAGCTTATTGAGCTGGGGAGAACGCTGCGCACTCATCCTGATGTACATACATCCATAACTTGAGATGGCAACTTCTACATTTACTATCGGATTTTGATGAAATTTACACATGTTATTAGTCTGTCACCTAACCATGTGCATATTGTTAGCTTTTGCCATATTACATTGCATCACAGTAAAAGAGGATTTAATGAAAAAACAAACAAACAAAATGTATATTATTACTGTGGCCTTCTTCTGAGCAACAGATAAGTGGGGATAAAGGCAATACAAATTTGTTTCAAATCAAAACTCTGTGTTGTGGGTACTCATTAGAATAAAGTTGATGAGACAATTACAATGAGTACTGACAACATGGGGTTTTATGAACAGTAAAAGAATATTTGCATTTTGAAAAGTCAATACCCCCTCTGTAGGTCTGCATTCATTTTGATACAGTTATTATACCCCCCCCCCCCACACACACACACACACACAACAAAGTTATGGGGGGGTATACTGGATTCAGGTTGTCCATCCGTCCGTCCGTCTGTCCGTCCGTAGACATAAGGACTCTACTCCTCCCACAGCTTTTGACCGATTTTGCTGAAATTTTAGCAGGTTGTTTCCTATCATATGAAGTTGTGCACCTGCAATTTTCATCTTGATCCAGGCAGTAGTTTCAGAGTTATGCCACTTTGAACTTTAGCACTTTTTCAGTGACAACGCGCTAGTGGGGGGTATTTGTCCGCTTTGTGACAGTTCTAGTTTATAATGTTTTAGTAGTATCGACATGTCACAAACACATCTCATTACAGGTTGCTAAGGCAACAGCAGTAGCAGATGAAGCTTTAAGTAATGTCAGAACTGTGAAAGGGTTTGCTATGGAGAAAAAAGAACATGAGTGAGTAAGAATAAATACCAGTTTTTAACCAATTCTCACTTGATGCTTTTTGGTGCCATCAAGAAAACGTCTTGGGAAAACATTGTGGAAAATGAATGAATTGCTTGTGACAAGCAATTTCTTCATTTTTTTTACCCCGAAATACCTAAAGATGTGCAATTTCATTCACTTGAAATTGTCATCTGTATCATATTTGAATTTTTGGTATGGTACAATGTACATGAAAATTGGGCAATGACTTGCCATTCTTACTTGCAAGAGAGAACATTTTGATGCATCTCAATATTTACCATAATAATTGTTAAAAAGGCCTATAGCTTAGAAAGCCCTGTGGGAAAAAGAGAAAATACTGGAGCCCATATTATCAACGATCATACTTATTTTTTTTCCGCGTAATTACTTGCAACAACAAACCTGATTGGCCAAATCTGATTTCTTGTGCAATCAGATGTTTTGTTACACATTTTACTCAAAATATGTGGTTGCAAGATAGTTGATGATTTGGGCCCCTGGTTATCATCCTTTGCTACCAATATCAAGTAGGGTCATCAAAAGAAGGGACTAATGAAGCTTTTCTGCCTAACTACTAGGATAAAAAAGGATTGTGTTTGTCAATATGTAAATAATTTTACAATTTCTAACATACTGAATGCACAATGACATGAATCAAATAATCCAACAATTGTTTTTTTCCTCCAGCTTGTATACTAGTAGTCAAGAAGTATAAGAAGCACAAATGTCACTGCTTTTTAACAAAAACCTCGTAACTGCAGCTTAAAACAAGCTGCAGTTACAAGGTTTTCGTTGAAAAAGGATGATAAACTGAATGCAGAATGACATGCACCAAATAATCCAACAATTGTCTTTATCCCTCAGCTTGTATAGCCAGGAGGTAGAGAGGGCACAAAGGTTGAATGTCAGACTTGGTGTTGGTATTGGTCTGTTTCAAGGTCTGGCTAATATTGCATTGAATGGTGAGTGAATCATTCGGTAAACCTTTCATAACCCTCTCAACAACAAAAAAGGGTATACCAGTCAAATTTCAAAGGTGCCACAAATAACGAAAAGGGTGAAATGTCAGATTAGGTGTTGCAGGGCGCCCAGTAACCTATAAATACCTATAAATACCTATATTATCCTATATTTTTGGACCTTACCTATAAAAACCTATAATTTCACCCATTTTGCCCCAAATACCTATAAATACCTATATTTTTGTGTCTTGGGTAAGCAAAATTAAAACTATACTTTTAGAAAAAACAGCTTTCTTCTTTTTCCGAGTAGTTTGCGGGACTCATCTGGTGCATTTTCGCACAAAGGTGAATTATGTACATGTGCAAGGGATATTTTAAAAGGCTTAATACTCAGGTTTTTTGTATGTCACAAGTAAAACTGTCATGGTTAAGAAGTGAACAATTATCCATCAATATATAAAGTCCTTTTCAAAATGAAATGCCAGGGAAAGACCTGTCAAACATTATCATTATCGTTGTTGAAGAAGCTTGCATGTAATTTTCGCATCTTTTACTTAGTAGATAAATTTCCATTGTGAACAGTAAAGTTGTGTTCAAATAATTCTATGTAAGTATTACTTATGGGCAAGTGAATTTTGATTTCTTTACATAAATGCAGGGAAAAAAAGTTTATAACTTGAAGGAGTCATGACAGTTTTGCTTGTGACATAAAAAAACTAAGTGCAATTCTCTGTCTCTAAGTTATCACATAGTCTATAAGCTCAGAAATTTGGACTAGAGGCCAAAATTTAGGTAGATATATTTGAATTATGCTCCCAGGGCGGAATATTGTTTAACCCGTGTCCGTCTCTCCATCCGTCTGTCCAAAATTTTAACATTAACCGTTTTGGGGGCATTCATGTTTCACAAACACATTTTGTTTTCATCTTGCTGACACGACCATACAGCCTAGAGTCTTGAATTGTTGTATGTAGCATCATCCAAAGGCCCACTACAGAAAAACAGTCTACAAGTTATTGTGGTTTCATAAAAATTGGCCCTTAGTTCTGTGGTATCTTATTTCATATAAATGGACAAAGGAGGACAATCTTGTGAATTATTTGGCCTATTGCTTTGAAACTGGTATGTTATATTGTCTTAGGACCCTCTACCAAAATACACATTTTTATACGCCGCCGGAGGCGGACGTATATTGGCGTCATCTTCTCCGTCCGTCCGTCCATCCGTCCATCCGTCCGTACGTTAGTCCACTTTTCTTGTCAACGCAACTCCTCCTAAGTTTCTGGCTGGATCTTCTTGAAACTTGGTCAATGTTATCACCTCAATTGGTAGATGTGCATGAAGGAAGGATTTTATGGTTGGTTGATTTTTGCCTGAGTTATGCCCCTTAATAACTTAGTCTCTGGGGCTTATTGAAGTTGCAGCCTTGTCAACGCAACTCCTCCTAAGTTTCTTGCTGGATCTTAATGAAACTTGGTCAATGTTATCACCTCAATTGGTAGATGTGCATGAAGGAAGGATTTTATGGTTCATTGATTTTTGCCAGAGTTATGCCCCTTTAAAACTTAGTCTCTGGGGCTTTATTGAAATTGCAGCCTTGTCAACGCAACTCCTCCTATGTTTCTGGCTAGATCTTAATGAAACTTGGTCAACATTATCACCTCAATTGGTAGATGTGCATGAAGGAAGGATTTTATGGTTCATTGATTTTTGCCAGAGTTATGCCCCCTTAAAACTTAGTCTCTGGGGCTTATTGAAATTGCAGCCTTGGACGTATATTGGCGTCATCTTCTCCGTCTGTCCGTCCATCCGTCCGTCCATCCGTCCATCCGTCCGTACGTTAGTCCACTTTTCTTGTCAACGCAACTCCTCCTAAGTTTCTGGCTGGATCTTCTTGAAACTTGGTCAATGTTATCACCTCAATTGGTAGATGTGCATGAAGGAAGGATTTTATGGTTGGTTGATTTTTGCCTGAGTTATGCCCCTTAATAACTTAGTCTCTGGGGCTTATTGAAGTTGCAGCCTTGTCAACACAACTCCTCCTAAGTTTCTTGCTGGATCTTAATGAAACTTGGTCAACATTATCACCTCAATTGGTAGATGTGCATGAAGGAAGGATTTTATGGTTCATTGATTTTTGCCAGAGTTATGCCCCTTTAAAACTTAGTCTCTGGGGCTGATTGAAATTGCAGCCTTGTCAACACAACTTCTTCTAAGATTCTGACTGGATCATAATGAAACTTGGTGGATGTTATTACCTAAATTGGTAGATGTGCATGAAGTAAGGATTTTATGGTACATTGATTTTTGCCTGAGTTATGCCCCCTTCAACCTTAGTCTCTGGGGCTCAATGATATTTCAGCCTCATGAACGCAATTCCTTCCAGGTTTATGACTGGATATTTATAAAAACCTTTTTGTGAACACAACTTTTTACAGGTTTTTGTGTGAATATTTATAAATCTTGTCAATGCCATTTTTTGTCTCAAGTTTTATAAGTGGCGGCGTATATTGTGACCATGGCACTCTTGTTACAATTTATTTTTACAATGGAAACTGGCCCTATGTTGTTGGGTATTGGATTTCATATAAGGACAGAGAAGAATTTTTTTTGAATCTGCTCCTAGACTGTTTTGCTTAGAGATTTGAAACTTGGTGTGTAGAATTAATTATGGAGGTACAATGAAAATTGGCCCTGTGTGTTTGGTATCAGACTTCATTTAAAGACAAAGAAGAAAATCTTATACCGTCTTCTACTCCTAAATCATGCCATGACCCTTTACCAATATCCTTCAAATTATTGTGGTGCAATGAAATTTGGCCCTATGTTGTGGGATATTAGATTTCCGAAGAGACAAAGAAAGCAATTTTGCACAATCTCCTACTCCTTAACTGTTTGGCCTCTGTGTAGAATTGTTTAATGGCCCCTCTACCAAAGCACTTCAAAGTTTTTGGTTCCATGAAATTTGCCATATATCTTCTACATCTGAATTATTGAATCAATGACTGAAAATTGATGTGTAGAATTTCCTCATGGCCCTCCATGAGAAAATACCTAAAAAATTCGTAGAAGCATAAAATTTGACCTAATGTTGTGGGATACCTGATTTCAAATTGAGAACTTATCAGGAAATCTGGGGCAAATTTCCCCTGACAAATTATTTTGTGACAAATCATTTTGTCAGATACCCTATGTTAATATTTTGCATGTATCATGGCTGCATGAATCTCTGCCAAAACTTTTTACATTGCTTTCCTGTAGTGAAAATTGTCAGGAAGTTATGGGTCTGGGATGAAACAAATTATACAATCATCTCGTCAAAGCCACAATGTTCTTTAAGGTGAGCTATAAATGGCCTTCTTGGCTCTGTTATCTTGATATGGTGTTCATGGAACACCTTAATGTTACTGAATATTGAGAACAGAAAGTAATAGCTAATGGTCACCTTGTCTGTTTCTCCTTTCATCTTATTAACAAGAGAGAGCTGGAAGGTAGTGGTGGTGGTAGAGAAACATTTAAAGTAGCGCTTTCTTCATAGTAAAGGCAACCTATATTATCCTATATTTCTGGCTAATAAATACCTATAATTTTGGGACATACCTATATTTTTGACACTTAAAGTTGCTGGGCACCCTGGGTGTTGGTATAGGACTGTTGCAAGGTCTAACTAACATTGCATTGAATGGTGAGTGAATCATTTGGTAAACCTTTTCAAAACCCTTTCCAAAAAAAAATTACCAGTCAAATATAACAAATAACAAAATTAGTTATATTTTCTAAGCTAAATTTTACAAGAGTAAAATCTCAAATTAGGTGTTGGTATAGGACTGTTTCAAGGTCTAGCTAATACATGTATTGCACTTAATGGTGAGTGAATCATTCGATAAACCTTTTCATAACCCTTTCCAAAAAAAAATACCAGTCAATTTTCAAAGGTGCAGCAAGTAAGAAAATTGGGTTTATTTTCTAAGCTAAATTTTACAAAGGTAAAATCTCAAATTAGGTGTTGGTATTGGACTGTTTCAAGGTCTAACCAATATTGTACTAAATGGTAAGTGAAGTTTGGTGCATCATTTAGGAAAGGGATGAAAAAAGTGTCTGAAATAGTTTCAATAAATCATATAAAAGTTAATGTGCACCATGCGCAGACTGACTTTGTCAAAACTTTATGGAAATACATGTATGTTAAATATGTTAGTGATATGTTTGTTGGTACTCATTACAATTCTCGAGTATTTCTCTTTTTCTGCAATACTTTACAATGTGTTTTCCTATTACAGGTATTGTTTTAGGATCACTATGTGTTGGAGGTTTATATATGTCGAGACAAGAAATTACGGCTGGAGATTTAATGTCTTTCCTTGTGGCTACTCAAACGGTTGAAAGGTAACCTTAAACTCATTAATTGCTTGTATTCTAAACTGACACGATTTAAAAACGCAAAACACGTTTTCATTAACCATTCCTGTCCTATTGCCTTGATCGGCACCATATTTGAGGGCACGAATGAGACAATGTATACGCTTCACGCCCCAGAGACTTTGTCGTGTTTTCTGTAAACTATCCTGACATCTGAACTGCCCATCACTAAATGCTCGCGTGTCTCGTGCATTCAGACCACGTGTTAAATCACTAAGATTTTTTGTGTACAAATTGCCACTTTGATTTACTTATTGAGAACATACGAGAACAACGAAAGAAAATTATGTACCAAATGCTGAGGCTTACTTTGCGAAAAAGGAACCGAGTTTTTTTGGCTTTTGGTTTGCGGTGTTTCGCAAATGAAGGTGGCTAGACACTTTAATGTAGCCGAATCGACGGTTCCAGGGTTTATGAGACGTGTAAACAACACGGGAAGATTAACATACCATCCACGTCTCGGTCAGCTGCGTGTAACAACTGTGTACGTCAACATAATTGTACACATCAACGTCACTAACGCAATAGATTTGTGACGGCTCGGTCTACAGCAAATTCTATGGTTAGTAATCGCGGGCGGCCCTACATCGCGACATGGTGATAAATTGCCTGTGAAAACACTTGGTTCGCTGTCGTCGTCGTCGATGCCACCAGGCTCTTGACTCAACGTGCATTTTGGCATAATCTGATGTCCATTCAGGCATTATTCATGGCTTTAAAGGTCATTTTCAGTCTATTTATATTAAGAATTACATTGATATACGTCGGTTTTGTAAGATGTAGTAGATACCATTTGTAAAAGTACCGTTTTGCGTTTTTAAATCGTGTCAGTTTATATTAGTTAGTATCCATAAAAGACTCATTAAGAGAAAAGGTATGAGACTATTAGACAGCTACAAATTTTGGTTTATTATATATTGACTTATCTGGCCTACAATTTCATTATAGTTATATTGAGACCAATTTCATTTCTTATCTGTTATTTATCAACGTTCAAACAATATGAATCTATCTAAAATGTTTCATAATTGAAAATTATATAATTAGCTTAAAAAATAATCATAATCTGCAAGCCAACAGTCCTAAAGATAACAGGTATTGGGTTCTCAAAATGGAATAATTTCATGAGTAATCCATAAAACCCTATGGTGCGTTTACCCACATCAAAGGGTTTGGAATTGGAATTTCAAACTTAGAATGCCTTAACCCTTTCCCAATCAGCAAAATTTTAGGGTGATCCACTTCAAAAACTGCCACAAATGACGAAGTGGAAGTTATTGAAGATAGAATTTGTGTAAAATATGGCATAGAAAATATTGAGACAAAAGGAGAAACTGCTGATTATCAGCAGTTTCTTCTTTTGTTAGCTCACCTGAGCACGAAGTGCTCAAGGTGAGCTATTGTGGTCACTTTTTGTCCGTCGTCCGTCTGTCCGTCTGTCCGTCTGTCCGTCCGTCCGTCCACAATTTCGTGTTAACACTCTAGCATCTACAAATATAAGCCAATCTTGACCAAACCTGGTCAAAACATGTATGACCATAAGATCTCGGATGAGTTTGATTATGGGTCAGATCGAACCAGAAAGTCCGGAGTTATCTGCCCTTGAATGCGAAAAATAGCTAGTTTTGACATTGTTAACACTCTAGTATCTACAATTATTTATCAATCAAAACAAAACTTTGACACAATGTTGGTGACCATAAGATCTCGGATGAGTTTGATTTTCAGTCTGATCGGACCAGAAGGTCTTGAGTTATGTGCCCTTGAAATTGACAAAATTGCCATTTTCGACTGTTTTCGATTTTGTTTACACTCTAACTTCTACAAATACTGACCAATCAAGACAAAACTTTGAGACAATGTTAAGAACCATAAGATCTTGTATGAGTATGATTTTCAGATTGATCGGATCAATAAGTCATGAGTTATACGCCCTTGAATTTGACAAAATTGCCGTTTTCGACTGTTTTTGACTTTGTTTACACTCTAGCATCTACAATTATTGACCAATCAAGACAAAACTTGGTCACAATCTTAGGGACTATAAGATCATGTATGAGTTTGATTTTCAGATTGATCAGATCAAAAGGTCATGAGTTATACGCCCTTGAATTTGACAAAATCCCCGTTTTTGAATGTTTACGACTTTGTTTACACTCTATAATCTACAATTATTGACCTATTAAGATGAAACTTTGACACAATATTGGTGACCATAATTTCTTGGATGAGCTTGAACTTAAGTCTTGTCAGACTAGAAAGTCATGAGTTATATGCCCTTGAATTTGACAAAATTGATGTTTTCGATTGTTTCGGACTTTGTTTACACTTTAGCATCTACAATTGTTGACCAATCAAGAAGAAATTTGGACACAATGTTGCTGAACATAAGATCTTGCACCAGTTTGAATTAGCTTAATTAGAGTAGAATTTGCTGAGTTTGCTGAGCCCTTCAAATTGACAAATTTGCCGTTTTCAACTGTTTTTACTCTAACAACCACATATAGCGACAAACCCAGACATAATTTGGACACAATGTTGTTAACCATAAGTTTGTTTTCAGTCTTAAAGTCACAAGTAATTGATTTGAACAAATCTATGACTCATATCATCTTGGTTCAGGTGAGCGATATAGGACCATCATGGTCCTCTTGTTTTAATGTTTTCCCATGTCTTTTCTAATAAGGACGTCAAAACCAGGTCTTGTTTGGGAGAGGGTTAACCTCCCCCCCCCCTTTTTGGTTGCCCTATGACTTATTTTGATTCCTTTTTCAACAAATTCCAGATCCCTAGCTCAGATGTCTATATTGTTTGGTCAAGTAGTCAGAGGTTTAGGTGCAGGGAGTAGAATATTTGAGGTAAGTTGTTCACAGCTACTGATAAGAGGTGAAATGGGTTTTTAAAATGCAATGTTTCATTAATATTTCATCAAACCCTAAGTTGTGGGTACTCATTAGAATCGTCTCATCGAGATGATTCAAATGAGTACCCACAACATAGGGTTTGGATTTGAAATAACAAATATAGAATGCCTTTACCCTCTAGCTTTTATCTCTCGCTCTGGTTGTTGTTTTCATTTCTTTAACCATTCACAAAACACTGCCTGATTCGATGAAAATTTTAGAATGGTAGAATTTTTTTTTGACAAAACAAAGAGAAAAGATGAAAATACTGATAACAAGCATTTTCTGTTTTCCCTCAATGTTTTAAGATTCAGAGAAAGTCAAGTCTTTGCTATTTTGACGATGATTTTAAGACGCTATTAGTAAATAAAAGTAAAAATTGAATGTGAAGTTCAGGATGACTTTAGACATAAAATTTATTTGGTTTGCCGTCAACAACAGCAACAAAAAAAAATAAATATACAAATAGATTTAGTTATTATGATGTATCTTCTTTTTATTTTTCAGTTTATTAACCATGAAAGCACCATACCATTGACTGGAGGTGAAACAATTCCATATCATTGTTTGCTGGGCAACTTTGAATTCAGAAATGTTAATTTTACATATCCAACAAGGCCAGAACAGGTGAGAAAGACTTTTATAGTGGTAAAAGTATTACTACTTATATTTAGCATCCCTTATACTCGTATCCCATTTCCTCATAATGACCCTTTTTTATGCCACACATGTTGATGGTTTTGGAAAACATTGTGGAAAATGAAAAACTTGCTTGTGGCAAGCAATTTCTTCATTTTCCACAATGTTTTCTACCTAGAAAGACAATAATATATATCGTCGGTGTAAATGCAAAATCTTGTATGTTGATTGGTGCGATTTACAAAGTACAAACTTGTGTGCCCTGTGTAGACGATTCTCGCAGGTTTTGAGATATTTTTACTGATCAGTATTATTGACACATTATTTGTGAACAATATGTCCAAATTTCAAGTAAGACATTTCAGTTTTGGAAAGGGACAAGCAATTAATTCAATTCCCACAATACTTTGTATCAAGAAAGACAAAAAATCTAAAATTTCAAGTACTTGAAATTTTCATTTACAACATCTATTTCAACAAATCTAAAATTTTGTCTATCAGTATTATGACAAACAATATCTTCATTTCCCACAATGTTTTCTACCAAGAAAGACTAAAAATGAAACAAAAATGTATCATTGATTCCCATATTGTGACTTTGAATTTACAAATATTCTTTTATTTTCTGTTTACAGACAGTGTTACAAGACTTCAGTTTAAAGATTCCAGGAGGTCAAAAGGTCGCTCTGGTTGGATCATCTGGTGCAGGTATTATCTAGAATTATTATTATTATAACATTGGAGTCTGTCAATCTAGAGGTCATGAGTTCAAACCCGGGCTCGGCCAGTGTCCATTCTGACATTTGATAAAAGTCATTTGTCTCTCTCCAATGGATGTTAATCATATATGTGAGAGAGCAGCTGGAGACTCGCTTTGGATATTGTGGTGGTACTGGTGAGAGAAATATCAGGAATCCATGGTTAGTAGAATCTATGGCTAGTTGCTCCAGCCCCCATAGCAGTTGAAAATGGTGTTAAACCCCAATAAATCAAATGTTATAATAGACCTAGCAAACAAAGTTGGGAGGATATTTAGGAATCACCCTGTCGGTCCATCCATCCGCATCTTTTGTGAGGGCACCCCCTCCCAAACGGCTTGACAGATTTTGATGGAAATGAATGATTAACATGACATGGACAATGGCATGTAGCAAATTTTCCACTATCCGATGTCTACCAAGGGAGATAATTTGAGTTTGAATTTTTGAATTTGTGTTTCTACACTTCAAACAAATGGGTTGCTTGTTCAATTTCTTGCCTCTTTAGTCTTTTAAACAGTACTTTAACAAGTCATGTTTGAAGTGGGTAGTAAATTAGCCCTTTCTCAAGCAGCAAAATTTGAGGATGATCTGATTTGGAAGCTGTTGAAAAAGATAAAATTGATATTGATGACGAGATTTGAGTATAATTAGCACAGAAAATACATATAAATGACAAAAGGATGAAATGCTGATTATCAGCATTTTCTTCTTTTGGCTCAATGTTTTCCCAAGCCCTTTTGTTTAGGATGTCAAACCCCTGTCTTATTTGGCAAAGGGTTAATAAAACCTTAATTGCTAATTTTAGGTAAGTCTACAATTGCCGCTTTGTTAGAGAGGTTTTACGATATACAATCGGGGGAGATAACTATAGACGGAGAAGAATTAAAGAAATTTGATCCGAGTTGGTTACGCGGGAGAGCTATAGGTTATATTAGTCAGGTTTGTGTTTGATCAAATGTACAAATTCTTTCATGAACTTTGTTAAAAGTATGATGCTAGTGAAAGCCTAGGATCTGTAGACTGTATAAACTTTTTGTATCTTCTATATTGTTACAATAGGCCCGCTTTGCTAAGGAACTTACAAACACTTTTTGCCTAAATTCTAATGTAATTACACAACAATCAATCTGATTGACCATGATTGGCCAGAGGCATATTTTCCGTTCGATCAAAATGTTTTGTTGTATGATTTATGGACAAAAAAGTTGTAAGTTTATAAGTAAAACGGGGCTCATGTGTATAATTATGCCAATATACATAGGCTTTGACTGATTTGTGTTTATTTCCAATTTCTCAATATTTTCATTGCAATTAAAAGCGTTTCTTCAGTTATCAGAGAAACTGCTATTAGTAATCTATACTGTCATTATGTGGAATCTACTGGTATCTATTCCAGGAGCCAGTATTATTTGCTACATCAATTATGGAGAATATTCGTTATGGTCGACCTTCAGCAACGGACACAGAGGTAAGATGTGTTTTTGCAATCTCAGAGCTTTTAAACCCATTACCAGACGGCAAAATTTTGAACTCTTCCAATTTGAAAGATGTTGCAGACGACTATTTCAAATGTATGAAATTTGACATTTTTTCGTCGTTCTGGGTAGAAAACATTGCGGGAAATGGAGAAATTGCTTGTCACAAGCAATTTCTTCATTTTCCACAATGTTTTCCCTAGCCTTTTCTTGTGAGGGAGTCAAAAGGCGTCACTGTGCAGTAATGGGTTAACAACCAAAATTAGAATATTTGCCATAATCTATTGTGGAAAATTTTTGTTACAGTTTACTGTCAGCAAAAGACACACTTGTGAAAATGATCTTTTTCAGACTACTGTATCATTTTTAAAAGAGCCATTTTCTGGAAGAGTGTCATTTATACCATTTGAAATAAACATTAAGCAAGGTCAGCCTGTTTGATCAAGATACATTCTCTTAACCCTTTTGCAAACAAGACCTGGTTTTCACTCCCCTATTAGAAAAGACTTGAGAAAACATTGAGACAAAAGAAGAAACTGCTGATAACCAGCAGTTTCTCCTTTTGCCTCAATATTTTCTGTGCAATATTTTACGCATATCTTATCGTTACCAACATCTATTTTGTCGTTTAAAGTGTCTTTCAAATTGGACCACTGTAAAAATTTGATGTTTTGGAAAGGGTTAAAGCTCCTTTTATATCAGTAGCATCTCTTTGAAAGCAGCAATTGTCATGATCAAACTTCACTCAGGTACAAACTGATTATCTTTATCCAGAATGACGTAAAATATACAAGATTCATGTAATTCGATATTACAATATGTAATTATTTCACTTTGAATGTCAGGATTTATATTGTCTTTAAAGGAAATTAAAGCAGCTAAAGTTGCCAACGCTCACAGCTTTATCAAATCCATTCCTAGTGGATATAACACAGTACCAGAGAAGAGGTGTTTTAAATGTGTCAACCTTTTCCCGAATAGCATAATTTATCAAACAGCCAAATGTAGACTGTTCCAAATTTGAAAGCTGCTGCAGAAGACAATGTGTATGTCTATAAAGATTGGATTTGTGTACAGAAAATTGCAGAAAATATTGAGGCAAAAGTAGAAAATGCTGATTATCAGCATTTTCTTCTTTTGACTCAATGTTTTCCCAAGCCTTTTCTAATAAGGACTTCAAAACCTGTTCTTGTTTAGGAAAGGGTTGAAAATAGCACTTTATTTTAATAGGTAATGGAAGCCGCAAAAGTAGCCAACGCTCACAGCTTTATCCAATCCTTCCCTGATGGTTACAACACAGTTCTAGGAGAGAGAGGAGCGAATGTGGGAGTTAAGAGGAGTTAATGTGTCAACATTTCCTAAATGGCAAAATTTAGACTGTCGCAATTTGAAAGTTGCTGCAGAAGACATTGTGGATGTCTATAAAGATTGGATTTGTGTACAGAAAAGCACAGAAAATATTGAGGCAAAAGTAGAAAATGCTGATTATCAGCATTTTCTTCTTTTGCCCCAATGTTTTACCAAGGTTCTTCCAATAAGGGCATAAAAATGTGCTTGTTTAGGAAAGCGTTAAAAATAGCATTTTATTTTAACAGGTAATGGAAGCTGCTAAAGTAGCCAACGCTCACAACTTTATCCAATCCTTCCCCAATGGTTATAACACAGTTTTAGGAGAGAGAGGCGTCACTGTGTCTGGTGGACAAAAACAGAGAATTGCCATTGCCAGGGCTGTAATAAAGAATCCTTCTTTACTTATATTGGACGAGGCAACAAGGTATGACATATATAAAATTCATTATATGGAAAAGAATTAAGTCCTTCCTTAATGGATATAACACTGTGCTAGGAGAGAGAGAGAGGTCACTGTATCCGGAGGTCAAAAACAGAGAATAGCCATTGCCAGGGCTGTCATTAAGAATCCATCTTTACTTATATTGGACGAGGCAACAAGGTAAAATGATTGTAGAAAAAGCATGTTTACAAGATATTAGAATTTTGTCAATTGAATTACAAAATCCTCTTGGAAAGATCCTTGTAGTTATTATTAGCGGAAAATCAAATATGACGAAGAAAAAAATGTGTTTCACCAGGATGAAATATGATCCAAAATAACTCTTTCCCAGACAAGACATGGGGCCTGTTTTACTAAAATTTGCGTAAGTTTTTGCGTAACTTTAAGTCTAAAAAAATCTTACACTAATTCTTAAGTACGTTTTACAATACGATCATAAGAAAATTTTGAACGAAAGAAAAAAATTACCGTAACTCTAAAGATAAAACAACAGTGGCTAAAGATAAATCAACATTGTGCTCTTATCCCGGTTTAGTTTCTCTTAAATATAAAAAAATACTAGTTGTCTACTAGTTTCAGACTGCTTTTTAGCATTGATAAAGGTAATTCTGCTATCAAAAATTATAGAAATTGGATATTTTAGGTAAATTGCTGAACTAATATTATGCTGAACACTCATACGGTTCCAAAGGTATTATATACGTTCGAAGGTGTTCATTAAAATCGGGAAAACGTGAAAAATACTAGTTGTCATGTTGTTGTTCTATTCTATAAATAGTAACACAAAACAAAGTGAGAAAAAAACAACGAAATAAACATACAGTTTCCGTGGATTTTTGAACTTCAACCTTTCTTTTGATATATATTTTGAATTTTTCGGTAATTCTTTAATTTACAAGACTTTATAAGGTAAATTGAGGCACTGGCATTAGTTACGAAAATACTTACGTCAACTATTTTTTATGGTAAAGTTACGCAAAAACTTAAGAAATTCTTAGCTGCGAACATATTTAGTAAAATGCACTTACGCAAAAAATTTGAACTTACGTTCAAATCTACGAAAAAAATGAATGTAAGTTCGTTGATAAAATGGGGCCTTGGTCTTGTTATACCTGATAGAAAATGCATGAGGCTTTGAGGCTAAAGAGGAAAATGCTAATAATCAGCATTTTCTTCTGTTCCCTTATTTTTTTCTCAGGTGAATTTTACACAAATTCTATCTTCAAAATGATGCATTATGTCATCTGCAGCAGCTTTCAAACCGGAACACCCTAAAAAATTGTTATGGAAAGTGATTTGACATGGCATTATGATGATGTGACACTTGTTTGATACTTTTACACCATTTGTGACAAGTTTAACTCTCTTGAATAATTGTAGTTGTATAAACATGATAATGCTTTCCCAAATAAGACCTGCTTTTGATGTCCTTAAAAGTAGAGGCTTAAAGGAAAACATGGAGACAGAAGACACAAATGCTGATCATCAGTATTTGCAGCTTTTGTCTCAATATTTTCTGTGCAACATTACATTGTACATAAATTGTATCTTTTACAATATTCTCTTTGTATCTGCAGCAGATTTCAATGTTGCCCACCCTAAATATTTGCTGTTTTTGAAGGGATTCAAGAGATTATCTGTAGAGAACATTTTTATTTCAGTGCATTAGATGCAGAATCAGAAAGAGTTGTACAAGAAACTTTGAACCAGGTGTCTAGAGGTGAGAGTTTGATAACACTTTATCCTGTTCAGAAATCTTGAAATAATCTCCACCTACAAAGTAGAGGTTATATATTGTTCCCACCATGACTGTCCATCAGCCCATCTATTTGTCTGTCCGTCCGTTAATCACTGAGACTGGATAGCTCAGTTGATAACATCAGAGTCTGTCAATCCAGGGTTTATGGGCTGAAACCCTGGCTCAGCAGATGACCCTAGCAGTAAAAAAAGGCTTTAAACCACAATCAGTCAACCATCCATCCATACTTCTGTCTGAAGACTTCTTCGTTCATGTCTTCTAACTCAAGAATCGTTTGGCCTAGGACAAAGAAACTTTACACAATTGTTGTCCTTGATCCAAGGAGGGCCCTATATTTTGGGGGTCATGTTGATCAAAGATCAAGTTCACAATTGCATTGCTTATTTTTTGATAGCTTTTTTAGCACTTAGTGACAAGGCTTGTGATAGCGGTATTTGACCCCTTTAGGACATAACAAGTTTCATTTTTGAAGGTACAGATTTGTGCCACAAATGAACGTCCAAACGTACGAGAAAGTGGCAATGTTTAAAAGGGGCACAAATGTGTAACGTTTACCTTGAGAAATGAATAAGAGGTTATGTCCCTTAATGTACCCTATTTGAAATGAAAATGTTTGATGACGTCATTATGACGTAAATTTTTCTAAAATATGCCACATTACTCATTTTATTGTTGTTGTGAAGTGTCATGGTGGGGAGAAGAAAAATGCTTACCCCTGACACAAAACGGCTGTCATTTCTTTATATTACTCGGGAATTCGTCAATCGGAATTTGCTCATAGATTAGAAACACCTTGGACTACAATTACTGGATTTATCAACAGATTTCGTAAAAGAAATAGTGTGGAAAACTTGCCGAGAAGTGGTGCCCCGGCGAAAGTCAGTGAACATGACGGTCGGACATTATCATAGGTCTTGTCAAATAAAACTGAAAACAGACCTTGACAGACATTATCGGACTTTTTAATCAAGTAAGGTATTCTAGTGTTTGGAAAAGGACAGTTCAGAGAAAATTGTACAGTGAAGGATTTCATAGGTGTGTTATTTTGAAAATGATTAGCATTCGTGAGGTCAGTCCTGAGGCCCATTCTGTGAACCAATTCAAGGTGGGAAAAATAAATCACTCCATGATATGGTTGGCCCGAAGTCCGGACTTGAACAATATTGAGAATGTTTGGTATTGACGCAAAAGACAACTGAAAAAACTACTCTGAAGTAATCGACACCCGTGATAAACTCGCGGCAGCCATTGGAGACACATGGACAAATATCCCTCTAGAATAAATAAGGAACTTTTATTGCAGCATACCTAAAAGGATTCAGAATGATATGAAATCAAAGGTGTAAATTACAAAATATTAAGGTAAATAATCCAAGTTAAAAGTGTTAAAAAAGTTTTGTTTTTTACTGTTCATTTAGAGTTGACTTTCGCCATTTTGATTTTGGACGTTCATTTGTGGCACAAATCTGTACATGTATTTACAACTTATTTTCCATTCCAGGTAAAACGGTGTTAGTAATAGCTCACAGACTCAGTACTATCAGAGATGCAGATATTATAGCTGTGATGTCACATGGAAAAGTGGTAGAGGTAAGGGTCAACCAATGATAAAACTTTCGTAAATGATAAACACAAAAAGCTTTTAAAACATTTTGAGGAAAGGAGATAATGTTGATCACTAGTAGTTTCGCCATTACTTATAATGTTTTCCGAATTTTCTAGACCACATCATTAGATTAAAACAGTCATAGCGGTGATAGGATAAACATGTAAGGATTGTCATTATATAATTTTCATTAACTTTTATTTCAATTAACACTTTTCTCAAATAAGATCTGGTTTTGAGGCCCTTAAATGAAATGTTTTTGGGAAAATATTTAGGCCAAAAGAAGAAGATGCTGATTTACACTTTCAATAATTTTGATGTCTGCAACACCTTTCTAAATGAACTACCATTAAATTTTAGCTGTTTTGAAAAGAGTTAAAAAAGATTAACCATGATAAGAAGAGATCACTGCCTCATTCAAAGTCTTCCTGTTTAATCAATACTTTCTTTAAGTCATTACTAGACGGCAGATTTTTAGACTTGTCCAAGTCCTAAGATTATGCAGACAACATTTTTTTGTCTTTCTAAGTAGATTTTCAATGAGAAAGGAAGTAATTACTTTCTTTGGTTTTCCACAAAGTTTTCTAAAGCCTGTATTTTGTTGAGCAAAAAAATGTAAATGTCATTATGTGGCCCAATTTAAGTCAAGTTTATATTTCAAAAGTCAAGAAATAAGAAATGTAATTGCAAATTCTCTTTTTCTGTTTATATTTTAGATTGGAAACCACGACAGTCTAAAGAAGAAGAAAGGACTCTATTGGGAACTTATTAAACAACAAGAGTTAGAAGAGGAAATTAAATATTTTGGAATGAAATAAAAATTAGAGACAAGTTTAGAAAATAATTAACATATTCCAAGATAAAAGTCATTTGTACCCGTTTGAATTACAAGGTGCTACATTACTTAACCCTTTCCCAAACAAGACCTGGTTTTGACGTCCCTAGAATAGAAAATGCGTGAGAAAACATTGAGGCAAAAGAAGAAACTGCTGATAACCAGCAGTTTCTCCTTTTGTCTCAATATTTTCTGAGCATTATTTTACACAAATACTATATTTATCAACATTTATATTGTCGTCTGCAGCAGCTTTCAAATTGGACAAGTCCCAAATTTTGTCGTTTGGGAAAGGGTTAAACACTAAATTGGATTGCTATGGCAAACATGACAAGTGAAGAATTAAAGGAAATGTTGGTTGTGATTTTTAGCACGACTATTTGTAGAAAAGGGGGGCTATTCTGGGCTTATATTATGTGATAACTTGTTTTCTGCTATAGCTATTGCTTTCAAACTTTGAACATGCTTCTGTGACCAGAATATCAGCCTTTACTCTGACATGTAATTTAGTGGATGTTTGAACTATTTCAGACTTAGAATTTTGCACCATCTCAACTTGATAGTCACACTTTCCTGTCCTCCAAAAGTTTAAAAGAAAAAGAAAAGAAAAAAAAACATTTAGATGAGAATCTGAAGTTAAATTTTTATTCAAACAAATTTCAGTGGACATTGTTTTTTTACCATTACTCTTCCCACATGACAAATTTTAGCTTGTTCCAAATTCAAAGGTGTTGCAGCCGACATATCTAATACATTTGAGCCAGGATCTGGAAAAACGACCCTTATAGCCTTTTTAAAAAATTGAGTTTCAAGATCAGCCTGTTCTCAAATGCAGTCCAATATACATCCATGCTGCTTTCTTTAAGTTACTACGTGTCATGAAGAAGCTATTAGAGAACAACATGGATCCTGATCAGACTGTGCGTATGCACAGGCTGATCTGGATCTATGTTGGGCTCAAAAGCTTTAAGGGACGTTTTTCCAGATCCTGGCTCATTTATAGAGAATCAGAAAAGTTCTGTATGTTTGGAATAAGGAAACTTTGAGAGAAAAGGTTTGAGTCAGAATCATGGTTTTGTTAGAATCCGAATAAGAGACAGCATCTGAGCCATCGAATTCTGTTACTTGATCCCTTTCCCATGTAAAGATGCGTTTTGACTCCCCATACGATAAAGGCCTCGGAAAATATTGTTGAAACCGAATAAATTGCTTGTGACAAGCAGTTTCGTCATTTCTCACCATGTTTTCTACCAAGAATGACCAACAACGTAAAAAATCATTAGTTTGAAAGTCATGAAATGTTTCCATATGGCATTGGGTAAAAGGGCAGATGCCTCGGTCCTGAACTTATAATGAACGTATCTTCGATCATTTCCCACAACGTTTTCTACACAGAAAGAGAAACACATTTTAAATTAAATTCATTTAAATATGTCAACTGAAACATCTTTGAAATTGGGTCAGTCTAGAATTTTGCCATCTGGGAAAGGGTTAAGAGCAGAGGCATCGGTCCTGAACTTTAAATGAACGCATGTTTAGCCCGGTTAGGCGAAAACATTGAACTGGTCTAGATCTAGTAGTCATTAATTAATCAACGAAAGCATTCCTTTGTCGAGCAGATAATTTGGTTTTCATTAGTCATACAGTTAAACCCTTTCCCAACCAGACCTGGTTTTGACGACCCTAAAAGAAAGGGATTGGGAAAATATTGACACAAAAGAAGAAAATACTGATGTGTACGTTCGTAATTGAAATGTAGTTTAAAAAGGAAAGAAATTGCTATAAACGAGCGACTTCTGTCCTTTTCCTATTTCAATGGCTATTTTTGTTTCAAAATTGTTTTGTTTAAAATTTTTGAAATCCATTAGGAGGACGGGACCACATTTTCGCTTCGACTTAAAGGGACATTTCATTCCAATTTCAATTTTTTAAAGTATGTCTTGATGCCAAGATTGGTTATTCTAATGAGTGTAAATACTATTAGTTTTTTGAAGTTGTTGCCAATAAGTGAGAAACACGCATTTAAAGTTGAGACATAATCGATAAATTGCATATAAATCCGAACTGTTGTCCACAACAATTTGTTCAATTTTAACTCAAAAATAAAAAATTCTCGTAAACGGCGCAATATTTTGGCTTGAAATTTTCAGAATTTTCATAAGGAAATATGCTCTTTCAGATGAAAATATAAGTAAAATTTATGACAAAAAATTCTGAAATGTCACTTTAAGCAGAAATTTGACTCATCCGATGTCGAGAAAACGAGTGTCATGTACTTTCATTTTATACACGATACTTTCGTTGGTCATCATATGGTATATTTCACCGCTTTTAAACAAAAAATCTCGCAATTGCATATTAAAACAAGCTGCAGTTACGAGGTTTTTGTTGAAAAGCGACGATCTATTCAGCTAGGCCATTTAAGGTCAGTGAAATATTTCAGTCGATAGATACGCAAAAGCGTGAAACGAAAGAAAGACGCTTTTCAGTATCATGCGGCACTTGCACTTTCTTTAAAAAGCCCATTACCAGACAACATAGTTCTAAACTAGTCCGAAATATGACGGTCCTAAATAAATTAAGCTTAGGGAAACATTGAGACAAAAGAAGAAAATGCTGATAACCAGCATTTTCTCCTTCTGTGTCAATATTTTCCATGCTATATTGTGCTCAAATCGTATCTTTATCAACATCCATTTTGTCGTCTGCAGCAGCTTTGAAATTGAATCACTCTTAAATTTCACAGATTGGGAATGGGTTTAGAGTAACTTCGTTCGGTCATATGGCCATCTGAGATCATTCTCATCGGGTAACCCTGTCTTATACACTGCCCAAAAGAATTAAGGATTACACGTAGATATTAAACAAGCAGGCCTGTAGGAACAGGTGGGGGCTAGGTGGGTTAAGACCCCATATTCAGACTCGGGGGCTTGAGCCCACCCAATATGAAATTGCTTCCTACGAGCATGAAACAAGTGTATCTCAAGTAATTCGGGCGTCACCCCTGACAACATAAATGAACGAGAGATACCCTCGACAATTTTTAGATCGACTTTTCGAAGAAAGTAAGAGCTTATACTGTCACCCGGGCGTCGGCGTTGGCGTCGGCGTTGCAACCAAGGTTAAAGTTTTCTATACTATCAAAGGGATTCAACCCAAACTTTGAATACTAATTCACCATCACACCCTCTACCTTACTACCAGGGCCCATGACCCTGGCTCCACTATATTTGGAGTTATGCCCCCTTTGTACTAAGCAACTTAGAAAGTCGAGCGCGCTGTCTTTGGACAGCTCTTGTTGTTGCTATGGTAATCCGAGTCTTCTCTGATGTAAATAGGCTCTTTGATATTTTGATTTTTCGCTATTTACTAAATAGCGAAAAATCAAAATATCAAAGAGCGTATTTACATCAGAGAAGACTCGGATTATTGCTATGGATGACACTCGAAGATGCACGAAGTGATTTGTAGTTAATGATGGGTTGTCATTCTAAAGAGTACCCGTAAATTCAAGAGCTCATTATCAATTTTATCTTTTTATTCTCGGACAAGTGTTTTAGCACACAATTTTTATTGGTTTTCCAAGTTTGGGTATGTACATAGCTAACAGTATTCGGTTTTAAGGGACACTGCTCCAGTTTACTATTTCTGTACCTAATGATAGATTTTATCCATATTTTGTTTCTTGAAAGTACATCTTATTATTGTACATCTTATTACCAATCAAAAAAATGAAATAAAAATGGGTGATTATCGATCCTGTTGAAATTTTATAGTCAGTCGTATGACATACTCCTACGACTAAAAAATGCACAATTTCTTGCACCTGTCAAAGGCCGTCCCTTAAATACAAAAGAAAATGCTGTATAACCATCGTTTAGTCCCGAAAAGGGGTTTAAAGTAACGTCTTACATTTATTAAGAACAGAAAATCCAAAATATTTGCTGTTATGAACGCGTAAATGTATAAAACGGCATGCTCACGTGTTCATTTGGGTCAACGAAGCTGAAGCGTTTTATGTCAAAATGTGCATATTTTTGGAAATATTTCAAGTTCTGCATAATAGAATTTGATAAAACTCTCTCGTTGTATTAAGCAATATGTCCTAGTAATAATTCAAGAAGAAAATGTATAGATCATCGCTTTTATTAGTGAATTACAGTATTTTGTATCAGCTACGCGTGAATAAAATGACGCAAAACAGTGGTAAGTGCATACACACTTACAAATGTTTTGCTCTAAATCATTGATTTCCACCTTAAGAAAGTCTGTTTCGAAAATGGTAAATAGTAATGACATTTAATATTATCGAAAATATGGTAGCGAAACATATATGGTACGAAACATTAAAATTTCTGCAGTAATGACCGAGTGTTCCGAAAATCTGTAGCATTGTCCCTTAAGCTGATCGGGCTACATTTTGATTGATACTAAGATGTCCATTATTTGCATAGCTTTTCTTCAAAAATATGGTTTCATAAAAGTGAAAAAAAACATTGATGAACATCCCAAATCGAATCCATATAACGAAGAGAAAAAGGGTACTGTAAGAAAATCACAATACACATACGTAGTTACAATTTTTAGCTCCACTGGCCTTTCAGGCCAGCGGGCTATTGTCATGGCGGTGTGTCCGTCGTGCGTCCGTCCGTCCGTGCGTCCGTCCGTCCGTGCGTCCGTAAACTTTTTCTTTAAAAATCTTCTTCTCAGAAACTACTGGATGGATTTCAACCAAACTTCACAGGAATGATCCTTGGGTGACCCTCTCTCAGATTCCTACAAAGAGTTTGGATTGAACCAGAATATCAGTTATCTGCCCTTGAACGTCAAAAAAAGCTGGTTTTGACTTTATTTTTACTCTAAAATCTACAAATATCAACCAATCTAGACAAAATTTTACATCATGAGTTATGTGCCCTTGAATTTGACAAAATTTCAATTTTTGACTTTGTTTTCACTCTAACAACCATAATTGTTAACCAATTAAGATGATATTTGGACAGAATCTTGTTGACAACAAGATCTTGCTTTTGTGTAATTTTCAGGATGATTGCATAGCTACAATCTGAGTTATATGCCCTAGAAATTGACAAAATTTCAGTTTTCGACACTTTTTTCACTTTTGTGGCCACAAAATTTGGACAGACCATAAGATCTTGCTTGAGTTTGATATTCAGCTTGATTATTGTGGTGTTCAAGACATAAATTATCAAGTCAAAATCATATTTTTAGATCAGAATGTATCTTTATTTTCATGACCACTATGTTACATGCACAATGGCAACTTCTTGAACTAATTATCATAAAGAAAAACAACTCTTACTGAAGTTTAAATTGCTCCTATCAAAAGTTACTTCCCTTAGTCTACCACAATTATTAACTCACATATTGAATTATGTGCCCTTGAATTTGGCATAATGACAGTTTTCAACTTTATCATCACTCTAAAAATCTCCAAAATATTAGTCAATCATTTACCTTCTTTTCTCTTTGACCACATAATTGCTTCTCTTTACTTTGTTTCTGCTCTAAGAATCACAAGAATTTAAAAATATATCGGTTTAAGCATTTAGATAAATTTGTCAAATTTTTTATATTTAATTTTTTATAATTAAACAAATTGATGTGGACAACAGTTCGGATTTATATAGAATTTGTCCTTTCTGTCTGAACTTTGAAGGCGTATTTTTCGCTTATAAATGACAACTTCAAAAAACTGATATCATTTCTACGCATTAGATTAAACAATCTTTGCATCAAGACATACTTTTGAAAAATGAAATAAACGTGAAATGTCACTTTAATGTAACAACTAACTTTATATAACAGACAATGAACATGACGTTTATGGTATATACGTAACAGCATCGCTGTCGAATTCAGCAGATAAGAGCTACATTTTCACTTTAAAAGTAGTTAATGTCAGTCGTATATCCCCCCAAAGCATTGGAATTTTGTTGGACGATTTCGGTTATTTTAATCCATTACCAGGCCTCAAAATTTTGGACTGTTTCAACTTGAAAGGAGTTGCAGCCGACAATTTCAAGTTGGTGAAATTTTCAAAATCTTTGCATCTTGGGTTAGAAACATTGTGGATAATGAGGAAATTGTCACGTGCATTTTTCTCGGGGCGTGAAAGGCCCAGTTGTTTGCGAATGGGTTAAAACCGAATTTATGGAGTTAATCTACTAAGGGATTTAACTTGTGTTTATTATTCACCCAAAGCGCACTTTCGAGTTAAATTTTCATTTCGATAACCTTTATTGTTACGTTTGTTTCCCATTACGCCATTTTCGTTAGGCCTTCTATAAAAATAATGTTTAATTTGAAACATATCTTTATAAATTTCTACTTCGAATTTTTTATACTTAATCCATTACCACACAGTGACTCTTTTTGACTCTCCAAGAGATAAAGGCTTTGGATAACATTGTGGAAAATGAAGAAATTGCTTGTGACAAGCAATTTCTTCATTTCCCACAATGCTTTCCAGCCAAAATACCTTAAAATTAAAAATTCCATTCACTTGAAGTTGTCGTCTGCAGGATCTTTCAAATTGGACCACCCTAAAATTTTGTCGTTTGGTAATGGGTTAAAAAAAGCTCATTCTTCGTTCCTAGAATGTTTCAGCGGCCAAGTTCGCTCCTTGTCCGTCTTTGTAAAAATGTGTTGCCAAGGAACGGTTGTCTTGGAAACATTGACGGAGTCGCACAACGCAGTTACGCACAATCAGTATTAGGTAGGTAAAATTGCTTATCTTTTTGTTGTATTTTCAAGTAGAATTATTTTACTTTTCCCACAAACCTATCCCAACCGACAAAAATCTCGTTCGTTTTTCTGGTCGATTGAGATCAATTTTGGGGAAAGAATAAGGAGTTGTTGTTTGTTTGTTTTCCAAATAAGTCGAACATCCGAAGAAAGAGCTCTGTAAGGGGAAACCTCTTGAAAAGACAGTTATTCCAAATAATTTTACCCGAAGCAGAGCTAATTTGGCCGTTGTTGTTATCCATCCCATGATGCACAATACCCACCGTGTTGTAAGCTAAGTTGTAAATGCATTACCACGCAATGACTCTTTTGGACTCCCTACAAGATAATGGCTTTAGAAAACATTGTGGAAAATGAAAAAATGCTTATGGCAAGCAATTACTTCATTTCCCACATTGTTCTACCCATATTAATGTCTGCAACATCTTTGACTTTGGACCAGTCTTCAATTTTGCCGTTTGGTAATGGGTTAAAGTTCCTGAATCCATGTGCCTATGGTTCTACCATAACAATGTCCAATGTCTTTCTATTTACATAGCCTAGAAAAAGTCAATTATAGCGGACGAGAATTGACCTGGCAGAGCATTCCATTCGATTACCATGGGCTGCTCTGCCAGGTTAATTCTCGTCCGCTATATCGACCCCTTACAGCATAAAGGTGCTATGTGCACTTTTGGTCAATTTTCACTTTTTTGCATAAATCAAATCTTTATCATCATATCTTACTGTGAAAAAAAATTGGGAACTGTAGTTTATCAATTAATATATGAAATACTCAGATCATTTAAGTGCTATGTGCGTATAGCCCAAAAGTTTCGTGCATAAAGGTGCTATGTGCATTCATTTTCTGCATAAAGGGGCTATTTGGCAAATAGCACCTTTATGCATTACTAAAAATGGCCTATTCTTGTAGATAACCATAAGTATCTTCTTTCACATAGCACCCTAGTTAGATAAATAAACACATAATTGGTCGAAATACAACTACTGTGAGGGAAAAATGTCGCATTTTAGCATTCCTTGAATAAATGTACACACAATTAAGTAGTTTATCGTAATGAAGAGCGACTGTGGCTTATTTCATAAATGATTTCAACAGAAATATATGAAATATTTAAATGTAAGTACTTAACATTACTACCTTGTAATCAATATCAGTCTTCCTCAAATTCCTTTCATTGCAGTTAAAACGTGCAAATAAAATGAATTGCATGGGCAAAGGCAAGTGTGATAACAGGCCCATAGGAAGCAATTCAATATTAGGTGGGCTAAAGCCCAAGAGGACTGGTTGACTATTGGGGGCTAAATTGGATTTTCACTGATTTTTCAGTGTAAAATAAAGAAAATTTGGCAATTTTTGGCCAACTTTTTTTTTTTTTTTTTTGGGGGGGGGGGGGGGTTGAGGGGGACTATTTCTGGAGAGGAACTAGCACTCCCTGTTCCCACGGGCCTAAATAATATGATTTTTGCAATATATGCTCATGTTTCACTGTTTCACTCTATAATTTTGAAAAGTAAAAAAGTATTATGATATGAAATATAATTATTATGACAAAGTAACACAACTCCGTTAAGTCATACGTGTCAAAAAAAAAAAAAAAAAAGAAATCTGATACAGATCCAAAGCCTATTTCTTTTTATATTTTTATGTCGTTTTCTTTGCATAATCACGAAGGGCTGTCTGACTGGTCAGATGGTACTACTGACCTCATGATTTACGAAAAAATGTTAGCAGCGGGATCCCAATTCCTCTCATTGAATGCAGAAAATGATAGTGAAAATGAACCAATTGCAGTTTTGATAAAACAATCAAGAGGATAAAAACGCGAAAATGTCTTAAGACGAAGCCGTAGACGACTTAGATGCTGAAATAATTACAAGGCGTCGAAACGGACAATGATTCGTCAGATTATCTGATTTCAGACTTCTATTGAAAAAAAAAACAAATAGCAAGCATGGTAGAAAAGGAGGGGACACTATATACAAAGAAACTGTTAAAATCTAGAGGAAGTGCCAGGCCAAGGTTTTTCAGACACTTGATATGAAACCGAGTCTGATAGGGACTAATATGGACCAACGAATATGAAAACATTGTCACAATAATAATTGTGAAAAATGTTTCTGAATTTTTAAGTTGTGTAGAAAATTCGAAAGATACACAAAAGTTTCCTTCCGGGTGTATTTTCACTTTTATTTACGTTCAAAATCATTGGTTTGTCGAATTAAGGGAATAAATATGAAAGAAATGAAAAGCAGGTAACTAGAATTTATTATTTCGTGAACGCAAAAATGATCTATGTGACCATTGTTTCATGATAATCGCGAAAATCATTTATGCATAAAGGTGCTATGTGGCAAATAGCACTTTTATGCTTTAAAAATCTTTTTGATATTCCTGGAAAAATTTATGCATAAAGGTGCTATTTGCCACATAGCACCTTTATGTACGAAATAATTTTAAATTTTGTGCATGCATGAAGGTGCTATGTGACAAATGGGCAGATAACTGCTTAATGCCTTGACATTTTAATGTGTGAAAGATATAATTTATTTAAGCATTCATCGATACACATTGTATAAGTGTAAATTGTTCAAATATATTAGATATCTGACCTGTAGAACTTTAAAACCGTTTTTCTCGAAAACTTGAAAAATGCACATAGCACCTTTATGCTGTAAGGGGACGATATATGACGTATTTTTTCATATTTAATTTATCATTGCACATTAAAGGGACATAACATTCCGATTTCATTTTTTTAAAGTATGTCTTGATGCAAAGATTGGTTATTCTTATGCGTAGAAATTCTATCAGTTTTTTTTTAAATTTGTTATTTATAAGCTAAAAATACGCCTTTATAGTCGAGACAGAAATGGCAAATTACATATCAATCCAAACTGTAATTAATGGACAACAATTTGATTAATTTTAGCACAAATATATATATTTCTCGTAAACAGCGCATTATTTTGGCTTGAAATTTTCAGAATTTTTATAACAAAATATGATCCATCAGATAGAAATAAAAGTAAAATTTATGGAAAAAATGTCGTGAAATGTCACTTTAAAGCCAATGTATAGTGATTCTATTTTGGCACATGTTTACTTTTTTGCCCATGTAAAACAATGAAACATTAAGTCCTTATTAATAGTAAAATTTAGAGCATATTGGTTAGAATCTTGTAGGTATGAGGCACCTGCAAGATATTCGAACCATCACATGCAGAATTACAATATATCTAGTTTGTCGTTCGAAATGGTGTTGTTCACATAATGTGAATTTTATAAACATGTGTTGTAGTATCGTGACCACACTTACAGTACAGCTCGAGCGTTTTTTGGGCTATTTCCACGCATCACCACGATTGGGTTTCGTATGGATACGGGTAGAAAAACGCGATGGCCGCGGAGAGCGCGTTTTTCCACCCGAATGAATCCACGGGAATCGCCGCGATTTTCCACGCGACCACCGCGAATCGCGGAAATTTTCGCGGACAAGTAATATTACGACCCCTTACAGCATAAAGGTGCTATGTGCATTTTTCAAGTTTTCGAGAAAAACGGTTTTAAAGTTCTACAGGTCAGACATCTAATATATTTAAAGAATTTACACTTGTACAAGGTGTATCGATGGATTCTTAAATAAACTATATCTTTCACACATTAAAATGTCAAGGTATTAAGCAGTAATCTGCCCATTTTTCACATAGCACCTTCATGCATGCACAAAATTTAAAATTATTTCATGCATAAAGGTGCTATGTGGCAAATAGCACCTTTATGCATAAATATTTCGAGGAATATCAAGACGATTTTTAAAGCATAAAAGTGCTATTTGCCACATAGCACCTTTATGCATAAATAATTTTCGCGATAGTCATGAAACAGTCATCACATAGATCATTGTCGCGTTCAAGAAATAATCAATTCTACTTACCTGCTTTTCGTTTCTTTCAAATTTATTCCCTTAATTCGGCAAACTATTGATTTTGAACGTAAATAATAGTGAAAGTACACCCGAAAGGAAATTTTTGTGTAATTTTTGAATTTTCTACACAATTTAGAAATTCAGAAACATATTTCACAATTATCACTATGACAATGTTTTCATATTAATTGGTCCTCATTAGTCTCTATCAAACTCGGTTTCATATCAAGTGTCTGAAAAAACTTTGCCTGGCACTGCCTCTAGAGTTTAATAGTTTCTTTGTATATATTGTCCCCACCCCCTTTGGTTCAATTGGTTCATATTCACAATCATGTTCTGGAATTTGGGATCCTGCTGCTAGCATTTGTTACGTAAATCATAAGGTCAGTAGAACCATCCGACCAGTCTGACATCTCTTCGTTTTTATGCAAAGAAAATGATATAATAAAAAAAAGTTTTAAAAAAAGACTTTGGATCTGTATCAGAATTCTATTTTTGACACGTATGACTTAACGGAGTTATGTTACTTTATCATAATAATTATACTTTATATCATAATACTTTTTTACTATTCCATATTATATTGTTAAACATGAGCACATATTGCAAAAATCATATTATTCAGGCCCGTAGGAACAGAAGGGGATGGGGGGAGGGGTAAGTTCCCCCAAAGAATTAGCGCCCCTCCCCCAAATAAAGTTGGCCAAAAGTGCCAAATTTTCTTTATTTTATACTGAAAAATGAGTGAAAATCCAATTTAGCCCCCCCCCATTCAACCACTGGGGCTTTAGCCCACCTAATATTAAATTGCTTCCTACGGGCCTGTTATTAAAGCATTTGCCTATGCACATGCGATTCATTTCATTTGCACGTTTTTAGTGCAATGAAAAGAAAGGAAGACCGATGTTGATTTCAAGGTAGTCATTTTAAGCACTTACATTTAAATATTTCATATGTTTCTCTTGCAATCATTTATAATTTACGCTACAGTCGCTCTTCATTAGCATAAACTACTTAGCTTTGTGTACATTAAATCAAGAAATGCTGAAATGCTGCATTTTTCCCACACAGTAGGTGTAATTCGACCAATAATGTGTTTATTTATCTAGCTAGGGTGCTATGTGAAAGAAGATACTTATGGTTATCGACAAGAATAGGCCAATTTTAGTAATGCATAAAGGTGCTATTTGCCAAATAGCCCCTTTATGCACAAAATGAATGCACATAGCACCTTTATGCACAAAACTTTTGGGCTATATGCATATAGCACTTAAATGACCTAAGTATTTAACATATTTATTGATAAACTGCAGTTCCCAAATTTTTTTCACAGAAAGATATGATGTTAAAGATTTGATTTTTGCAAAAAAGTGAAAATTGACCAAAAGTGCACATAGCACCTTTATGCTGTAAGGGGTCGATTAGTCTTACCTGACATTCCACCAGAACGCGGCGAATCGCAGCAATCACCTCGATTTTCCACCCATCGCCGCGATGCGCGGAAATTTCGAATGGAAAAACGCGGTGGTCGCGATGGCAAATCACCGCGATTTTCCACCCGAATTGATATTTGTCCGCGGTGGGCGAGTGTTTGGGCAAAAATCGAGCGAGCTGTAATATGATAATTTTTTACTCCAAAAACTTTTTACTTTTGCAGTTGGTACAGATTTTGAAGACAAAGGTATTCAACAATTCTTACATGACATTCACGATTTAATGGTGAAAGAAGTGCTGATTGAAGGAACAAACAGGAAGAATAAAGTGTTGGAATTTAAACATCCACATGAATTAGAGGTAAACAGTGATAAAAATAAAACAAAACAAAACTTGCAAACCGCTTTTGTCAATGAAAACGTCGACTGGCCAATCAAGAAATTTATTCAGCCCGGAGCTGCCAGCTTTGTAAACTAAATGTGAAATCAACATCTCATTATCTAGACCTTATGTTTTTCTTACATATTTTCTTGTGTATGAATTTCACAGTAAAAAAGTGTTACGCATGATTCTATAGAATGTGCTTTGTAAGACACTTTAACAAACAAACTTTTCTTTTGACAAAGGGTAATTAGTTTTGACGTGATTGATGGAAAAATATAAATTTCAGAAAACATAATACATAAAAGAAGAAAATCTCGATAACCATCAGTTCCTCCTTTTGATTCAGCATTATCACGATGATTAATCACGTGACTCAGAATTTCAGAAAATCTTCAATAATTTTATTAATACTTGACCAATTTGAATTCTGTTTGAAGCAGAGAAGGCCAGAGAAAATGCCAGAATTAAGCTGAACATGGTAAAGGTTTTTTTAAATCAATTGATAAAAAAAGTTTTGGTTGATCTTTAATAACTTTTTTATCAGCTGTTTTGTTTTGTTTTTCAAAAACCCAACACGTCCATCGAATGCGTGACGTCTGTCCTCCTTCTCTGCTTCAAACCGAATTCAAATAGGTCCTGTATTAACAAAATTTTTGAAGATTTTCTGAAATTGTTGTATCACGTGATTATCCACCGTGATTATATGGGCTAACCATATCTTCATTTTCACCATACGTGTCGTCTGTAGCGTGTTTCAAATTGGATAAGTTCAAAATTGATAATATTGCCGTTTGGGAAAATGGTCCGTTTCTTATCATTATTCGTTTCAGCAACTGATAGACCTAAAGATCGGATCAAACCCAGTGAGCAATGAAGAATTGTTGAAGCAATGTAAAACAGTGACGAGATACTCTATGAAAACAGGTACATCTCTATTGTTACTTTCGCGATGTTTCAAGAAAGTATGTTTGTTCCAAAGATATTGAATCTTTGTTAATTCAATTGGTCGTATTATATTACCATTCGTCCGTTAGCGAATTCTTGTCGTCCATTCTCTAATTAGAATTGATTTAATTAACTAACTCGCTGCATATAGTAATGTTGTATACAGTCATGTCAAAATTTAATGACTCACGTTTAAGGCCTGGTCACATACGTTTCCGCGTCAATATCGCGTCCAAATCAAGTCCAAAATTATACTGCACGGGGACCCTGTTTTAGACGTGTTGCGGGCGTGATATTCATTGGAAACGGGGGCGTGGCTATGTAGCGTATATATGTCACATAAACTAGCCGGCAGTCTCGTTTATGCGAAATATAGCGGCGAAATCTTAAAATATACTACAATTTCATTGGTCCAAAAAGTAGGTCGAACACTAAAATAAGTTGAACTTAGTTACATAGTCAGTGTTATTTGGTTAACTTATATCTATATTTTCATTTTGTTCAGGAAATCCAAGATTCCATAACCAATTTTACAGTGGTCTAAACGCATACGGAGTTGCAGGGGCGTGGTTAACAGAGGCTCTGAATACAAACATGTAAGTTTTTGTCATTTTTCATGGATTATTTGAATTAATCTTGTCTTAACCCTTTCCCAAACAATGCCTGGTTTTGACGTTTCTATTAGAAAAGGCTTGGGAAAACATTGAGGTAAAGGAAGAAACTGCTGATAGCCAGCAGTTTCTCCTTTTGCCTCAATATTTTCTGGGCTATATTGTACACAAATCCTATCTTTATCAAGATCAACAATGCTGTTTATAGCAGCTTTTGAATTGAACCGTGCCCTAAATTCTTGCCGTTTGGGAAAGGGTTAATGACTTCTAAGGGTTTGTGTCTTTTTTCAACAGATTGCCAATTTAAGAGACATTTCAATAAGCTTTTAAAATGTTTTGTCACAATGATTCTATTGAAAGCGGGTAGTGTACATGTATGTTCTAAATACTAACATGTGAGCTTTTTCATTTTTATGGCTAATTTTAGTTAATCCTTTTCCTGCTGACTTTAAAGTTTGTTTCAACAAATTGTCATGGGATTTTTCCACGATAAGTCAGTAGAAAGCAGGCTGTGTATACCAAGATCAGACTACAAATCTGTACAGGCTGATCTTAGTCAAGACTACCTGCGAAAGGTTTGGTCCCGAAAAATTAAAAACATTTCAAAATAAAGTTTACGATGCTAAAGGACGTGCAAAATAATGTTGCTATTTTTTCGTCTATAATCACCAATCTTTTTCGGATTTCAAAAATGTTACTGTTCACCTTTGAAATTGGATAGGTCCAAATCCTGTTGTTTACGGGAAATGGTTTTCAGAGTAACAGAGTCCATCTGTTAATACGTTTTTCTATGAAATAGTCAAATTTGGAGAGTAGGGATACGATCTACCACACAAGAAAGCAATTGAGAGAGCGTTTGAACTGGTGGGTTGTAAAAATGGTGGAGGAATTTTCAGTCTCGGTAACATAGCCAAAACATCTTGGTATATCTTTCACCGTCCGTTTTTAGATCCACTAATCGTATGGCAAGCTAGGTATCGCCAAGGTTATGTGTCCGTCGTGCTTCCGTCTGTCCGTCCAGGAACTTTTTACGATGCGTGTGCAACACATCAAATAACATATTAAAGGACAGGGAGAAAATGCTTCTTTTTCCTTGATTTTTTTCTGATCCTCTCCTTTAAAGGGGGATGGGGGGGTGGGTTACCTGTTCTTGTTTGAGAGGTGGCTTATTTCTCACGTTTTATCCACTAATTTACAGGTGGTTCATTTTCCAACATCATGGCGACCCACCTGGGACGGTTTAATGCGTTACCAAATTTCAAACAGACAGGCATGTACGAACAAAAACGGATGAAGATGTACGCATCTGAAGAGGTACGCATCTGAATCTGCACGCATTTTAGCGACACCAATTAGGCCTAAGCTCTGATAGGTCCGATAGGGTTTTTGATTTAATCAGAATCGTGAAAGTTAAACAGTTAAAATTCTTCTATTCGGAAAACCGAGCACACAAGAAATTTCTCAAGACTATGTTTCGTGCAATTTGAATGAAAACTGAAATTGTAGACTCTAGTTCTTCATAGACATGTACACGTACAATTTAGCATGATATGTATGTTTGTAAATGGAGCCATTCTAAATTTATGTCCTGAGTAAGCCTATACGTTGCTGTCTGATATCAAAGTGTTTGAAAAAAAAAAGAAAAATGCCGATGATCAGCAATTATGGCATTGTGCTTTGCAACCCCTCAGGTTTGAAAGCAAAATGTACTGATTGTACGATAATGCAGTTATCTATGATATAATCTGTCTTTCCAAGGGTTTCAATTAGTTCACGTTTTTGGAAACTAGTAAATGGTTGATTATTTTTTTTTAAAAGAAAGTGCATGGACAGTCTGTCTGATATTTTTATATGTTTTGTGTTTTGCTTCTAGGCGCATTATTCCATGGTTAAAGCGGCCATATTCCTCGGAATGGGTTCGGAAAATGTGGTGGACGTGAAAACTGACGGAAAGGGCCGAATGATTCCAAGTGATCTGGAAAAGAAAGTAAAAGAAGACATTGCCAAAGTGAGTATGGTTGCTGCATAGATGACAAGTACTTGTATCTATGCTAACTGAAGCAGTCACAAAGGACAGAATTTACCTCATCACAGACTGTATAAGCACTTGTCATGGATATATATCATAACTCAATTTACTTTCCAGTGCAATGACAGGAACAATTGGCCTTGGGATTTGGGATTTTTTTCTAATTCCATTAGATTGAATCTATTTTGATTAAAAAATGCTTCCAACACTTTTGAATATAAGTTTTATTTCAGATTTTTGTCAAAAGAATTCGTCTCAAATTTTGTCTATTTTCAGGGACACGCGCCGACTTTCGTGATGGCCACTTCCGGTACGCCTGTACTCGGCGCATTTGACCCTCTAAATCCGATAGCAGACATTTGTGAGAAATACAAACTGTGGCTACATGCAGATGTAAGTATACCTCACGATAAATGACCTGGCAGAGCAGCCCATGCTAATCGAATGGAATTCTCTGCCAGGTCAATTCTCGTCCGCTACACACGACTATGTCTTCATCTACGTATTAGATAGAGCCTGTAAAGTAGATTCTACGCGAAATAAACATTCAAATGCGCGCAGCGCATTGAATGTTTATATCGCGCAGAATCTTTTATACAGGCTCTATCTGACTTCATGTTCACTAGCGGTTCATTGGATACGGGGGCATGGCTATATGTATATACGTCATATAAACCAGCCGGCAGTCTCGTTCATGCGAAATAAAGCGGCGAAAGTATACTGTAATTTTATTGGCTAAAAATAGGTCTAAATAAGTATTTGATGACAACTAGAATAAAGTCTAGCAGCTCTTATTTCACGACGTATGCCTACTACAATCATTTTCCACAAAATACAGGACAAGCACTCTTTTATTCCGATACTAAATACCGTTCACACAAAGGAGAATAACATAGTTGTAGTTTTCCTCAATTTGTTATTCATTCTAAAGTTTTTTTTTGTTCAATTCATTGGTTTTTCCTTTTTTGCCAAATTTAGGGATGTTGGGGAGGTGGCGTCATGTTTTCTGACAAACACAGGCATCTTATGGACGGTGTAGAAAGGTATTTATCATAAGTTATTCTGTATCTATTCATATTTGTCTTTCAAATTGACGCAAAAAGAAAACTTTCTCTAGTATCTAAAATACAAAAATGAATATAGTTATAAAGTCATATTTGTTGTCACATTTGTTCTTTATGATCTAACGCCTATTATGTAAACTCGCATATGTATAGGCCTATGTTTCGATAAATGACCCGGCAGCACATCTCTAGCCATTAGCTAGAGCTGTGCTGCCAGGTCATTTATCGTGAGCTATACCAATGTATTATCACACGAATGTCTTCATGTCTGAATGTGTCTTTAATGTCATTCACCGAAAAGCTTTGAAAAAAAAAAAAAAACTACACCACACAATCTTGTTTTATCAGGGCAGATTCTGTGGCTTGGAACCTACACAAGATGCACGCTGCACCGTTACAGTCATCTTTATTGTTGACGAAAGATGGGGTATATATTTTTTTTAATAAAATCATAAGTCCCTTTTTTCACAGTATTGAACGTTTTATTTTCCATACATATACTTAGAAAGTGTCTTCGAGTGAAAATTTAGACCTATTTCCTGAGGAACACCTTTTCAAACTTATCATCTGAATTCACCGTTCAAACATATAAAATATATGATTCTGAAAATATTGACATACTTTACAAAATGTGGCTTGAGAGCGTTAGAATAACATAAGTTTGTTTAAAATATTATTTTTATCATTTACCCTTTTGAATACTATTGAACAAACATTAAAAAAAAGATTCTAGAAACGCAGACATTTATCCTTTTTTACGTATCAGTTCCAGAATAGTAGATTTTTGTTGATTTTTTCAGGCCATTCTGGATGAATCCAATAAACTACGCGCAGAATACTTGTTTATGCCAGACAAGTGTTACGATATTACTTACGATAGAGGTATTTGCCAGTTTCGACTGTTTTCTTTGTGTTATCATTGATGCTTTTTATACATCCCTTTTCTACAAAAACGTCGTAACTGCAGTTTAGAACAAGCTGCAGTTACGAGGTTTTAGTAGAAAAGCCACGATATACGGTGACATAATCGGTTGTCAAAGACATTAATGTCGTGATTATATACACTGGATAATGCAGCACTGAACACCCAGTATCAACAACCTTCCTATGAAACAAAATGTACTTTCAATGAGCGTGAGCGCGCTGCACAACGGAAAAATCTATATCGTGTTTAAATGGTTTTCCTATTGCATTCATGGCGATATTGACAAAACTAATGAACATGTTTCAATCAACCAAATTTTAACTGCTAATAGACAACAGTCGCGTTTTTTTTTGTATATATTAATTTGGTGGAGAAATATTACTTGAAACATGATCAATTCACTTCCAAATATGTTTAGGGGGTAGGGACACCTTGAAATTATCGTCGGCTACTGATATCGTGCACAAGACCTTAAAACAGCTATGTGTTTTATTTTTTGAAGAAAAAGTTACAATGAGCATGTAGGACTATTTCTATTTCTACGTGCAATGATTGTTACAAAAAGTATTTTGACTAACCGTTTTAAGAGAGAAATAGCATATCATAAATCAATATCAAATAGAGATAGAGTCATCAGTTATTTTATTTTCTTTCCACACTGTTTGTAGGAGACAAGACCGTACAATGTGGACGTAAAGTGGATTGTTTTAAGTTGTAGTTATACTGGAAAGCTGTTGGCGATAAAGGCATGGCCGCCGTTACAGATAGGGCCTTCGAAAATGTTATATTCCGTCGCTTTTCAAAGAAAACCTCGTAACTGTAGCTTATTTCAAGCTGCAGATACGAGGTTTTCGTTGAAAAGGAGCGATTTGTATTACATTAGATAGCAGCATATCTCGTTATTTTCTTCCAACAATGTTTGTAGGAGACAAGACCGTACAATGTGGACGTAAAGTGGATTGTTTTAAGCTGTGGTTATATTGGAAAGCTGTTGGCGATAAAGGCATGGCCGCCGTTACAGATAGGGCCTTCGAAAATGTTATATTTCGTCGCTTTTCAAAGAAAACCTCGTAACTGCAGCTTATTTCAAGCTGCAGATACGAGGTTTTCGTTGAAAAGCAGCAATTTGTAACACGTAAAATAGCAAAATATCATATTATTTTCTTTCCATAATGTTTGTAGGAGACAAGACAGTACAATGCGGACGTAAGGTTGATTGTTTCAAGTTGTGGTTATACTGGAAAGCTGTCGGCGATAAAGGCATGGCCGCCGTTACAGATAGGGCTTTCGAAAACGCAGAGTAAATAATTATGCATTTTACTTTTTCATTCATTTAGTTTTACCGTCTATAAATCTATCGTTTGGTTTCTTTTTGACACAAGATGGCTGGTTATTTGATATTTGTTCTGATTTTATATATCATCGCTTTTCAACGAAATCTCGTATCTTCAGCTTGGTTTAAGCTGCAGATACGAGGTTTTCGTTGAAAAGCATCGATATAGTCCCTAAGATAATGCGAAGAAAAGTGTATCGTTTTAAGATTTCGATAAGTAATATTTCCGTAAATTTAGCTGCGGTAGGCCAAAAATTTCTTTAAAATGTTCAAACAGGAGAAAGTCTAAAGGCAAAACATCTTCATGCAGTGTTTATGTATAAAAAGTTGATCTATCTTGAAAATAATTTTATTGGCATATCTGCAAATATATATTTCAGATATTTCACAGAAAGACTAAAGAAGACAGACGGATTTCGACTCGTTATACCAGAGGTAAACCATGGATATAACACTTTCTCGGAATTCGAAACTGGTCTAGATGGAAAACTGCAGTATGCAACAAAATACCCCGTAGCTATTCTTCAGAATCCTTTGTCTACGTTGTTTTTGCATGTCGAATTGTACGAAATATCGAATGTCAAATCTTTGACGTATGACTTTATCCAGATTCAAATAAAAAAAAATACAGCGCATTTCACGGGTGCTGAAATACTGAAAATAGTCGGAATCAATACTGCCCATAATGCCCAAATGAAATAGGTCCATTTTTGAAAAGCCACATATCATATTAATTAAGATAATGCTCTTAACTACAGCATTAAACATGGTATAGTTATGTGGGTTTTATATGAAAAGCAAATAAATAGTTCGATACATTTTTTTTTTTCATAGGTCAGAAAATTCTTATGTAAAGTTAATTTTGTTGTATACGGTCCTTCATTAAACAGAGGGTTCTCCTTTCTTTTCCAGTTTGACTGTACAAACATTTGCTTCTGGTATATCCCCGAGTCGATGCGTGGTCAGGAAGAAACGCCGGAATGGTGGGACCGGCTATCAAAGGTTAGAAATGAGCTTAATTTCAATTGATATGAAAATTTCGACCATTTGACAAAATAATCATAATAATTTTATGAAGAAGCCATAACTTTCGTTCAATTTGAGTTTGACAAGACAAATAACATCTGTAATGCAAAGAATGCTAATCTCTGGAACTGACAACCAGAAATTGAATATCGTCGCCTTTCTTCGAAAATGTCGTAACTACGGCTTGTATAAATAGCTTCAGTTACGAAGTTTTTGAAGAAAATCAGCAATACAATACTTTTTAACATTGTCTTTCTTGTCCTTTACTGCAAAATTCTCTTTTTTCCACATTGTAGGTTGCTCCGAAAATCAAGGAGGGCATGATGAAGAATGGAACATTAATGATCGGATTTCAACCTTTAACCCCTAAAGGATTCGTGAACTTTTTCAGAATTATCATCGACAACGCGAAAATTGCATACGAACATATGGACTATGTTTTGGAAGAAATAGATCGACTTGGAAAAGATTTATAAATGATGCTTTTAATCATTCTTATTTTCAAAATTTAGTTGGTGCCTTTAGATTTCGACCATTGACCCAAGGATTTGTGAACTTATTTAGAATTATTATCGACAACGCGAAAATTCCATACGAACATAATATTATGGACTATGTTCTTGAGGAAATTGATAGACTTGGAAAACATTTATAATTGATTCTTGTTGAATTCCAAAATTGTGCGGCTGCCTTTGGATTTCAACCATTAATCACTAAAGGATTTGTTAACTTTTTTTTAGAACAGGCCTTATCATTGACAACGCGAAAATTACCTACGAACGTAATAATGGACTATGCTCTTGAAGAAATTGATCGACTTGGAAAACATTTCTGAATACTTTTTTACATTATTGTTTTTTTTTTTTTTCTTCAAACCCGTATAAATACTTTTAGATTATTTTTAAAATGTGAAATAAAGGTTTTTTGATACCAAAACAAGGTCCTATATTTGTTTTATCATGTCCTTTTCAAAATACGCGTTTATTTATCTCTAAAGAAATCACCGCCAATTTATCCCAAAACATAACAAGAAACTCTAATATTTAACGCGTGGCAATTAAAGTTTCTTTCTTGCAAAAGAAACACCACATAATGATAAAAAGAAAGAGTACGAATTCTTGATATCACCATTTTCTTCGTTTGTTTTCCTAATTTTCTCTGTTTTAAAAGGTGTTTCTGTTTTAGCGTTTATTTTGTCGTCTGCAACTTGGACGGATATAAAAGTGTGTCGTTTGGGAAATGGTTAATATATCTATATATATACAAACGATTACACCGGAGTTGCTATGTCCGTACGCGTTTCGGCCCGTCTTTGTGTAAAAAAGTGTTTAGAATCTCACGGTGGCTAATCACGTGACACAACAATTTCAGAAAATCTTCAATACTTTTGTTGATACGAGATCGATTTGAATAGGGATTAGAGCAGAGAAGGTGGACAGACGTCACGCATTAGATGGACGTGATGGATTTTTGAAAAATCAGCTGATAAAAAAAGTTATTGAAGATCAACCAAAATTTAGGTTGATCTTCAAAAACATTTTTATCAGTTATTTTTTTACAAAATTACCACGTACAAAAAAACTAACCTATGTTAACCCTTTCCCAAAAAGACCTGGTTTTGACGTCCCTATTAGAAAAGGTGTGGGAAACATTGAGACAAAAATTTTCTGTGCTATATTGTAGGCCTACACCAATCCTTTCTTTTTACTTCAAATTTGCCGTCTGCAACACCTTTCAAATTGAAACAGTCCAAAATTGTCTCGTTTGGGAGAGGGTTAACAACACAGTTTCGCATTCCAAACTGTTTTATTTTTGCACATGATGGTTCGAATCTTGTATGTGCCTGCAAAACTGTCGAAAATTAAGAGAAGACGTTAATTTCCCGTATTTACATGAATAAAATATGTAAACATTAGCCAATATATCATGCCTGGACTATTTTTCTTAGCTATATTACTCACTTATTTTACCTTTAGAAATATCCATTTTGAAATCTGCAGCAGCTTTTAAATTGGGCCACCATAAAATTTGGTGTTTAGGAAAGGGGAAAAATAGCAGCCAAAAAACAACCCAGTGCGTCGATTGCGCTATTCGCCCATTAAAAGGGAACTAACCTGGTAGACACCGTTCAAAAGTCAGAATTTGAATTACTTCCCTTATACCATATGAGATGACGACTTTCCGAATGAGGAACAATACTTTTTTTTCGCGTTTACAAACGTTCGGCAAAGCTGGAAAATAGCGTAAGCCCTACATATTTTAGCAAAAAAGGTATCTGTTTCTATTTGTTGGGAAATGATTTGTGCATCTTACAATTTGGTACAAAAATATTGAGGTAAATGGAGAAAATGCTGGTCATCAAAATAATCCCTGACATTTTTGTACATAGAACTTCCATAGTGGCGTATAAAGAGGGGTTGGGCGGGGGTATCAAACGAACCCTCCCTCGTTTTCATACACAAGTTCAGTCGAAATTGTTCACAGTACCAGGAGTAGGAAAACGATTCCCTTTTTGAAGCCTATGTTCGAACGCCCTTTACAGAAATCCAGAATCCGCCACCGCACGCGCATATCTAGGCGGAGTCCTGGCCCCGGTTTCTCGAAAAAAAAAAAAACCTTAATTATATTCTCATGAGAACATGCTCAACTTCAAAGGGATACTCTCCAACGTTGAAGGGTATTCGATTGAAGTTCACGTGGATTTCGTGCGTTTTGAGCACGGTGCTCATTTGAGCATGAGAACATACTTAAGTTTTTTTTTTCGAGAAACCGGGGCCTGGAAGCCCGGGCTTCAACATAATTATTTTTTTCAAGTGTAGGCCTACCCGTGTCCTTCAAAGAAAAATTGTGAAAAAAGACCCAAGTTCCCCCGAAACCCCTACGTACAACCTACCGTATTGCATTGTGACAAGAAACTTCACTCTTACAAATTCAAATATGTTACAGGCGACAATTTCAAGCGAATGTAATTTTACATTTCTGGTCTCTCTATGTAGAAAGCATTGTGGGAAATGAAGAAATTGCTTGTCACAAGCAATTTCTTCAGTTTCCACAATGTTTTCCAGAGTTTTTCTGTTTCGAGCCTTTCTTTTTGGGGCGTCAAAATGCGTCAAATTGACTCGACGATAGACCTACGTCTCGGCTTCAACATAACAAAAGTCTGCACAGGGTCACGTGAATCCACGCCGTGAGCATATCAGAAATGAAATGCTTGGAGAAGTAACCAAAGGTCACGCTCGCACACATTGTGGAAAATTGCTAAGTATGTCTAATATCATTTTTTTTTCTCAATGAGTCGGACCAGTAGTATGTCTGTATAGATCTATAGACTGTAAATAGCCTATAGTAGGCTAATTCGAGTTTTCTCTGATGAAATTCGCTATTTGATATGTTGATGTCGCTCATGAACATATAAGTATATCAAAAAGCGAATTTCGTCAGAGAAAACTCGGATTAAGGCTATATGTGCCTATCGAGACGAAACAAGGATCTACATGGTAAAAAAGTTCAAGATCTTTAGTTTTTGATTTTCTATATAAAATGTAGGCCTACATGTAGTTTAGACTATCTAGAAAGTCCTTTCCTAAACAGCAAGAAATAGACGGATCAATCTGATTGGAATGCAAGGGCGGATTCAGGATTTTTTTCAGGGGGGAGGGGCGTCCAAGCCCAAGATGTTTTCCAGGGGGCGGGGGTCCAAGCTCAAATTGTGGCTTTTAAAATGTAGGCTTATAAATAATGTGTAACGTTACACTAAATTTATATAGTCAAAATTTAATTTTCGGCCAATGCCAGGGGGTCCGGACTCCACCCCTCGAGGTCCGCGCATGGAATGGGCCTTCTGTAGACGTACGTCGTAAACCATATTTAGATCTAAATGGATTTTGATAAGGAGATAGGCATTGATTCGTTCGTCGAAATATTTTGCCATGTCTTTGCTATCTAGATCTAGATAGATAGGCTAGGCCCTAGACTGGCTAGCTAGGCCCCTATCATAATACTTAAAGTTGTGTCAAAAGGCGCGAAGTTGTTTCCCAAATTCTCCTATATAGGCCTAACCCATTACCAAAATGCAAAATTTTGATCTGTTCTAAATCAAAAGACCATGTAGATCTCTCTCTAGTAGACAATCTAGATCTAGATCTAATTGTCTCTTGGGGTAGATTATCTAGAACTAGATCTATATAGTTCTAAACATCATTTTGTGGAAAATGAAAAAAAAAAAAAAATGCTTTTCAACACAATTTCTTCATTTTCCACAATGTTTTAAAAGCCTTTATCTTGATGGGGATGAATTTATTTAAATTACATTGAAAATACTTAGAAATTTTCCTTCTGGCGCTAAGTACTAATTAACCACCCAATTGCCCCTTTTCCCTTGACAGTTCACAATTCCAGCATATATATTTTTTGGGAGGGTTTATTTGCACATAATTGGGTTAATCAAAGTCAGCCAATATACCATTACATGCACATATCTAAATTTGACAGCTAGGAGTGGCCCACGTATTGTTATATGCACTCGGGTGTGTATTTCGCGTAAAAATTTCGACCTAATCAATGAAGGAGTGCTACATATATGCCGTGTTATTTTTACTCATTCATTCATTGGTAAAAAAATATAGACTGAACACACAACATCTACTTCCGGTTGGGCCGTTGTAGGTAAAAATAAGCGTACACAGTCCATGTTATGCTTGATCGAACAACTAACATGGCGAATAATATAATTTTGCTCTATGTGATTCAGTGCTTCAATTTATGAATGAATTCCTTGCAGAGTTTCAAGATGTATCGATAAAAAGAGAAGTCCAGTCGCAAATTCAACAGTTTTCCTTGAAATCGATCGATATTTGCCGTCGGATTATTCATAGGGTTTGTATTTATTTACAAAATTTCTCTCCGAAAATTGATGGAGAGTCGAAGTATCCGCATAAAAAACTCAGCTTCAGTTGAATTTGTTTCTGTGTTCAGATGAAGCTTGTGGTTACGTAATGATGTATCGAAACATTTTTTGTAAACAACATTTGGTTTCAAACAGCCTGGCGATTTCTCTGCTTACGAAACAACACATTTTTGTCAGTTTCGTTCCAAACCCCACCCACATTTTGATTCTTTTCAAAATTTCATTGATCAGTCACTGTCAGTCATTTGTATGAGAAATGCTACAAAGTATTTGATTAATAATTTACTGATGCGTATGTCTGAGCCATTCATGTATTATGTAAATACACACCAAAACTTGGTCATAATTGTGAAAAACAGATTTAGTGATTTTGTCTTAAAACTGAGTCCTTTGAAAAATCTGTCAGTCTGCTTTACTTCAAATTAGCCCTTTCCGAAACGGCAAAATGTTAGGATGATCCATTTCAAAAACTGTAAAAAATGACAAAATGGATGTTAAAGGAAGGATTTATGAATCAATAAGGCACAGAAAATATTTCAAGACAAAAGGAGATACTGCTGGTTTATCAGCAGTTTCTTCTTTTGTGAAGCATTTTCTGTTAGGGACGTAAAAACCAGGTCTTGTTTGGGAAAGGGTTTAGCAGAGAATAAACAGTCAAAACTCGTTGTGTCAACTTTTGTAAGCAGAGAATAAACAGTCGAAACTCGTGTCAACTTTTGTTGGCTGCTGAAAATACCTGGACTTATCCGGAGTTCGCCAGTGGCCAGAGTGGTTTCGGGGGGTTCGAACGAACCCCCCTTAGATCATATTTTATTCATTTTTCAGTCATAATCAAACACAATTTGAAGAAATTAACCTAATCCGAACCCCCCTTGAGGAAATTTGAACCCCCTTTGAAGAAATCCTGGATCCGCCGCTGAACACCAGCCATCAAAAACTTAGTTTTCCTGCAAGTCTTGTGCGGAAGTTGGTGTAGTATGGATAAAACAACTATCTTTATGACTCTTCGGGAAGGGAAGGGTCATATATTCATGTCATGATGTGAATATGTAATTATTGTACCATTGAGTCATTCATCATTGTACGATGTTGAATTATTTCGAATAAAATGAAAACTGAATCTTATATTGTTAATGTTATAGAAAAAATTTGAGTGACAAGCATTGTTTGAAAGCAGCCTAGAGCTTTTGGGTGTACTGTTCACGATTTGTGCTATTGTTTGACCAAATTTACCTGAGACTCATCGTTTTCCGTAAGCGTATTCCGGCATTCATCGGCGTATTCGATAGTTTCCGCGTGTTTATACCCTGCGCTGTGAAAAGTGTTAACTTTATTTCTGCATGATATCTTTGAACAAAGAATTAGCGTAGTGGAATGACGCTTGACTTTCACATACAGAGACTCAAGATCGAATCCAGCATTTTACTGATGAAACTTTTGTTAAGCTTTTTTTCTTTCTTTTTTCCTATGAAATGGAATACTGAATTAATGTATTAATTAATTGATTGATGAAATACTCATTTTTTTTAATTTTCACAATAATTATAACTTGCACTAAATATCTTTTCCCTTTTTATCATAATCTTTATTCGTTCATATATCATTTATAATTTTCCCTTGAACGTTGCTGATGTGTTGGTCTCTCGCAGCTTCTCTGGAATCAAAAAGTTATTGACCCTGCTTACTCCAATTGTATTGATGGTTAAGGGAGGAAAAAGATTCTTGGTCCCCCAGTTGTCTAAAAAAAGTTGCAACATCAGCAAACACGTTTTTATATTACCTGTATCTAAACGATTTCGACATTTCTTGAATGACTACTTAAAGTGAAAGGATGCAAGTGAACTGATTGCGGTTTACAAAATGTATGCATGCATTTGAATAAAAGAGAAATAAATGTTGAAAGTAAAAATATTTAAACAAACGCGCTACTGGGATTCGAACCACGGATATATGGTTTACATAAGAGTCGCCTTACACACTAGGCCACTATTATTCGGTGGAGATTGCAAAGTGTATAACAGTACTTATACAGATTATAGTCCCGATGTAGAAAATACGGAAAGACCCGAATATTAATGGAATATGCAAGGAGTCTCAGTTCAATCTGGTCAAACAATACCTTAGGGTGAACTGACAGTAGAATGCTATCGGCCCAGTTTTTTCACACTTTTTGATCAAGATTTTCTATGAAAAATGAAAACAGAGACGTTCCCAAAACAAACAACTGTGTTCTGAAAGCAAATTTTCTTCCATTTTTTTAATCAATTTAAAATGTTTTATTCATTTTTGAAAAATGAGTGTTTCACTCACTCTTTTAAGCCTTTCCGAAACGACAAAATTTTCGGATGGTCCAAATTCAAAGGGATTGCAGACGACAAAATAAATTATATCAAAAGGAGAAAATATGCTTGTTATAGCCCAGAAAATATTGAGGCTAATGGAGAAATTTAAAGTGCTGGTCACCAGCACTTTCTTCTTTTGCATCAATGTTTTTCCAAGCATTTTCTATTAGGGACGTCAAAACTCGGGCTTGTTTGGGAAAGGGTTAATCCAAAGTTATTTTGTCCTTTGAAAATTTCCCAATTAAGCCAGACTCCTTTTCCCAAAATGGCTTGGAAAAACCCTGTCGGGTGACCAGATTTCTCCTTTTGACTCAATATTTTTTGGCCTACAGAATACACTTTTCTGCTCTGTATATCTCTCTATCTTTTATTTCATCACTTGTAACTTTTTTCAAATATGACTGGTCTGAAAATTCTTTGTTAGGGAAAGGGTTAACTTAACAATGAATTAATCCTATGGGAGAAATCTATATTTGGAAATAGGTATTGAGATTAGGACTATTTATAAATAGGTACAAAGGATTCCCCAAATTTATTTTAGAGCTGATGTAATTCGAGTGACAACCTAAAAGGGACCACAGGTAAAATATTTTCAAGCTCTGTTTCATTTCCCTTTTTAGACCCTTTTTGATACTGTAAATAAAATTGATTCTGTAAAGAAGCTTAGGGCAGTGGAAATTGCTGTAATAAATATTATGAAATTAATCTTAAACATTGAACACACTTATGTAACAACAAGTAACATCCATTATTTACAAATAAGATATTTGATAGATTAGATTGATTTTAATTTACCTGTGTAGCAGTGGTCGAAATTCGCACTAGTCCGACGGTCAAAAACTGATAAGATTTGTTTCGGGCTTGTGAAAAATCAGCAATGACAAGCCCTACATGCTTGTAAAATTTGTGACTTTGTATCTATAGGATAATATAATTAAATTGATTGCATGGGCTTGTAAATCTTCATTTGGGCTTGTAAAAATTATTAATTCCCTAGCCCGACCTGCTTGTAATTTTCAGATACGAATTTCGATGACTGGTGTAGAAAGCAGATAAAGACAAATTCTCTGTATATAAAGTCTGTAAGGGTTGCCATAATCATTATGAATCATATATGGCAAATAAAATTGTGAGTGGAGTGGACCACCCTGATTTGAAGGATTCATAACAGATTGTAACTTGCCTCCATCAAAGCCTTCAAAGGAGCACCCTCGGGCAAACAACAACAACAACAACAACAACAACAACAACAACAACAAAAAAAAAAAAAAAAAAAAAAAAAAAAAAAAAAAAAAAAAAAAAAAAACAGCAAAAACAAAATACAACAACACCAACAACCCTCCCCCCAAAACACAAATGAAATCAGATTGAATGAAAGAAAAAGAAAAAAAAAGATATTAATAAATGTATACATGCAGTTTGAGAAAGGGTTAACCCTTTCCCAAACAAGACCTGGTTTTGACGTCCCTACTAATAGAAAAGGCTTGGGAAAACATTGAGACAAAAGAAGAAACTGCTGATAACCAGGGGTTTCTCCTTTTGTCTCAATATTTTCTTAGCTAAATTTTACACTTTTCATATCTCTTTCAACATCTGTCATCTGCAGCATCTTTTAACCCTTTTCCAAACGACAAAATTTTAGGGTGATCCACTTCAAAAACTGCCACAAATGACAAAATGGATGTTATCAAGGATAGGATTTGTGTAAAATATGACATAGAAAACATTGAGACAAAAGGAGAAACTGCTGGTCATCAGCAGTTTCTTCTTTTGTCTCAATGTTTTCCAAAGATTTTTCTATTAGACGTCAAAATCAGGTCCTGTTTGGGAAAGGGTTAAAAAACTGCCACAAATGACAAAATGGATGTTATTAAAGATAGGATTTGTGTAAAATATCTCACAGAAAATATTGAGACAAAAGGAGAAACTGCTGGTTATCAGCAGTTTCTTCTTTTGTTTCAATGTTTTCCCAAGCCATTTCTATAAGGGACGTCAAAATTAGGTCTTGTTTGGGAAAGGGTTAAACTGAATTGGTGGAAACTTTTGCTGTTTGGGAAAAGGTTAAGAATCTAATTGATAAAGTGTGAGTATGACTGTTGCTGTTTTTTCCCTTCCCAGATTTGATTAGATTTAACCTTTTCTTCTTTCACTAATTAATACATTACATGTTAATCAGCGGCGGATCCAGGATTTCTGTGAAGGGGGTTCGTTTTTACACAAAGGGGGTTCGTTTTACTTGTTTGGATTTCTGTGAAGGGGGTTCGTTTTTACACAAAGGGGGGTTCGTTTTACTTGTTTCACACAATTTTGACTCAATTTCTGCATTAAAAATTAAATAATCAGGCTTCAGAGGGGGTTCGTTTGAACCCCCTGAACCCCCTCTGGATCCGCCACTGTTCATCAGAATTTAACTCTTGCCAAAACAAGACTTGGTTCATGCTTTCTTTGCCTCTGGAAAAAAAGAGTCATACCCAATCCATTATTTTGTTGTCTACAGCAGCTTTCAAATCTAAAAGGTCTGAAATTTACCATTTGGGAAAGGTTTAATCTTTTCAGGCCAGTAAATGATTTTTGGGTGATCTTTAATAAAGTTAGGGGTAAACCCTTGCTGAAACAAGCCCTGGTTTTTGTGCCCTTTACTAAAAGAAAAGGTTTGGGAAAATATTGAGACAAGTCAGAAAAGAAGAAAATGCTGATTACCAGCATTTTGTCTCCCTCAATGCTTCAAAACTGTTCTCCGAAATCATTGAAATCATTCAACGGATTAGTCAGTAATTCAAAGTAAAGTGTCAATTTATTCTCAATAAAGGTGTACCTCACAGGTTTCAATATTTTTCCATTTGGATTAAAGGGTTTCATTGGGGGCTAAAATCAATCAATAATTAATCAATATAAATCTTAATGAGTCATACATTGTAATGACTGAAGATTTGTTATGATGATCATGGTGCTCAAGCCTTTTATCTTTTTTTCCCAAGTCCATTTGCAGTATTAACCCTTTCTAAAACGGCAGAACTTTGGTTTTTAAAGCTACATGTAGATGTACTGCAGACAAAACCTGATCTTGTTTTGGAAAGGGTGAAAGGTCAAATCAAGAAATGTTTTGTCAACCTGGGTTAATATATCTTCACTTTTCTTTAAAACCTTGTAACTGCAGCTTAAACAAGCTGCAGTTTCGATGTTTTCGAAGAAAAATGATGATATGCATCTATGACAAGTTCTTTTCTTTTGGTCCAAAGATGAAAGGGTTTCGTTTGGGGCTGCCGCTGAAATCAATCATTAAATAATCAATACCAATCCTGGTGAGTCACATGCATGGAATCATGTGACACAACAATTTGCAGAAAATTTTAGTTAATTCTGTTAACCCATTACCAAAGTTTAACAGCAAAATTCTGGGCTGTTCCAATTTCAAAGAGGCTGCAGACAACAATATAAGTGAATGAAATTTGACATTTTGTTGGTCTTTCTACAGAAAACATTGTGGGAAAGGAAGAAATTGCTTGTCACAAGCAATTTCTTCATTTTCCACAATGTTTTCCAAAGCCATTATCTTGTAGGGAGTCTAGAAGAGTCATTGTTTGGTAATGGGTTAATATATGCCTGATTTGAAAATGGGTTTAAGCAGAGAATGCCCAAATATATCAGGAATTTGCTGGATATTGTGGATATTTTTTAAATCAGCTGATAAAAAGTAATTGACAATCAACTCAAATTAGCATTCAATGTAGTTCAAAATTCCAATGTTAACAACATCCATTCTATCCTAGGCAACAGCTTGTACATTGGATAGCCATAAAATTTCATTTGGGAAAAGAAGGATTACGAACTGAGAATGGAAATACCACTTTCTAGTCATATACGAAATGCATCAAATTACAGACACTTGTAAATACACTTCACATAAGTTGATTCATCGTGCCAGATTTCAAGATTATGCTTAAAGAAGAAAATAATTTACAAATATTTTACTGTATATTCATATGCAAGGGAGGTAATTTTGAACTTTTTTGTCAAATATTTCCCTAAGTATGCATTAATTCAAAATTCTAACCCATACAAAATGCTTATGTTTGTATTTTGAATGGAAATGCAACACATTTTAGGAATTACTGGCACTTTTCTAATTTCGCTTCTGGCTTGGCATTTCATTCTCAGTTTGTAAACCTTAAATAGAAAGCATTTAGGGGAAAAAAGCAGAAATGCATGTAACTCTTGGAAAGGGTTAAATGTATATTCCTACTTATAAAAGTGTGGAGGGGTGAAAATGATATTATCTACTTAAGGATATTTTCCGGGATCTCTTCAAATCACTTCCTTTTTCCCTCCGTAACACTTATACTTCTTCACAGTAAATTTGCTGTTCATCGGCAATAAGGAATAAAATTCATTAACATTTTTCTAAAGAATCTTTGGGCTTGATGACCTTGTCCTTAATGAAAATTCATTGGAACAAAATTGAGAAAACAATACAAATCATGATTGATTTCTATAGATTTGATTTTGACCTTGCAAATTTTTCCCTCTTTAAATATCGATTTGATTTGATGTTCCTAATAATAGGGAAAAATGAAAGTAAGTAAAGAAAATACATATATTGACAGATGAGCATTCTTGATAATTTCTCCTTTTCTTACTTTCATGCCATTCTCAAATAATTTTCTGTTCCACTTTCAGGTACATACAGCTTCATGTAAAGCACTATAATGCTCCTACAGATTCAAAAATACCCCTGCAGCTTAATTTCTTCAATATAGTCTCCAAATAGAGACAGTTATAGCGCACAATAAATGACCTGGCAGAGTATCTCTAGCTTAGCTAATGGCTAGAGATGCTTTGCCAGGTCATTTATCGTGAGCTGTAGAAGTATTTCATGTCAAAAACTGAAAAATAATGCATTCTTATATGTTGTATAGCAATAATTCTGTATAAAACATTATGGAATAAGAAGAAATTGCTCAAATTGAGCAATTTCTTCTTTTCCCATTATGTTTTTATTCAAAGTTATTTGCATGAACAGAACACAATGCGTTTCAAGGTTTACCAGAACATGTACTTAAAATTTGCCACTACGGCTTCAAATTATTCTGCAGAGAACCCTGGGGTACCATTTACTTTGTCATCTGCAACCCCTTTCACTTTCTTGCAAGCTAAGAATTGTTAGATTCGGAAAAAAAATGGATTTTTGTTACCAATATTTGAAAAAAATCCTTTCCTGTCATTTCAGGTTTAGACCAGAAGAATGATTTAAGGAAGAATGACCTCTTTGGACCAAAGATTGCCATAGTTCCAAGTCTGAATTTCTGACCATACTTTCATCTTTCAGACCCAAACCCAGTCTTAATTGTTCGTAGGAGCCAGGCTACAAAATCAAAGTATTTAGAGTACTGAAGGGACACTGTATTTACTGCTTTTGAAAAGGTTTCTAAGCTCAAAATGAAAGAATTATTTATCAACATCAATGGTGAAATAAACAGTTCTAGTGAAAAATGCCTGTCCAAATTTGTTGATACATGAATCCTGTTAGTTGAGCCGGAACAGGGCAAGCAGCTAGAGACTTGCAATGGCTAAAAAACCTGATGGTCGAACTTTCAACATCAGTGTTATAGGGTTGTCAGGAGGCGAGAAGGAGAAAGGGATTTACGGAGTCGGAAAATCATGTTTGTGCAATCGATTTATCCACCAAGTCGAGGATAAATACCACCAAGAACACATCTCTGTTCTTAGCCAATCAGATTTCGGTGGGCGTGTCATCAATAACGACCACTTCCTGTATTGGGGTGACGTCACGAAAACAGACGAAGGGAATAACTTTACATTCCATGTGATTGAACAAACTGAGTTTATCGATGATGTATCGTTTACGCCCTTCAAAACGGGTCGTACAGATCCGTATGCTAAACGATGTGTACAGACGAAAGTGCAGTCAGCGGAGAAACTGATGTACATCTGTAAAGATCAGTTAGGTAAGTCATCAACCATGTTTTTTTACACCCTTCAAAACGGGACATACTGTCCCGTACGCTAAGCAATGTGTACAGACAAAAGTACAGTTCGAGAAATTGATGTACATCTGTAAAGATCAATTAGGTAAGTCATCGACAATGTCCTTTAAGTAACGCTTTCCCAAACAAAATCTGGTTTTGACGTCCCTAATGATAGTGTCTTTAGAATACATTGAGGCAAAAGAAGAAAATGCTTGTGACCAGTTAGGTAAATCATTGACAATGTTTCTTTTATGCTCTTTCCCAAACAAGACCATGAATCTTAATTTGGGAAAACATGAAGGCAAAAGAAAAAAATGCTGGTGACCAGTGAGTACCCACAATATAGAGTTTGATGAATAAATGAAATATTACCAGGGCGTCAACTTCTGTCCTATATCCTATATTTGTCCTATATTTTGATGGCTGTCCTATATTGTCCTATATTTAAAAGGTGTCCTATATAGTCATCACCAATACTATATTTTCATGGGATAATATAGTGTGGAAAAGGAATTGAAGAAATAAAGATAGTTAGACTTATAACAGATGCAGATTGAAGTGATGAGTATTGAAGTATCGGTAAAATGATTTAGTACCATATTCAGATCATAGATACCATTTCTTTTTTACTTACCAATGTAAAGTAGTTGCTGGAGGAATACATGTATCAGCAACATTAATTTTGGTATTTTTCCTTTTCTCTCATTGTTTCTTCATATTGATTTTTCTCTCGAGGATAACAAACACGTTTAATGTATTGGAATTGAATATTAAATATCATTTAGATGATTTTTTTTTTTCATGGAAGGGAGATAAATGTGCTTTCACCAAAGCGTCTTATGTCTTTTCGAACAATAAAGTCTTTTCAAAAATTAATGTTTCTTTTGGCACGATAAGGTTTATATGTGTAAAATGCATGTTCTTATATGTATTGATATCATTGTTAAAAATTGTGTGTTAAATGTACTGTTTGTAAAGGTTGGATGAATTAAAAAAGTCTGTATGCAGGGATCAAATTTCGCACTCGCTAACTCGCAAAACGCGAGTGAATTTCCCGGAATGCGAGTTGAGAAAATCAGCACTTGCTTTTTCCTGCGAGTCTGATTTTCTGGCTGACCTATGTTGGGTGAAAATGAAAGTACAAAAGATCTAAAACGAAAAAAGAAAATTCAAAAACAAATAACGGAAGTTAGCCTGTCTCCGAAAGCCAATTTATTTATTGTTCTAGAAATAGGGTTTGAATTGTGAATGAAAGTCTAGGCTTCACAGCTCGCCGCCGTCGTTTGTAGCTTTAGTAGGCCTACCTGCGAAGCGATTAATAAAATCCTCAAATATTGGTCCTATTTATTGAAACCACTTCTTGGGGCCGGTATACTAAATGAGACAAAATTATTTTAACAGAATATTCATAGCATACATGTTAAAAGCACTCAGCGTCAAGATGGTGTTCTCATCATTTCGAAGGGGTTTTGTTTTTGTCTCCATTTCATATCACGTTGACCTAATAAAAATCACATTTTTTTGGATTCGAGACTCTCGCTATATACGAGAAATTACATCATGTTGACTCTCGTGAAAGAGGGATACGACCAATCAAAATCGAGCATGGTTTATTGCGTCATCCTTTTTTCGCGCGCTTGTCTGACACGCTGGCTTTTTGTAAACAAACTGTAGTAAACATAACCAAATATGGACAGAATTCGCCGCGTGAATAAAGTCACACAATTATGATTGGCTATGTTAAAAATGATGTAGATTCTGACTATAGAGTGCTGTTAAGCCCTCACAAGATCGATAGTGAAACTGACCTTGAAATCATGTGACGTAAATAAACCTATTCAAGCAGACGCTTTACGACCTACTAAGACTGAGGTAATACACATAAAAGTAGGAAAACATGACTGCAAGTAAACACTGATTTTCGCCGAATAATGCAAGAATCAGCGAGTGTCAGTCATTGACAACTATTTCTGAGTTTAGTATTACGATCATAGAATGAATTGCTATGCAACTTGGACTTGTAATTTGGTCATTAGACAGTAAAATTGGAGATCAAGATCGGACAACAAAGTGACAGAATAAAACTAGGTCACTACAAAGCATTTTTATTAAGAACATCAAAAACAGGTCTTGTTTTAGCAAGGATTAAACTAATATTGACATGGAATACATGAATAGTCAAATTTGTATGTTTCTGCACATTTTAAGCAAAATCACAAGATTTTCTCCAAAACTGCATTTAGCAAGTAGCCTTTCCATTTTAGCAAGTTGTAAAAATAAGCACTCGCTAAAATTAGCAAGTGGCAAAAAAGTTGAAATTTGATCCCTGGTATGCAAAAAAAAAAAAAAAAAAAAAAAACAAAAAACATTAATTTTGATTCAAATATAAGATGGCACTTTTTAGTTGTCCTAAGCATAAATTGCTAAGATTGAGACATTGTATTGGATCACCAGCTGTCTGTCCAGTCTCTGTACACACTTATAAAAAACTTCTTATCACAAACCACTAGCTTTAATAGTTTGCAATGCACAACAGTTTTTAGCTCACCTGAGCACGAAGTGCTCGAGGTGAGCTATTGTGATCGCTTTTTGTCCGTCGTCCGTCCGTCTGTCCGTCTGTCCGTCTGTCCGTCTGTCCGTCTGTCCGTCTGTCCGTCTGTCCGTCTGTCCGTCTGTCCACAATTTGGTGTTTACACTCTAGCATCCACAAATATTAGTCAATCTTGACCAAACTTTGTCAAAACAAGTATGGTCATAAGTTCTCGGATGAGTTCGATTATGGGCCAGATCGGACCAGAAAGTGTGGAGTTATCTGCCCCTGAATGACGAAAAATGCTGTTTTTAACTTTGTTTACACTCTAGCATCTACAATTATTGCCCAATCAATACAAAACTTGGATATAATATTGGAGACTATAGGATCTTGGATGAGTTCGATTTTCAGTCAGATCAGGCGAAAAAGTCAAAAGTTATGTGCCCTTGAATTTGTCAAAATTGCCGTTTTCGACCGTTTTCGACCTTGTTTACACTCTAGAATCTACAATTATTGACCAATCAAGACAAATCTTGAACACAATGTTGGAGACCATAAGATCTCGGATGACTTTAATTTTCAGTCTGATTAGATGAGAAAGTCGAGAGTTATGTGCCCTTGAATTTGACAAAATTGTCGTTTTTGAATGTTTTCGACCTTGTTTACACTCTAGAATCTACAATTATTGACCAATCAAGACAAATCTTGGACACAATGTTTTAGACCATAAGATCTTGGATGAGTTTGAATTTCAGTGTGATCTGACAAAAAAGACTAGAGTTATGTGCCCTTGAATTTGATAAAATTGTCATTTTCGGCTGTTTTCGACATTGTTTATACTCTAGAATCTACATTTATTAATCTATCAAGACAAAACTTAGAAACAATGTTGGAGATCATAAGATCTCGGATGAGTTGAATTTTCAATCTGATAAGACAAGAAAGTCGAGACTTATGTGCCCTTGAATTTGACAAAATTGTCGTTTTTGACTGTTTTCGACCTTTTTTACACTCTAGAATCTACAATTATTGACCAATCAAGACAAATCTTGGACACAATGTTTGAGACCATAAGATTTCGGATGAGTTCGATTTTCAGTGTGATCTGACAATAAAGACAAGAGTTACGTGCCCTTGAATTTGATAAAATTGTCATTTTCAGCTGTTTTCGACATTGTTTACACTCTAGAATCTATATTTATCAATCAATCAAGACAAAACTTGGACACAATGTTAGAGATCATAAGATCTCAGATGACTAGAATTTTCAATCTGATAAGACAAGAAAGTCGAGACTTATGTGCCCTTGAATTTGACAAAATTGTCGTTTTTGACTGTTTTCGACCTTGTTTACACTCTAGAATTTTCAATTATTGTCCAATCAAGACAAATCTTGGACACAATGTTTGAGAGGATAAGATTTCGGATGAGTTTGATTTTTAGTGTGATCTGACCAGAAAGACGAGAGTTATGTGCCCTTGAATTTGATAAAATTATCATTTTTGGCTGTTTTCGACCTTGTTTACACTCTAGAATCTACAATTATCAATTAATCAAGACAAAACTTGGACACAATGTTTGGGACCATAATATGTCGGATGAGTTTGATTTTCAGTCTGATCCGATCAGAAAGTTGAGAGTTATGTGCCCTTGAATTTAACAAAATAGCCGTTTCTGGCTGTTTTTCGATCTTGAATCTTCAATTATTGACCAATCAAGACAAATCTTGGACACTATGTTGGAGACCATAATATCTTGGATGAGGTAGATTTTCAGTCTGATGTGATCTGAAAGTCGAGAATTGTGTGCCCTTGAATTTGAAAAAATTACCGTCTTTGGCTGTTTTCGACCTTGTTTATACTCTAGAATCTGTGATTATTTATCAATCAAGAAAAACCTGGACACAATGTTTGGCATCATAAGATCTCAGATGAGTTTGATTTTCACAAAGTTATTGACTATAAGTTAGTTTTCAGTCTTATAGTCATAAATGTTTATTGAATTGAACAAAAGTGTTGCTCATATCATTTTGGTTCAGGTGAGCGATATAGGACCATCATGGTCCTCTTGTTGATTCCTAGTTTCAGTATATTTAAAATTATATCCATGAGTTAGAATTAAGCCCAGTATTAATGGTGTCCAGATTTGATGAAGATGGAAGTATTATACCATATTCTTCTGTTCTACAATTTAGAGCTTTGAAATTTTGTGAGTAGAATCATCATATAGAACTATGAATACTAACAGAATTTATACATACTTCAAATTATCACTATGCGTAAAAAATTAGCAATTATGTTGTGGGTTCGCTGATTTTACATAGAAAAAAAATAGAGAGATCTTTGACACTCTTCCTCTCCCAAATCATAAGGCATATAGCTTTCAAATTTTGGTCGTAGCATCAACTTTTAGCTCCTTATCAGAATACTTATTAGTTATTATTTTGTATCTAATTTTGAAAAATAGCCCAATATTGTGTGCTCCTGAATTTCATGAACAGGGCAATTATTTCTCCCCGGCTATTTAAACTTTGTCTAGTATTGTCTCATGGAACTTTACCAGGAAATGTCAAATTTCATTTATGTTTTGATTAAAATCCTATGTTGTGGGTTTCCAGATTTTAGAGAGATAAAGAGGATAATCTTCTTCCAAACCGCCAGGCCTACACTCACTGTCTATCAGGTTTCATAGGAAGCATTGTCCACATCTGTGAGATCCCCTCCTATCTTGCTGTCCTCTTTCGCGATCTCATTCTGTCTTTCTTTTTAGAGTCTATGTCTAATAAGTTCCATTCTCTGCAGTCCCTCTCTGATAGTTGCTTCTACATCAATCATCTTGGGCTTTCCTGGTCCGTCAGTGTAAGTGACCTGCCCGATGAAATCTATTTTAATTGACTAATTTGATATCTCCACAATGTCCATATCACCTAAACCTCCTTTCCTGTAAGCTCCATTCCATGTCCTAGAGGTAAATCTGTTTTTGGAGTTTGCTGGATATGGTATTGGAGATCCTGTGGTGGTCTTTTGCATTCTGTCTGATCAGCACTAGATCCCTATGCTGCAGATGTTGTTATTTTGGATTAGATTTGGGCTATGTCTCACTTGCATAAATTATCAAACTACAGACAGGGTTAAAGATATTTGGCTTGGCATTTGGTAATTGAGATGCGGTGATGTGAAGATTAGCATCAGCTCTTTTAAAGTTCTTCCATGCAGATTTGACCCTGGACATTGTGGCTAAGTCACTTCCACCATTTGCAAAAAGCATGTATCCAATGTAGCAAAATGATGCCCCTAACTCTGGCTTATCTAGCCCAACTTGCATCTCAGATTAGGGTATTCTGTCAAACTGGCACATCCAAAGTTTAGATCCTCTTTGAGCTTTTTAATACAAATGCATTTCTTATGGGCCCACTTTCTGCAACCACTGCATAGGATATTACTGCCAATACCAGTGCAACATACAGGTCATGGAAACTTTCCCAAGCTCCCCAGAATATCCAGCCAAGAGCTGTGAAATTTTGTGTATATGATTGTCTAAAAGATGCCTCAAATTATCAAGATTGGCAATATGTTGTGGATTCCTGGAATTTACATAGACATAAAGAAGGATGTCTGTGACAAACTTTTCTTTACCTTACTAAATTAAATGTAAAGGTTACTCATGTAGCATCACCTAATGGGCCTATGCAGGAACACTTAAAATATCACTTTGCAATGAAATTAGCCCCTTTTCATAGGTTTTAAGGTTTCAAGGTTTCAGTGAGAAATGATGAGGGAAATCATTGACAAATTCACAATATTCTCTTTACATGTGTGTAAGGCCCATAATAGCATTGGCTTTTGGCATAGACCATTACCAGACTCATTAGAAATTTAACTTTTTTGTTTATAACATTTTTGATATCCTCCTTGCCCTGGTACAATAGAGAAACTGCATTAACAAGGTAGTTTTAGATGTCTTTTGAGAAGGTTGAGGCAGTGTGTAATGTCCTATATTTGTCCTTTATTTTTGCTCTAAAATGTCCTATATTACTATATTTTTTTCAAAATTTTGAGTTGACGCCCTGATATTACATAACTTTGAAAAGCCATTTACATTAACCATTCCTATCTGTAGCTCAGGATCATTTATACTAATAGGGAACGGTTTTATCCAGATAACCGTGATGTAATATCAGACAAATGTTAGTGTTTTGTAGGTGATGTTATAAATTCTCGTAACTATGGCTTGAACTAAGCCATAGTTATGTGATTTTAAAACAACACCGACTGTTTATCAATATGTAACGGTAAACCCATTATATTTTTAGCACAAATTCATTGCCATTTACTAATATTTTTCAGGAATGGAGACAGACAGTGCCTATGAACAGAAACTCATGCCTGAGGGAAAAATGTTGATCGACGGAATCGTCTGTTGTTTTGACGTCAGTAAGGTTCCGGAACGGAGCATAGAAAAACAGGTCGAGATCTGTATCACGCTGTTAAATAACGCTATAAAAACTAAGAAACCGGTCGTGTTGGCAACCACAAAAAATGACTCCGTAGAAGCTGATTATCAAAAGGAATTGGATAAAATATTGCTGAGAAAGGAGTTTAAAAATAGCTTACATGTCGTGGAAACTTCGGCACATGAGAATATTAACATAGAAACTGTTTTCATACTGCTGGCGCACCTTATTGACAAATCGAAAACCAGAACGAAAGTCATGCCTTACAGTGAAGCTGCGAAAGCACGGAAAGAAATGTGTGAAGTCGCGAGAGAAGCGTTTAAAAACTTGCTACGGAATAAAATCACAGACTGGCATATGAATTGGACGAATGCGAGAAAGAAGCTAGAGAAAGAGTCTGATTATCAACATTTTGTGGACTTGTTCGGTACGGAACAGGCTCGCCTACAGGTGCGGCAACACACACGGCAATTACGCGAGGATATCGTGAAAAAGAAACAGACTTTGTTTTTGAAACGGTTACCAGATGTGTTGAATCATTTTTTCCCAGATTTGGAGTCAGTGGGTGATAGGTAAGTCATATTCTCGATAAGACATCAAACAGCAAAATTTTCCTATAATTATATTATGACCACAGTACACAAAAATTTTACAGGCCTCCTAGTGAAACCTTTAAAACCTTAAAAAACCTTTAATATCAAAGCAAACCTTTAAAACCTTTTCTTTTTCTCAGAAAACCTTTGAAAAGGCATAATAACTTGTAATTCTCTCTCAAAACCTTTATATATGTATTTTCTCTGACTGGTTGCCGTCCAAGTTTTAAGCAAGTAATGTACTGTTCTGCATTTTCCTTCTTTTATGTGTTGTCTTACAATGCAGATATCATCAGATGCCAGCAAATCTTACCTAAATTTTAAAAATTTTCTTGGGGGAGACCCCAGAACCCCCCTTATTAGAGGGTTGCATAAAAATGACTGTGGTTATGATTGTGTTCTCCGATGAAAATGGCCTTTATTTACTCTTTATTTTTTCATATTTTACACTAAAAGGCCTTTATTTTGTCACATTAGAACCTTTATAAAAACCTTTATTTTTGTTTTGGTCTGCTAGGAGGCCTGAGGCGCGTTCTTTAGAGTGAGATTTCTTAAGTTTTAGGATAAAGCGTTCTTCTGAGCAAGATTTTTAAGACGATCACTGGGAGCCGCCATTGCTCTTTACTTCTTTCGGAACACCTTGGTAAATTCTGTAGAATTGATATGGGAGAGAATTGACCGAGTTGTTCCGAATGCTCAATGATTCATAAACTCGCTTATAATCTCGGTCTTAAAGCTGCTATTTCCCAGATTTGGACCCAAAATCTGTCAAAAACAAACGAAATGTACACTTTTTAAGCTTTATATGACCTGATTAAATGAAGCAACAACTCATTTTTTCGCAATTTGATACCAAATTCATGAAGGGATGTCGAAAGTAGGTCAAAAACAGTAGGACATGCGACTTTCTTGAATGACGTCACAACATACATGATGACGTCATATTGAAATTCAAGTATGAATCTCGCTTGAATCTTGGTCCGCGCTGTATGCGCATGTGCATGCGTGACAGTTAAAAAAAAATTTCAACCGCATTTGTGACGGAGTTGAATTTGGGTTTGGATTCTCCCTAAATTCGGCTATCTCTCTTATAATTTCAACTCAATCTCTATCTGAATTGCATATTATTAACCATTCTGAGGTGCCCTACACAAAAGTTTTGCATATTTTTTCAAAAAATTTCATTTTTTGCAATTAGACCATCTGTTACCCTCCAGCTTTAAAAACGCTGTATCAAAAACATCTAAAAGAAATCTTAAAAAATCTCAGTCTAAAGAACAAGCCTCTGATTTTACAAAATCTTCAATGATTCTGTTAAGGTAGTCCACCCCTAATCAGAATCAAATGATGTCGGAATTTTCTGTGCATAATGAACATTCGTAAAATATCCGATGCTATACAGAGTGTCCCAAAAAAAAACGGAACCCATTTTTGAAGTACATTTCTCATGTATCAGGCAATATTTCTCCACCAAATTTACATATTCAATAGCAACGACATTTTCCTATTAGCAGTTAAAATTTGGTTGAAAAATGATAACTAGTTTTGAAAATATTGACATTAAAATGAATATACCCGGACAACCATATTAACACGATATCGATCTTTTCGTTTTGCAGCGCGCGCCTACACTCATTGAATAAATTGACGCTATATAATTGGTTAATATATTTAATACAATACAAAAATGATTTTGAAACATTGTATTCACAATAGTGCATTTTCATTTCATCTTTTTTGCTAATAAATAAACTGTTAATGCTGCGAGCTGCGATGTAACTAAACTGAATACAAACAAAAAACTATCCAAGTGCATCACATACTCATGAATAATTTAATCATAGGCACTTATTTTATTTCTGACCAACATGCCGGTCACCGCTCAATTTAAAGTATTACGGGTTTCATTTAACCTGACACTGACCTTTATGCAAAACACAAATACCACAAAATTCACCAAAAAGAATTAAATCATAGTCCACAGAAATGTATACTATGCAAGAAAATTAAGGCTGGACTAATTTTAGGAAGCATACCAAGCTTGTAATTTATGAAAATAAAGTTAAAACTGCGCCATGTGAAATGAATCACATAATAATTTGAAATTAATTCAACCACCCTATGGACTCAATTTGAACGTACAGAACGTGTACATATTAAATTTTGAGAAAATCGCTACATACATGTACAACGGTACAGAATTCATTAGCTGACCGTTAGTGCTCTTTCACGAACAAACAAGACGCAAAAATCAATATCATGCCAGATCGGTTTTTAGTGTCATTATTAATTTGCTTATAACTTTTGAACCGATGCATTTTTTTAAGTGAAATTTGGAACACAAATGCAAAAATAATGTATCTTTAGTACTGCAAATTCAAAAATAAGATTTTCTACTTACGCTTTGAAGTATTTGACTTTGAATTAGGGTTCCTTTTTTTTTTGGGACACTCTGTACAGACATGTTACAAGGTCAGGGTTCAACACTAAGGCACGTCCGACAGACATTCACTGCCTGTTGCTTTGTCCGGGTTAGTAAGACCTGCAAGATGGGTCCATTTTACAATATTTCAAGAAACAGGTCTGACATAGCAGACATCAACCAGTGTTGTTATATTTAAATGAACCTATGGTATAATAGGATAAATATTCTAGATTTAGAAAATTAAATGAGTGAGAAGTATCAACCCTAGTCACGCTGCACATACTCTGCAGACTGACTAGGGTTGATACTTTTCACTCTTCCCATATAGTCCCTTTTAGCATGACGGGTCACAAATCATTTGCTCAATTTTCAGACGAAGCTGGTCTTCATGTCAGGATCGTATGTCACGGCATCCAGACTTTGACTCGTTCTTCGTCCAAGTTTGTCAGCCCGGAGAATCGTGGACGAGGACGGACCTGGTCGATGATGTGACGGAAAATCGACTGCCGATGGACCTACTCGAGACGAAGGAGGCGGAAGATAAATTTCATGCTCATGTCAATATGTTGTGGGAAGTACATAAGAAAGAGGAGTAAGTACTGAATTATCAAAGGCCTTGCAAAGTGCTCTAAAATTTTTTCCAGACATATTGGTCTTACAGCACTGGATAATCAGTCTGACAAAAATTTTGTCAGACTAAACTATCTTTATCAGTAAACTAACTGTATGGCAGACCAAATTTAGTGTTACTTTCGTTTTGTTTGTGACAATCAATTTCTTTATTTTCCACAATGTTTTCTAACCCAAAATGGAAATGTTTCTAAATTTCAATAAACTTCAAATTGTCGTCAGCAACATATTTCAGATTGGAATGGTCTAAAATTTTACCATCAGGTGATGGATTATTACAGCAATTTTGTATTCCCTTGGAGTCTGTTGTGAATAGAATGGGTCAAAGATGATGATGATGATGATGATGATGATGATGATGATGATGATATGTATTTCAGGATGAAGCGAGAGTTCTGGGCATTACTTGAGAAGACGATCGACGTTCCTGGCGGGTTACTTAGTGATATTTATACAAAATTTATCGGCAAAGAGTGCTATACGGGACTTCAGGATCATGAGAGACAAAAAGTGTATGAGGATTATCAGCAACAGTTGCAAACAAAACTTCGGAATGATTTTCAGGAGTTGCTATGGGAACATCCAGGATTATTTCGGAGTTTGAATTACAACAAAAATGTGACAGAACATGATCTCAATGTCATTTATAATTCTTTGAATGATGACCAAAGGTGAGGAAAAAATTATTTTCTTTTCCAAATTATTCATCTTGACCCTCTTTTCAAAAAATCTCAATATTTAGGACATGCCCGATTTTAAAGGTGCGACAGCTAGACCTCAAAAATTGGTTTGAAGAAAGAAAACTTCATTGATTTCTTAATATCTTCAAAGGAAAAAAGAGAACCTTGCTTATCAATGAGTTCAAAACAATGAGCTGTTTTTGAAAGGGCCCATTTTTCTCATTGTTCCTTTTGCTTTGATAAATATTCCATACTTTTACCCTTTCTCAGATGACAAAAATTTGGACAGATCCACTTTCAAAGCTGCTGTAGACAAAAAGTGGATGTTTGATGAAGATGTTCAGTGCATATATTTTAGACCTACAATAGAAAATGTCGAATCGAAAGGAGATCTTTTGCATCATCGTTTTCGTAAGCTATTCCTATGAACGATGCCAAAAAGCAGATTTTGTTTTGGACATCTGAAAGCAGGGGTTGAAAAATTTCTTCAAACGTACTAGTCCTGTAGGACTAGTAGCTCTGAATTTCTACTCGCCCTTAAGGCAACCCAACTCGTCCTTAAAGATGAAGAAAATTTTAGACTGTTGGCTCTTACGGATGCACTATTATGCAAATAACATAACTCTTTGACTCTACAAATAAAGTTTCTTCGGTATAAATGACAGACAGGGCTCGCGCTGGCGATCGCCACTTCAAAAGTCATAGGCGAACAAGGCAACACTTTTATTTAAAAAGATGGTCAATAAATCGAATGTGGCTCAGACTTGACTCCATCTTTTACCTTAAATCAATCGCCGATTAACATTACTGTAAACACTTACTTTTTATTTAATTCGAAAGATAGATTAGCTGTCCAAATGGTCGAGTAAGCACACCAGTTTAATATGTACAACTACCGGGTAAATGTGAAAGAATTTCTTTGTGTAATCGCGAGGCGGTATAACAGAAAGAGACAACGCGTCTGTGCAGTGATTCAGCCAGGACGCGCCATTGCGGGATTCCCGCAGAAAAATAATAATTCCCGCGTGTTTCTCGTAGTGGCACGCCAGGATTGGCGCAAAAAAATCTTTTCTGGCCCCCAAAATTCGATTTTCGCGTAGATGAACGCGCCAGGGTACGAAAGATATAGGGGCGGATACTCAAGGTGCAAAACATATTTGGACGATAATTATATTGACTGGTTATAGTGCGGTAGTAAAAATCGATATTCTTTCCGCGATTTTAATGCCATTCACTAAACCAGTCTACGTCTGGTTCTCGGATTATCTGCATCTGTGGTAAATTAGTTTAGTAAAGCCGGAAACCTGCTTTTTACAACGTGTTTAGAAAAATAAATCGTCTTGGAGGTAGATTTCTTGCTCTTCCTAATCAGGACCGAGATCAGAATTTTAGCGATCATTCAACTTCTATCCCAAGCAAAGTAGCGAAGACGACCACCATCGGAGATCATCATCATCAAGAGGTCTAAGAAGAATTTTAAGTCGCTGAATATTTGGTCGATCAAAGAGAATATATGCTTACTTATCCCAAAAAGCGTGGAAACGTGAATAACCATAACTGAATTTTGACAGGGGAACAGCTATAGGAGATCTAGATCTATGTGTTGTGAAACATATAAGAACTGACCCCCCCCCCCCCCCCCCCCTGTAAAAGTGGTCTGGCCCCTATTTAGGAAGGGAGGGGGCCAATTGGCCCCCTTTGGATAAATCCTGGCTGAAACACTGGTCTGTGTTAAAACCATCTAACGTCAGTGTATTTACTACGTAGATAGCGTTTTGTTTTCATTGATTCATCTAATTTTCCCGCCTTTCAGGCACGCGCGTCTTTTGTAAACAAATCATAGTAAAACGTAACCTTATTTGGGTGCGGAAAAATCACGTGATTATATTGAAACTGGAATGACTACGACACTACGTCATCAATTGACTGTGTTTGCGGCGTTTTTGATCTCGCTCAAATCATCGCATATGAGTAACACAGATTTACTCTAGTTTCCTTGTTTAGTTTCACTTTCGGGATTGATTGACATAAACAGGGAAAGGTCGTATTTTACAGGGAATATTATTGTTTCTTTTCGACCCTTTTTTTCCCCTCAATCAGTGTGATTCAATTCCTATATTTGCACTCGCCCCGTCGGACTAGTTCGTCCCCAAATCTACTCGTCCTACGGCATTTTCTACTCGCCAATGCGAGCGGGCGAGTGGATTTTTCAACCCCTGCTGTAAGTAACACTAATTATGTTGTCTACAACTCCTTTCAATTTAGATCAGTCTAAAAGAGGTTTGTCTTGGACTGGGCTAAATTCATAATAGCAGAAAGTTGTCCAAATATTATTCCCATCTTGATGGCTTCGCACAAAACTTTTGTTAGAGCATATAACTATTAAATTCACATGCATTGAAGTTTCAATTTCTATTTATATGCACACACCATAGTTTTGCGCTGAAGGCTTCAAGCTTATGTTTTTATTACAGATTTCGGAAGTTCATGAAATTAGACGATATACGAAAAGTTATGTTATTAAACCACGTAGTGTTCTTAGAAAAGCCGACAGTGAAAAGCTGTTACTTTCACAATGCGACGCCCGACAACAGTTTATGTGCAGATTGTCAGACGGCGAAGATTTTACAAGATAGTCTACATGTACCCAACGGAAGGTTAGTTTTGTTAATTTATTTATCAAGAAATCTAGGGAAAAGGAGAAATTTTATTGTAAAAATTTCACAATGTGACTACTGACAATAGTTTATGTCTGGATTGTCGAACAGCGAAGATTTTACAAGATAGTCAACATGCACCGAATGGAAGCTTTAGGTATGGTTCTTATTTGCTAATAAAAAAATTTGCTTGAAAAGCAGAAATGCTGTAAAAACCTCTTACGTTCATAACTCTATGCCTCATGAGTTTTGTATGGAATTTCAAGCTGCAAGAATTTTGAATGATAGGCAACATGTTCCAAATGGAACAAGGGTGTCTTATTGCTCAAACAGTTTTGGCAAAGGAGAGTTTAGATGCTTAAAAGTTGTCACTTTCAAAACTGTACACAAGACATATGTTTTTAAGCTGAATGTCAAATGACAACGTTTTACTGCACACTAATATTTGTCCTCAACAAACTTAAAATTGATTAAGAAAAGAGGAAATGATATGGAATATTTTACGAACTTTAAGTTTAAATGATAAATGCCTATTGAGGAACTGTTTTTATACGCCGCCGGAGGCGGACGTATATTGGCGTCATCTTCTCCGTCTGTCCGTCCGTCCATCCGTCCGTCCGTCCGTCCGTCCGTACGTACGTCCACTTTTCTTGTCAACGCAACTCCTCCTAAGTTTCTGGCTGGATCTTCTTGAAACTTGGTCAATGTTATCACCTCAATTGGTAGATGTGCATGAAGGAAGGATTTTATGGTTCGTTGATTTTTGCCTGAGTTATGCCCCTTAAAAACTTAGTCTCTGGGGCTTATTGAAATTGCAGCCTTGTCAACGCAACTCCTCCTAAGTTTCTGGCTGGATCTTCTTGAAACTTGGTCAATGTTATCACCTCAATTGGTAGATGTGCATGAAGGAAAGATTTTATGGTTCGTCGATTTTTGCCTGAGTTACGCCCCTTAAAAACTTAGTCTCTGGGGCTTATTGAAATTGCAGGCTTGTCAACGCAACTCCTCCTAAGTTTCTGGCTGGATCTTCTTGAAACTTGGTCAATGTTATCACCTCAATTGGTAGATGTGCATGAAGGAAGGATTTTATGGTTCGTTGATTTTTGCCTGAGTTACGCCCCTTAAAAACTTAGTCTCTGGGGCTTATTGAAATTGCAGGCTTGTCAACACAACTCCTCCTAAGTTTCTGACTGGATCTTAATGAAACTTGGTCAATGTTATCACCTCAATTGGTAGATGTGCATGAAGGAAGGATTTTATGGTTCGTTGATTTTTGCCTGAGTTATGCCCCTTAAAAACTTAGTCTCTGGGGCTTATTGAAATTGCAGCCTTGTCAACACAACTCCTCCTAAGTTTCTGGCTGGATCTTAATGAAACTTGGTGGATGTTATCACCTCAATTGGTAGATGTGCATGAAGGAAGGATTTCATGGTTCATTGATTTTTGCCAGAATTATGCCCCCTTCAATCTTAGTCTCTGGGGCTTAATGATATTTCAGCCTCGTGAATGCAATTCCTTCCAGGTTTTTCACTGGATATTTATAAAAACCTTTTTGTGAACACAATTTTTTAAAGGTTTTTCAGTGAATATTTATAAATCCTTGTCAATGTCATTTTTTTGTCTCAAGTTTTATAAGTGGCGGCGTATATTGTGACGATGGCACTCTTGTTTTGTTTTTTTACAGATTACCCCCGACCCAGGAGTCGAGATTTACTGGGCCCATTGTTAGTCCATTAAGTTTGGTGCTGCTAGGTCAAGATGGATTAGCAACAGAACTTTATCAAGAAATTAGGGTAAGTCTTGAAATAGATTAGCTCATGTACGTCTTCTTTGGCAAGCATTGAGGGAAGCTAAGAAAAAAATGAACCAATTCTTTCCTTGCTATGATATTCTGTTATACTTTTCGTAACAATTGGCTTCTTGGCTGTTGAGTTTCTGGGTTGGTCTAAATCTATTTTTAGCTCACCTGAGCACGAAGTGCTCAAGGTGAGCTATTGTGATCGCTTTTTGTCCGTCTGTATGTCCGTCCGTATGTCCGTCCGTACGTCCGTCCGTCCGTCTGTCAACAATTTGGTGTTTACACTCTAGCATCTACAAATATAAGGCAATCTTAACCAAACTTGCTTAAAACATGTATGACCATGAGCTCTCGGATGAGTTCGAATTTGGGTCAGATCGGACACGAAAGTCCGGAGTTATCTGCCCTTGAATGTAAAAAATAGCTACTTTTGACATTGTTTACACTCTAGCATCTACAAATATTGACCAATCAATACAAAAGTTGGACACAATGTTGGTGACCATAAGATCTCGGATGAGTTTAATTTTGGGTCAGATTGGACCAGAAAGTCAGGAGTTATCTGCCCTCAAATTTGACAAAATTGTCGTTTTTTACTGTTTTCGACTTTGTTTACACTATAGCATCTACAATTATTGACCAATCGAGACAAAACTTTAAGACAATATTAGTGACCGTAAGATCTTGGATGAGTTTGATTTTGGGTGAGATCGGACCAGAAAGTCAGGAGTTATCTGCCCTTGAATGTAAAAAATAGCTACTTTTGACATTGTTTACACTCTAGCATCTACAAATATTGACCAATCAATACAAAAGTTGGACACAATGTCGGTGACCATAAGATCTCGGATGAGTTTGATTTTTGGCTTGATCGGACCAGAAAGTCCTGAGTTATCTGCCCTTGAATTTGACAAAATTGTTGTTTTTGACCGTTTTCGACTTTGTTTACACTATAGCATCTACAATTATCGACCAATCAAGACAAAACTTTAACACAATATTAGTGACCATAAGATCTTGGATTAGTTTGATTATGGGTCAGATCGGACCAGAAAGTCAGGAGTTATCTGCCCTTGAAAGAAAAAAAGCTACTTTTGACATTGTTTACACTCTAGCATAGATCTACAAATATTGACCAATATGTGCAAAAAAATGGACGCAATGTTGGTGACATTATGTAAGGTTTCGGATTAGTTTTTGTTTTGGTTTGATCGGACCAGAATGTCCTGACTTATCTGCCCTTGAATTTGACAAAATTGCTGTTTATGACTTTGTTTTTACTCTAACAACCACAAAATTAATGGTGACCAATCAAGACAAAACTTTGATCTTGGATATAATGGTTATAATCACCATAAGATCATGGATGAATTTGAACTTCAGCACAATTAGACGAGCAGTTTCTGAGTTATCTGCCCTTGAAATGGACAAAATTCTCGTTTTTGACTTTGTTTTCACTCTTTACAACCAGATACATGTATATTGACCTATAAAGAGGAAACAGGGACATAATGTTGATGACCATAAGTTTGTTCAGTCTTAATGTCACAAATATTAATTGATTCAAACATAACTGTGGCTCATATCATCTTGGTTCAGGTGAGCGATATAGGACCATCATGGTCCTCTTGTAGTTATTATGCTGCCTAAACTCTCCTTTTGGGTATAACTTACATGTTGCTTGTCTGAGGGATAAAAACTGTTTGGGTGAATCAATTTATATGCCCCCCTATGGAAAGATTAGGCTATATTGTTTTACTCATGTCTGTCTGTAAGTATGGATCCGACCATCTGTCTATCTCTTCGAAAACTTGACATTGGCCAATTCGGGGGCATTTGTACTGGACAAATTTGATTCAAACTTCACATGTAGACAATATATAAAGCTAAGATGAGTATCTCTTTGATTATATAGAAATAATTTGATTAACCCATACCCACATTGTGACACTGTCACATCTCAAAAGAAAAAAGTTTTTAACCCATACCCACATTGTGACACTGTCACATCTGAAAAGAAAAAGGTTTTGGAAATCATTATCCAAAATTTCTCCACCCAAGAAGACTGAAAATCTAAAATTTCAGTCATATGAATTTTTCTTCTGCAATGTCTTTGAATTTTGACCACTCGAAAAAATTCTGTTTGGTAATTGCATAAGTAATGAGTTGGTTTTAATGCTATCATTTGACTTTTCAGAATATGTGTATAGACGATGAATATCGAGTATCACGGCATGTTTACAAACTAGACTATAGACCAATAGAGGGGGATGTGTCAGAAGAACAAAATAGCTTCATTTTACCCAACTTTAAACCTCATGGTAAGTAATATAATGTATAGAGTACAAATTGTAAAATGGTCGAGACCAAACAGACTTGAAGACTTAAACGATACAGTTGCGCCACATAATGTTATCGGAATTATTTAAAAAGTCTTGTTCCAACTGGAAAAAATTGGAAATTAGAAATTGGAAAAGAAGATCATAGAAAAGATGTTTTTAAATTAAACAAATAGAATAATGTCAGGCTTCATACATGGGTATGCCACCTTACAGCCTTCTTTGATGAAACATATAACCAAATCTCCATGTTCAGGAACTCTTGCTTTTGATTCAGTGGAATTTTATTGATTCAACTGATTGCTGCAAATTTGACTTCATATTTTTACTGTTAAATTTTGAGAACACCAAAAGAATCTGAAAATGCTTATGTCTTGGGAAATCTTGTGTACTTCAACGAATATCTGGAAATCAAATTATTTTATATCCATGTTTTTCAGGATGTATATGTGTATACGACTCACAAGAATCGCTAGAATATGTTCGCTCAAGTATTTTGAAGACACTGGAGGCAAATCTATCGCGGGACAACAGCAAAGCGCTGGAAGGATTGCCGACAGTTGTCATGCTAGCCTACGAACCCTACACTGTGAAGGAATTGGATTATTTAAGGGAGAATGGAAAATTGTTAGCCACAAGGTACATGTATGAATTGTTGTCAAGAAATTATGTACCCACAACAAAGGATTTGATCAACAGACTTCATGTATTTGTAGTTTGGTACAAATATTTAATGATTTACAGGGTTTTCCCTGGATCTTGTAAAGAAGGAGTCCTTGGGACTCTCAGCTATAATTTTTGAGAGTCCTTGTGTTAATTTTAAGAGTCCTATCTTGGAAAAATCAGTTAACTATAAAAACCAAAATATTGGCCATATTTAAAAAGACAGGAGCAAATGCAGCAGTTATAGTATTTGGTTTTCTAGGTTTAACAAAATATAGGCATCCAGCCTGTCAAAGGGTTTTTATTGAACAAAATGGTGGAATTGTTCTGAATATCAAAATCAAATTTAATTCATAAGTTAACTATTCATTCATATATTATGACCAGTCAGATGTAACAAACAGAAGTGGAACTGTCTACTAAACAGCAATAGATCTATTATATATTCTATAATGAATTACTTTATGACTACAAAAAACATTTAGGGCTGGAATTTGATGATTCAGAGTTCCAATGCTACCCAGAAAACAGGAATATGTTTGGATTTTTGTATAACACTTTCACAGTCTGGAAGTAGTGTTGATTTTATCAAATCTGTTAATAATTAGGAAAAGTCACAGAAAAGTACAAAACAATTTGGGTACAAATCCCTTCTACCCCCCCCCCCCCCCCCCCCCCGCCTACATGAGTATTTCTTATTGTAATTAATAAAAACGGAACCTTATGCAAGCATCTGTCAAGAATAGTAATGATGTCATGCTCATAATGTCTGCTTAAAAAACTTCTACATGAATGTTTAGCAGGTGTAATTTCTTCAAACTAGACGATCACTACACTTCAAGTACTTTTATTTGGGAGTCCCATGGGACGCACAGACTATATTTTTAAGAGTCCTGAACAAAGTTTTGAGAGTCTAGGACGCAATATCCTGCGTCCGGGAAAACCCTGGATTTACCATGTGGAAATATCAGCGATATTGTGTTGTAGCTCAGTGGTTTGAGTGCATGATATCATTTATGGGATCCTGGGTTTAAATCTTGATCAAGTTTCTATATTTTTTACCACCTTTTGGAAAAGGAAAAAAAGAGAAATAATGAAAGTGTTCTGCAATCCCTTTAATTTTAGCTAATTTGTTTTGTTAGAAGTCAGTAATGATTATATGAACCTCTGGTAAATTGGAATGAAGTATGAATTCATGATGCTGTCAATTTACTGCCCTTGTACTACATGCAATGGCCAAAAAACGCTTTCTTGTCATTTGAAAATTTATTAATTATGTGACTTTGATATATGGATTTTGAAAGGCTATTGTTGTAACAAGTGACGATTGATTGTAATAGGGATCGATTTTATCAAGTAAACCAGGACATAATTTTGGATGAACAAAAGTAATTTGTCGGTGTAATTCTAAAACCATATAACTGTATAAAACTATGTTTTATTGTATTCCCTGAGGAATGATATAGTGATATCATGTAACTATAGCTTGATTGAAGCTGTAGATACGAGATTTTATAATTAACACTGGCAATTTATCACACTATACAGGAAAAATCACTTAAATCAGTCTATTTTTAGCAGAAAATAATCCATAATTCACCTCTTACAGTTTACAATGTGAGTTTGTTGATATCCCAGAAGAAGACTTAGCTGAGAAGTTAAAGTTTTATCCGGAGCAGATTGAGCAGGCTCTATCTGCAATAATCAACGGTCCGGGGAAAGGCTTCGGGCACAAAATCATGGAAGATACGGAACCTGATCTTAGGTAAATATCTCCTATTTATACAGGGCTTTTTGATGGAATAGTCTTTAGGTGTCTTTACCTTTTCCTAAACTTCAAGATATTAGGGTAGTCCAAATTCATAGGTGCTGCAAATGACAAAATTATTGTTGCCAAAATCAGAAATTTTGTATGTTATAGCCTAGAGACAACAAATCCAGGGCTTGTATGGGACAGGATTAATAATCACTACAATTAATGTTTGTCTTTTTGAAATAGGGGTCCTTTTACCAATAAAGGATATCCTTTAAATGTGTCAGAAATTAAAAAAATGAGCAAACTTACAATGTATTTTTATAGCCAGTTTCATTATTGAGTTGTAGACAGACAAAAATTTATCACTGAATTTAAATATTTTTGTTATATCATGCCCTGGTATGGTAATATAGAAAACTTGAGATTGGCCTTTTAGTGGCATTAGTGTTTTACAAACACATCTTTGTTCTTCACAGAATCCTCATGTGTATGATGTGTGCCGATCCCTTCCCGATGCGACTCCCTTTACAACCATTTCTGAACGAGAGTTCCTTCGCTGTTACATCAGTTTCCGACACTGGGTCAATATCACCAGAAGAAGACAATGTTTTCACGTTTGACGCCAATCTAGAATACATGAATCAGAAAATTGAAGTGACAGTGACGTCATATCATGGGGCTCAAGTCTGTGTTAAACGTGGGGAGATGTATCATGGGTTTATACTTGTGTATTGTCCTAAAAGGAAAGCCTCTTTAGCATCTTTAAGGTGAGTCAATCAACCAATTTATTAAATATTGTCCAAATATTTACCAAAAATATAGGCTGATCCTTTTGAACCTAACAGAGAAAGCTTACGGAAATACACAGGTCAGAGTTGGTTCAGTGGTAACGTGCTGGACTTGAAATACAGGGGTCGCTGGTTGGACCCCATGCCTCTCCAGTCTTTCCGATGAGACTTTAAACTGAGGTCCAGTCTCCATATGACCTTAGCTGTTGAGTGGGACTTAAAACTCCATTCAATCCAATCTTACGGAAAAACCTTGAAGCACAAAAAGAAAATGCTTATAACCAGATTTTCTCCTTTTTCCATAATTTTCATAATTGATAAAGAATTGGTTTTGTGTAATGCCTGGATAGAAGTATGAAAAAGAATATGGAGTCAATTTTGATCAGTAGTCTTTCCCATCCGAAATGTTTGACAGTGTAAGAAATACTATGCTCTGGTATCAAAAGATTATTGTTTTACTATTGATCTGTCCTTTAGTCTGTAAGTCAGTCAATATATCTGTCTGTCTTTTCAGTGCACTACTAATATGATAACTTAACATTGCTTATTTCTATGCCTTCACATTGATGTATGTTGAGATAAGAATGATTAATTGTTATAAGGTATTGGGTCCAAATTGATATAAAACATATATTTAAGAACTAAACAATTAAAACCAATAAATGATGTTGTTGTTTTTCAGGGCATTTGCTGAACCAATCAGTCCTCAGTACTTTCTTATTCTTGCCGTGCCAGAAGAGGGAGGTCGGGGCTACAATTTGAATGAACATAGTCAGGGGCTCAAAGAGGGGAAAGAGATCGCAAAATGTTTACATGCCAGATTTATGCAGATTTCACCGAGTTTTCAACATTATGGTAAGATGATTTAGGGTTAATTCAAGTACTTGAGGTCCTTTATGGATACTTAACCCATTACCAAACACCAAAATTTTGGGCTATTGGAAATAAAAAGGTATTGCAGACGACAATTTATAATGGATGAAATTTTATATTTTTTGGTCTTGTTTGGTAGAAAACATTGTGGGAAATGAAGAAATTGCTTGTCACATTTTCCTCAATGTTTCACCAAGCCTTTATATTGAGGGGCGTTCAATCAGTCCTCAGTGCTTTCTTATTCTTACCATGCCAGAAGAGGGGGGTCGGGGCTACAATTTGAATGAACAAAGTCAGGGGCTCAAAGAGGGGAAAGAGATCGCAAAATGTTTACATGCTAGATTTATGCAGATTTCACCTAGTTTTCAACATTATGGTAAGATAGTATAAGGTTAATTCAAGAAATTAAGGTCCTTGATAGATACTTAACCCATTATCAAACAGCAAATTCTGGGGTGTTCAAAAATAAAAGGTATTGCAGAGGACAATTTAAAGTGTATTTAATTTTGCATTTTTTGTCTTTTTTTGGTAGAAAACATAGTGGGAAATGAAGAAATTGCTTGTCACAAGCAATTTCTTCATTTTCCACAATGTTTTCCAAAGCCTTTATCTTGAGGGGCGTTCAATCAGTCCTCAGTACTTCCTTATTCTTACTGTGCCAGAAGAGGCAGGTCGGGGGTACAATTTGATTGAACATAGTCAGGGGCTCAAAGAGGGAAAAGAGATCGCAAAATGTTTACATGCTAGATTTATGCAGATTTCACCTAGTTTTCAACATTATGGTAAGATAGTGTAGGGTTAAGTATTTGAGGTCTTTTCAGATGATTTGCCCATTACCAAACAGCAAAATTTTGAGCTGTTCGAAATTCAAAGATGTTGCAGACGACAATTTAAAGTGAATTAATTTTACATTTTTTGTCCCTTTTTTGGTAGAAAATATCGTGGGAAATGAAGAAATTGCTTGTCACAAGCAATTTCTTCATTTACCACAATGTTTCCCCAAGTCTGTATATTGTGGGGCGTTCAATCAGTCCTCAGTACTTTCTTATTCTTGCTGTGCCAGAAGAGGGAGGTCGGGGGTACAATTTGAATGAATATAGTCAGGGGCTCAAAGAGGGGAAAGAGATCGCAAAATGTTTACATGCCAGATTTATGCAGATTTCACCTAGTTTTCAACATTATGGTAAGATAGAAAAATCAGGGTTAATCGATATAAATGAAGAGCATAGCTGCTGATCATTGGGTCCTCTTTGGCTTAGGTGTTACAGTATAAGCATTGTAATTACACATTGTAAAGAAATCTTAAGGTAGTCCACCCCTAATGAGATTCACACTATGTCTGTATTACTCAGGTGATGTCAAAAACATTTGGCAGTGGAAAAATTGATTTTACCATACTTGCAACTTGTCTGTATAGATCTGAGTACATCACAAATGTTTATGATGTCACACAAAGAATTCTGACGTCACATGAATTTCATTGGGGGAGGACATCCTTACAGTCCTTGTTTCATGGCACCTTTACACTGCTCACAATAAAAGAATATTTTAGAGCCCAAGCCAAGTACCAGTAATATGAATGCAAAAAAGTTTGAAGTGCTAGTTCACAATGCTTTCTTTCCCAAAATGGTTAGATTTAGAAAAAAATATCTACTTAATTAAAGTTAAAATTGTCGCCTGTGAAAACTTTTGGACCGGAAAAGTGAAAACTTTTGGCAACTTGTAATGAGTTAATTATTTACAGGTGCAATGCATCCACAAGTGTACGAGAAGTTCCTAAAGGAGGTCTGGGAACATCGTGATGACGAGATCGACATTGATGATTATGGTGACGAACCCAGTCCACCACCAGCGTACGATGCCACCTACCGACGGCCACCACAGCCTCTCCCCAGTCAGCTGAATAATAAAAGTACATCTAGTAATAGGTAGGCTTATAATTCAATCAAATTGTTATTAAGCATAAGGAAATCTTCTTTAAAGTATGTTGTACAAAAGGCAAGTAATATGTGTTTTTCCCTGTTGAAAACTTTTATCTATAATGGGATCTTATTCATTTAAAGAAATTAGGGTTACAAATACATTGAAAAAAATATTCAACAGGATTTTCCCATTTCCCTCTATATCTTCTCCAATGATACATGCATTGATAACTGGGGCACCAATCTGTGTAATAGATTTTGATAGGCTTTTGTGTTTGACAAACACATCTTCTTCAAGTGGTTACACACTTGTAAATCAATCAATCAATTAATCAATCAATCAATCAATATAATTTGTACATTGTTAATTTTCCCATTTTCCAGCCAAAATACAGAGGATTCAGAACCTCTGTACGATCAGCCGCACATTTTGCCACCACACTCTGACAGTGAGCGCGCATCTTCACCCTCACCGCCACCTCTACCCAACTCCGCGCCGCCACAGCCAGGCCCGGAAACAGAAATATTTTACAGAAACGATAATGCTCTAGTCAAACCAAGCATGCTGAAGGAGAAACGGAGTCAGTATGCAGGTATGTAATGAATACAATCTGAGGTGCGTTCTTTAGAGCAAGATTTCTTGAGATATCTTGAGATTTCTTAAGATATTTTAGGATAAAGTATTCTTCAGAGTAAGTTTTAAGACGCTCAATGAGAGGTGCCATTACCCTATATTTTCGTGTGGAACCCCTCGGTCAACTCTGTACAAACAATATAAAAGAGATTTGACCGAGTTGTTCCGAACATTCAATAATTTATAAACCGCGGTGTTCAGAATGCTCCATACTTTATACAAATGACGTCGGTACAGCTCGGTCAAAGTCTCGGTCTTAAAAACGCTTTATCCAAAACATCTTAAGAAATCGTAAAAAATCTCGCTCTAAAGAATGTGCCTCTGGTGTTAACTTACAGTAGCATCTGACAGGCACTAGTTAGGGGTAATCTACAGGGTGTCCCAAAAGTAAGGTAACACTTAAAGTCTAATATATCTCGGCCAATATATTACTTATATATTCCTAATATCGCTGACAGTTCAGAAAGTTATGTGTAAAAATGAATAAAAGAAATTTCATCAAAATATCATACTTTTTGTATATTTTATCTATCATAAACCAAGCAAACCCTATTTTATCAATGACGTCATTTTTACAATAAATGACGTTCTCTAGATTACGTCCCGTCTGTCATGTTCCTGGGTTTATTCTTGTGCTTAAAGTTTTAGGCTATTAACTGCCTCATATGTGTCCATAGAAAGGTTCCTACATTCTCCTTGAATGTTTTATAGCAACATTTTACATGTTAAATTTAATATGCTCTTGCTGTGGGAATAACACTTTAGACAACACGCGCCTTCACAAAAAATAGTCCAGTGAATTCAAATCCGGCACGTGTCCACCGACAACAGTCTATTAGCGCTCAACTTGATCTCCAACGACTTTAATTTCACAATTTTAAATATGATATGGAAAAATTTCAAATAAAAAATCAAATTCACTGTACTAATGATTTCAATGAATCTTGATCAGACGAAATTCTTCTCGTTGACTTTCCTTGACTTCCATATGCAGTCTTATTCACAGCTTAGATGCTTTCTGCGCTAAAGGATATTTTCGGTCTTTTGCTTCCATGTTCGTCACAATCTGACCGAGATTGTTCAAATTTATCTGTTATTGAGTAGATGGGTATTCTTGTCGGTGGATTTTATGTTTTGAAATAAAATTCATAATTTCTTTGCACACGTATTGGACATTTAGATAAATGATACGCTTAACCGCATGCATATTTTTTGAGAATGTAGGTTGTGACGTCATTTTGATAGTGGTACAGATGACGTCAAAATGACGCCATTTTGATATGTGCATAACGTTGAAGTGCATGGTAAACAAAATTCCAATGAATACTGCAGATATTGATAGTTTTACGAAAAGAATCGGCTAAGAAATAGCAGAGCTAGAACCATTTATAAGTGTTACCTTACTTTTGGGACACCCTGTACTATGAACTTTGAAAAACCGACATTGGCAATATTTACTTTAACTTATCAAATCTCTTGTTAATTCAGTCTGATTAAAATCTGATGGTGTTCTCTGCATTATCACCTGACAGGCGCCCATTATCATGACATTTTCCTCTGACCAATCGAATAAACATTTAACCAAATTTTGAGAACAATTAAAACGGTTAATTACTCCATGATGGCAGCTTGTTTTAGTACAGAACCATGATTTTGCATGTGCTCTTCATGGAAAACCATATGCAACAAGAGATTTGATTGGCAACTACAAAATTTAATAATTTTGGTTTTCCCAGGGTCATAGAAGATGACCTCTAACTGGTGACTGTAAGATGTTACTGTATGAAATAAGATGAAACATCAGATTGATATGATAGGTAAATAAGGAATACCTGTCAATCAATAATTAATTGACCAATTATTTAATGTATTCAGCCCATAGATGCGATTTTTAACATTCCCTACATAACTAAGTATATCTAGTTTTTTTGTGCTTTCCTCCTGATTTTAGAGTGAACAACCAGGCATATTTTTCCAATGGAGAAATCTTGCCAAACTGTTTTAGAAGTTGAACAGAGTACTTTACTGTGAAAATGGAGTTATGACTCAACTTGTCTCAAATAAGATGTTAAGTATGCAGGGGACATGAGATGCTATTCACCTTCCCCATAAATTACTTTTATCTTGGTACAGTTAGTAAAATATTTAAGCCTTGATATATTTACTTGTTCTTTTCCAAAATCTACTAACACCACTTTGCTTAAGATTGAAAGATTTCTGTCATAAATGTATTATAAATTGATTCATCTTTTTTTCAGCATAGAAACTTGTATTCATAAAATAGCTATTTAGTTTATTAAAAAAGCCAGGGACGAGCACCAAAACTATTGCAAGTGTGCTTATTTCATGTGATACATGCGAAATCACAATAGTTTTGAGCTTCGGCATAGTGGTCCCTGCTTGGTCATTTTATTTTCTAGAACAAGACATGGTAAAGTAAACTTTGTCATGTATGACAAAAATATAGAAGAAAGCTGATAAATCTGAATAGAAAACAAAAAATAAAAGAAAAGGATGTTCTGTATTATATAGGAATCAGCATGCACTTTTGACTAACATTTTACAGGCCCGTTGCGGGAACAATATCGTAAATCGTTTCCGGCGGTCGAGACGGAGCGGTTCAAATTATCCAGTTCCATGAGCCAAAGCATGACAGAACATTTGGACGCGGAGGCGTCGCTTTTGCCGAAATTTCAGTTTAGGAAATCGCGAAGTATGAAGCTTGCCGTGAAGGATGAAGTGGAAGGTGAAGGTCACATGATTTAGTGTCGTTGTCATAGTTACTGTTTTCAATTGATTTTATAGAGCTACAGATAAGAGGCATTAATGGGTTTTTAAAATGCAAAGTGGCATTATCCTTTTTCTCAAACAATCAAATTTAAAATGGGTTAAGGCCGAGAGAAGTTGCAGAGTTGAAAGTGATCTATACTGAAAGTAGAAATTTGTTTTCGCGTAGAAAATATGGAGGGAAAAGAGAAATTTGGCAATTTGTTTTCTCTCAATATTTCAAAACCATTCTTTGATAGGAATGGTTAAATCCGGGGTTTGCTTGGGAAAGACTCAATCTTCCTCAAATTATATATTGTTTATACTCATTATTCTGAATCTTCTCGTCGAATCAATGCAAATGAGTACCAAAAACCCTGGTTTTTGATTTAAAAAAAACCAAAAACCAACAACACGAAAAAAAAGAATAGGATGTATCCCTTTATCTGTTGCTCCGACTTGTTTGTTTTTATTTGTGACACATTTTTCTTCTCTGATTTGCAGATGATTTTGAAAAAAGTTGTTTGATTTTGTTCCTGTGTACTAGATAGAAGGACATATAATAAGATTTTAGGTTTTCTTAAATCAATGAATTTGCTGTTCTTTTGACTATGCAGACAAATGCAGACAATTCAATTAACTTTCTTTAACGCTTTCCCAAACGACAAAATTTTGGACTGTTCCAATCGGCAAGGTGTTGCAGACAACAATTTCAAGCTGATGAAATTTTGAAAATCTTTCCATTCTGGATTAGAAAACATTGTCAAAAATGAAGAAATTGCTTGTGACAATCAATTTCTTTAGTTTCCATAATGTTTTCCCAAGCCTTTATCTTGTAGGGCATCAAGAGACGTCATTATGTGGAAAAATGGGTTGAGATAAATGAACAATAACAACAAAGAATATTGTAGAAACATAAAAAAAGGAAATAAGTAGAAGATAAAAAAAAACTTCCATCATTTTATTTTCATGATGTTTGTCTAAGCAGCTTTAGTCTTGAGTTATGAATTGTTATTGTAATGTAATGATTCAAAGAATTTCAAAAAATAGGTAAATTTTGATGTTTTTAAGATACGAACTAGAGCAATTGTCCTTCTGTCGTGGGACACAGGATTGTGTTTTACACGCTTTAGCTGTTTGATTGGTTTCTTTCCAAACAGTGTTGAGTTTTCTTTCAGGTGCAGCTTTTATCATTGTTAAATGTCTTTTTCTGGATACAAACAAATGGATTGCATCATGCATTAAACATATTTACTTAAAACAATATAAAAAGAAAAAAAATCTGAAAAGAAAAAGAAAAAGAATCAGCCAACAAAAAATAGTTTTATTATCCAACAAAAAAGTTATTGAGATTCTTGTCTTATTATGACACATGTTAATTTTTTCTTTATCCAGAAAAGGGTTGAATTTTGTTAAGCTTTTGTTGTTAGTTTGCCTTACCAAATAGTACTGTACCACCTTTTAATTTGATAAAATCACCAAAGGAACACATGTACCACATTGATATACATTGTAACCTGATAAAAGTGATCACATTTAGAACACAATGTCTCTTCAAAGGTTTAGTGAAAAACATTTCTAAAATCAAGTGGGCCTTGTCTGTATTTTGACAATTGTTTTGCTCCACAAATTTCATATGTAGAGTCTAGCTAAGCAGGGATAGGGATAGGAGTTTGCATCCTCACTCTGGCAATATTGATTGATATTTGAAGACTCATTAACCCTTTCCCAAACGACAAAATTTTAGGGTGATCCACTACAAAAACTGCCACAAATGACAAAATGGATGTTATTAAAGATAGAATTCTGTGTAAAATATGACATAGAAAATATTGAGACAAAAGGAGAAACTGCTGGTTATCAGCAGTTTCTTCTTTTGTTTCAATGTTTTCCCAAGCCTTTTCTATCAGGGACGTCAAAAGCAGGTCTTGTTTGGGAAAGGGTTAAAGTATGAATCATTAAAATTTGATATTCACCTAGTGATAAATTTTCTTTGGAGAATCAGCAGCCAACATTTCAGATTTTATCCGTTTTTCCCAATATTAGAAATGTTAGGAGCTCATGACTATCTGTACTGTCTGCTTCTGTGTTCTAAAAGAATGTGAAGATAAAAACCCACCTGACTTAGCTATGTTAAGATAAAAGTTCTGTACATTTATTTCATGCTATCTTAACGATAAGTTAAACATTGCTGGTAAAAGGATAAATGTTGTTACTTGTAAAGTTAGTGTTGTTTACCCATTAGTGATTTACTTGAGACCCTTGACCACTACTTTGTAGACAAACTTTGTGGTTCTATCTTAGATCAGAGTGATAAATGAGAGAAGGGCATCACACTTCAGGGTGTCCGATCACGTAGAAATGTACGTGAATCACGTAATTTGAACAAAAATCACGTACTACTTTCTCACCCAAAACGTGTAAGAACGTACACAAAATGAACCCCCATCATGTATAGAAATAAGATTACAATTCTCCCCGTTGTTTATGAAAGAAAAAAACAAGTTTGATAGCTGAGTAATAAAACCGAAACTGCCAAATTCGGTCATTCTGATCCCTCTAATGTTTCCGCTATTTGTAGTTGGCCAAGACGCTGCGTTTTTGGGACTTACTCAACCAAAACGCTGTATCTTTGCGAGCGTCTGCATGATCATGGCATCTACTAAACAGAATGGATCTTGATTTCGTTTTTAGCTCCACTGGCCGTCAGGCCAGCGGGCTATTGTCATGGCGGTGTGTCCGTCGTGCCTCCGTCCGTGCGTGCGTGCGTCAGTGCGTCGGTCCGTAAACTTTTTCTTTAAAAATCTTCTTCTCAGAAACTACCAGATGGATTTTAATCAAACTTCACAGGAATGATCCTTGGGTGACCCTCTTTCAGATTCCTTCAAAGAATTTGGATTGAATTTGAATAACCAGAGTTATCTGCCCTTGAATGTCAAAAATAACTGATTTTGACTTTATTTTTACTCTAAAATCTACAAATATGGCACATTCAACACAAAAATTAAACAGAATGATGGTGCTTATAAGATCTTGCCTTGGTATAATTTTCAGCTTGATCTGAATTTTACATCATGAGTTATGTGCCCTTGAAATTGACATAATTGCCATTTTTGGCGCTATTTTGACATTGTTTTGACTCTAGCGACTACAAATATTCAACAATCAAGACAAAACTAGGACAGAATGTTGTTGACTACCAGATCTTGCCTTAGTATAATTTTCAGCTTGATCTGAAGTTTACATCATGAGTTATGTATCCTTGAAATTGACAAAATTGCCATTTTCGGCTCTATTTTGACTTTGTTTTCACTATAGCAACTACAAATATTGACTGATCAAGACAAAACTTGTACAGAATGTTGGTGACTATAAGATCTTGCCTTGTCATAATTTTCAGCTTTATCTGAATTTTACATCATGAGTTATGTGCCCTTGAAATTGACGAAATTGCCATTTTCGTCTCTATCTTGACATTGTTTTCACTTTAGCAACTACAAATATTGACTGATCAAGACAAAACTAGGACAGAATGTTGGTGACTATGAGATCTTGCCTTGGTATGATTTTCAGCTTGATCTTAATTTTACATCATGAGTTATGTGCCCTTGTAATTTACAAAATTGACATTTTCGGCTTTTTTTCACTTTTACAACCATTTAGTATTTACTAATCAATACAGAACTTTTACAGAATCTTACTGACCATACAATCTTACTTGCTTGAAATTTTCAGTTTGGTTATGCATTTGCTTGTTTGGGCAGCCTGAACCTTTGAAATTGCATTCAACAAGACATACAATCAGGCCTGTGGAGCGCTTCCAGACTGCCAGGGCGGTCTAGTTTTATTTTAATTTGATCGGTCTTTAATTTAAAGTGCACATAATCAGAAAGTCAACATTAGGGGGAAACGACGAAGAAAATACCCAGTCCACTGTTGAATTTAAAATTAAAATCCATGGCTCTGCCAGTTCGAATGGCTTTGTTCGGACAGAGAAAAGGGAACAAAGCAGAAAATGGAAACTGCTTCATGGTTGGCGTCTGAAAACCTTCCAATCCTCAAGTTTTCAAATTTGATTAATTTGTAATTAAAAGAAAAGATGCTGAACAAAATGCCTCAAACCTTTTCCCAAACAAGACCTTGATTGAAGTGGAAGAACTGTTTAGATTTAGTGTTAACTTTCTTGTACCCCCAAATTATTTTTTGTACCCCCAACTTTGACCACCAAGAGGTACAAAAACCCCCAGTCAAAATTTTCAGTGGACACACTGCACTTTTTATGCAGAAGAATCATTTAATCCATTACCAGACAGCAAAATTAAGGCTATCCCAAATTGAAATTGTTGCAGAGGACAATTTCAAGTAAACAAAATATTACATCTTTTTGTGTTTCTGGGTAAAAAACACTGTTGAAAATTAAGAAATTGCTTGTCAAAAGCAATGTCTTTGTTTTCCACAATGTTTTCCAAAGCATTTTCCTTATGGGGCATCAACAGACATTACTTTGCGGAAATTGGTCAATTTAGAGAGCAAATAGTTTCTAACCTGCCTGCCTGTCTCTCTGTTCGAAAAAAATATATTGACAATTACAACATGTTTCCGAAAAAATCCATATACAGCAAAAGAAGAACTGCATCGGGTTTTATTTGACCAATAAAGACTCTATGTAATTATGCTTTGTGTATGCACCAAAACGTCACGTAGCGTCAAGGTAACGTCAAATGACGTCATCAATGATGTCACTTAACCACCAAAGCGTTTCCTACGCCGAAAACTAGTTCATGACAGAATTTCCACAAAATAACACATTTAGAATGTGCGTTTTGTTTTTTAGAGTGTTATAATGGAGATAATAACAAGTTTAGAGGTCTTTATTCGGTCTTTTCGTAATTCCGGTAATACAGAGTTGTCGTTCCTGCGGGACGGTATATTTACTTCCATTTGCCTGTTTGACAAGCGGCAACTTTAATATTTTCGTAAATTCAATGAGTAATTAAATTAAAATGATTTTTATTGTAACTTAATAATGGAATCTAATAATACCTCTGCACCTTCCATCATTTTTAGATCGTTCGGAGATCTATAACAAAAGAAATTTCCCATAATCCGATGATAGGTTATCATTGAAAATATTTACCCCCCGTAGCGTGCCTCAAAGCAGGCGAGTGTCGATTTGTGACGTCATGACTTTGCCTTGCTTACTCTAGTCATATGACGTCATAGAAATAAAAAGAGGGGCAACTTTGGGGGAAAAAGATACATGTATATACATGAACGCTGTGAGCGAGTTTTTCCAAACAATTTAAATATTGTGTAACTGTTTGTAAGGACATTCCGCATCACACGGTTTCCACTGTCGGAAAACGATTAAAATCGCAAATAGAAAAAGTGAACGTTAAAGCACATAAAACCTTGAGGAAAGAGGCGATATTTCTGACTATCGTCAAATTGCTTCCTTTTTCTCAATGTTTTTCCAAACAATCTACTGTGGTCAAATACAGGACGTAAGAAAAAAAATAAAAAAATGAAGAATTCGTTTTTAAATGTGCAGAAAAAATGACGGATTTTTTAAAACTCTTACCCAAACAACAAAATATCGTCGGTGCTATGACAAAATGGTGTAATAAAAATTTTGCTCGAAAACCATTTTTTTCAGGAGAGCCAAAAACGTTTTTGCCGTTTTAAAAAATGTTAAAAAATATGCCGGCAAAATGGCGTAACTCACTATTACTCTCATGTAAATTTGTCTACGTATAACGCAATTTTGTCAGCTAAATCGAGTTACGCAATTTTGTCACATGATAATTGAAAGGGTTCTAATAGGTGTAGAAAAACGCCGTTTTGACAGGATATGCGCTCCTACATACTTAGTAGAAAGCATTTATAAAAAAAAATTGACAAAATGGCGTAACTAATTTGTTACGCCATTTTGTCATAGCACCGACGATATGGTCCTTTCCAAATTAAGTCTTGCTAATTGTCAGAATGATTCTGATTTTGCTATTTTGTGGGCATCAAAACAAAGAAATAGATAGGATAGGGTTAACATAATAAACCATCATTTCAAATTTAATTCAAATTTGAAGCAGGCTGTAGACTATGAAACGTAGATCTACTAAGAAGAACAGTTTGGTGTAGATATATATAATCTAGTAGAATAGGAACTAAAGAGGGAAAAGCAAAGTCAGCATGTTTTTCTCCATTCTCAAAACTTTGATATTTCGTTCAAGTAGATCTATGTTATTCATTGTTTGTTCGTTAAAGCTTCCCCAAACAAGACCTGGTTTTACTTAATAGAAAATAATTTGGGAAATATTTTGGCAAAATGTAAGAGCACCCTGATTACCAGCATTTTCTCCTTCTGTCTCAATAGACTAGATCTACTTTGATATGTAAGTGTTTAGTGTGTTGGTACTATGTTGCGATGGGATTTCTTTTTCTTCTCTCCGCTGAGGTTCCTTTGTTGGAATCTCCCAACGATCTACGCGTTTCGGCTAATACTGTCTCTCAGACTCGGGTATGCCTAGGCCAGATACGATGTTTGGTTCTAATTCTTGCGACTTATTACACAAATCCAAGCTCGTCTTGCATTTGCCTCTTTCGATATAGTTTGTGCAGTTCAAAATTTCCAATTTTATCCGCAAAATTATGGCATTTATGAATGCAGTAGCGGTTCTTTCCCACAGATAGCGCTTATTTACATTGACACCGGAAGACGGTATACCGTCCCGCATGAACGACAACTCTGTAACGACGGAATTACGAAAATCCGGAATTTGCCAAATAAAACCCTCTGTGCTCTGAACTACATGTTAAGGCAAATACCTCGGCGCTGTGCGCCTTGGTTTTTACCTACACATGTAGTCCGTCGCACATTGGGTTTTATTTGGCAAATAAAGACCTCTAAACTTGTTATTATTTCATAATTTTGGAATAGAAAGTGATACAGCTGTCATGTGGTATTGTCTTCTCTAATTTATAACTCCGTTAGAACAGTTTATGTTTGACCCCTTGATTGTTTTGAAGTTGAATTGATTCAATGCTATTTGAATTAAGGACAGATCCTCCATTTATTTCCCACGGTAAGAATTTTTTTTATTATACCCCCCACAACAAAGTTATGGGGGGGTATACTGGATTCAGGTTGTCCGTCCGTCTGTCCGTCCGTCCGTCTGTCCGTCCGTCCGTCCGTCCATGGACATAATTTTGTGTCCTCTTCTCCTCCCACAGTTTTTGACCGATTTTGCTGAAATTTTAGCAGGTTGTTTCCTATCATATGAAGTTGTGCACCTGCAATTTTCATCATGATCCAGGCAGTAGTTTCAGAGTAATGCCACTTTGAACTTTAGCACTTTTTCAGTGACAACGCGCTAGTGGGGGGTATTTGTCCGCTTTGCGACAGTTCTAGTTTTTTCTGTACTGATATTTAAATATATGAGAAGTAAAAAAATGACTTAAAAACTATAGGTCACCAAGGGAATTAAAAAGTTATTGAATTTCAAGGGAGACTACTCTTGTCTAAAATTGCAAAAATGTGGTGTCACTTAAATACCCACAAAAAAGGTGTTCGAAATGACTAGGGTTACATAAATAAGTCTTTATTGTGTTCAATATGTTTTATTCTGTCTAAATGAGTATCAATTTGGGAAAATTTAGTGATGATTTTGAAATTTTTATGCTATGGTCACACATAGCCGGTTTTACGATACGGGTCCACACGGAATCAAAACCGTGTCGACCCGTGTCGACCCGTTTCAACCCGTATTGACCCGTATCGCCACCCGTTTAGATTCCGTGTGCGGTTTGTGAGAACGATACGGCAGCGATCATGTTTTGACTTTGTTTGCGGCAACCCGGTTTATACCGCATCGACCCTTTTCAACCCGTATCTACCCCTATCGTATACCGTATCTCATTCTTGTACCGAATTATGACCTCGTGTCTAGCGGTACAATGCACGTGAACTGCATGGAGCCCAATACACACTCCATTGCGCCAGCGGTACGGCGCGGGCCGGTTTTTGGTAGTATTGACGAGATACGTCGTCGATATATCGACGCATCGGCCGACGTAAAAGCGATCTTTGCGTGACTGACAGGTTTTGGTAACATCGGGAAAATTTTTGGCAATTAGTTAAACAGACATTGTTGATTGATCGACGACTTTGCCGACGAAAGTAGTATTTTTGTATGATCTGTGAGGTGTCAGCCTTTCAAGTTACAATCAACCGATCAATCGGTGGCTTTCTCACGTTTGAAGATGTCGGTAAAGTGTCGATGATTACTCGACTTTTAGATATCGTCGAAGTGTTTCGACTCATTTACACAAATATCCCTCGGACAAAATAATATCGACAGTGGCCTACTCGTCATCGCAAAAAAAAAAAAAAGAAAAAAAAAGAAAAAAATAGGAATAATAATAATAATAATAATAATAATAATAATAATAATAATAATAAGAAGAAGAAGAAGAAGAAGAAGAAGAAGGAGAAGAAGGAGAAGAAGAAGAAGAAGAAGAAGAAGAAGAAGAAGAAGAAGAATGATAATAATAATAATAATAATAATAATAATAATAATAATATATAATAATAATAATAATGATAATAATAATGATAATAATAATGATAATGGTATCAAAGGCAATACTACACACGATAAGGGTAGATACGGCTTTTGTTTCTAGCTGAAAGGGGTCCGTGCGGGTCAATACGGTGAGACACGGGTCCACACGGGCGGTGATACGGTTTCGAAATCCGTTTAGATTTTTGAACAAGACCAAAAATTTTATGAAACCGTATCATCGCCACGAAATTCACAAGGAATTGATACGGGTTACGATACGGGTCAATAAGGGTTGAAACGGGTCGAGACGGTTTTTAATTCCGTGTGGACCCGTGTCGAAAACCGGCTGTGTGTGAGTGCGATTTTTATGATTTTGCCAGCACGTTGATTTCAATATCCGTGCACGGAAGTGTCATATTCCATGTCGACCTGTGTCGACCCTCGTACCTAATCCGTATCGACCCTTATTGACCCGCAGCTGCACATATCTATAATATTCAGTCCTACCCGTGTCGACCTGTATCGACCCTTACCAACCCGTACCTTGCTTTCTGAAATCCGTATTGAAAAACCGTATCTTGCCGTATCAACCCGTCGAGTATGCAAATCACCCCCAAATTCCGTAGCAAAACCGTGTACGGTTTATGAGAATTAAAACCGGTTCGTCACCCGGCTATGTGTGACCATAGCATTAGTAAAACATTCTTTCAAAAGTAGCTGAAATTGCTCTTTTTTCGCAACGTTTCTGATAATAAAACATATTCCAGCAGTAAGAATTTTTTCTTTTTTGGTATAGACATAGTGCTTGGTCAAACCTACAAAAACAAAAAAAGAAAAATATATCAAACCATGCGTTTTTCTTAGCTATAAGTAAAATTTGGTTTACTTTTTACAGCTCTGTCCGAAAATGTTTCAACTTTTCTTAAACTCCATTTTCGTCCTTATTACCAGCTTTAGATAATAAAACGTGTCATCTTTTGAGTCTATCTGAAGCGGACTATCTCATAAAGACACCACGTTGCTTTTGTTGCTCCGTTTCCTATCGCTAACGCCACATTTTGAACGCGTAACAGAAAACGAAATGTACCATCCGAGTACTATTACACTTTAATTGACCAAACAGAGAAAATGGAAATAACCGAAAAGGGTCTTGTCATCTATCAACCAAACATTAACTAAATGTAAGAAATGCATTTGCTGAAAAAGGCCAATTACTGAAACAGCTTTATTTCGTTATTTAGGATATGCGCAGTAAGTTGCGCAGTAACAACTGGAGGATCTGTCCTTAAGTACATGTATTTTTTGTCCAATTTGGAGAGATTTTCAAGTCAATTTTAGTTATAGGTAACTTAAGATTAATTTTTACCAATACTGATTAATCAAATTGTTTGCTTTGATTAAGCTATTGACTTTACATGATTTAAGAATGATAAAGTGTAGTGTGTTATCAACTATGATGATTTCTCTTGAAATATTTTCATGAATTGCTATTTATACCCCCCACAACAAAGTTATGGGGGGGTATACTGGATTCAGGTTGTCCGTCCGTCCGTCCGTCTGTCCGTCCGTCTGTCCGTCCGTCCGTCTGTCCGTCCGTCCGTCCGTCCGTGGACATAATTTTGTGTCCTCTTCTCCTCCCACAGTTTTTGACCAATTTTGCTGAAATTTTAGCAGGATGTTTCCTATCATATGAAGTTGTGCACCTGCAATTTTCATCTTGATCCAGGCAGTAGTTTCAGAGTTATGCCACTTTGAACTTTAGCACTTTTTCAGTGACAACGCGCTAGTGGGGGGTATTTGTCCGCTTTGCGACAGTTCTAGTTTATCCTATAGAAATTGAAGTTGGTAGTACATGTAGTACATTCTACCCTTTTGAAAGAGAAGATTGGTAACTGATGATTTTAGAGGGGGTCATTGTATTGACATTCCTTACCTTTGTCCTATCAACATGAATGATAAATTATCAATCTCTGACTCTGAACTCTTATTTTTGTTTTGGTGAAACAATATAGATTCCAGTGACAGAGATTTGAGATACAAGTTAACTTATTGTTGCATTTCAACAAAAACCTCATAACTGCATATAGATTCCAGTGACAGAGATTTGAGATACGAGTTAACTTATTGTTGCTTTTCAACAAAAACTTCATAACTGCAGCTTATTTTAAGCTGCAGTTACGAGTTTTTCCTTGAAAAGCAACAATATGATTTCTTAACCCTTTCCCAAACAAGACCTGGTTTTGACGTCCTTATTAGAAAAGGCTTAGGAAAACATTGAAACAAAAGAAGAAACTGCTGATAACCAGTAGTTTCTCCTTTTGCCTCAATATTTTCTGTGCTATATTTTACACAAATCCTATCTTTAATAACATCCATTTTGTCATTTGTGGCAGTTTTTGAAGTGGATCACCCTTAAATTTTGTCATTTGGGAAAGGGTTAATATTTGATTGAAATAATAAGATTTTCATTTTATTCAAGCTTGGGCAATCAATGAACCAAAACGGCACAGCAAATCTTCCACTTTTCCAGCCTCGCGGAATTCACAGTCACACGGTGATTACAGTAGTATGAGCTAGAAATAGATTAGCCCCGCCCTTATATGTGCTAAAAATAGAATAGCTATGCCTACCCCTGTTGTCTTGTATGAACTAATTAATTGTGTCTTAACCCTTTCCCAAATAACATATGAGCCAGGATCTGGAAAAACGTCCCTTATAGCATTTGAGACAGCCAGGTTTCAAGATCAGGCCGTGCCTAGATGCAGTCTAACCAGCATCCATGTTTCTCTCAAACGGTTGCTACAGACCATGACAAAGCTTTTTGAGAACAACATGGTCCCTGGTCAGACTGTGTGTATACGCAGGCTGATCTGGAACCATGATGTTCTCAAATGCTTTAAGGGATTTTTTTCCAGATCCTGGCTCATATGGTTTTGAACTTTTGACATCCCTTATAGAGAATGCTTCCAAAAGCAAGAAGGGAAAAAGGAAACACTGATGACCAGCATTTCTTTGGTTGTGCTTGAAAATGCCGGATCTATAGCTCATTTAACCCATTACCACATGATGACACCTTTTGATGTCTTATAAGATAAAGACTAGAAATCATTGTGGAAAATGAATAAATTGCTTGTTGCAAACAATTTCTTCATTTCCCACATTGTTTTCTACACAAATACACAAAAAATATAAGATTCTGTGCCCTTGATCTTGTCGTCTGCAACACCTTTGAATTTGAAGAAGTTTAAAATTTTGTCATCTGGTAATGGGTTACGCTGTAGTTGCGATGTTTTCGAACTTAACCCACAATTTGCTCCTTATACTTCATTCAGTGCTCTCAATCCTGCAGAATTCAAAATATCTTACTTTACGTATCATCAATTATGTTGTCTTCAACACCGTTTGAATTGAATGGGCCTAAAAGTTTGTTGTTTGTGAAAGGGTTAAAATTGACTGAATGTGTGAATGATGCTAGCCAGATGAAGATTATCACATTTAAGGTAGTCCACCCCTAATGAGATTCACACAACATTGGAATGTTTTGGGTGACTTCATAAATAAACATTCATAAATTATCCAATCTATAATGGCATGTCGCAAGTTGGAAAAAATAGGTACATTCGACCACCAAATGTTTACAATTTCCCCCAATAAATAATGACCTCGTGTGAATCTCATAAGGGGTGGCCTATATTAAGATAGTTGTTCTGTTTTGTGGCCTTGTAGAGATTCAAAGAAGTCAGAATTTTTTTTTAGATATATCTGGGTTTAGATTGTTTCAGCATGATAAGCAGATTGCGTAGACTAAGATCAAACTGCCAGAGAAAGAATATTCTGAGATATGCAAATTATTTTCTTTAAAAAAAAAAACAAAACAAAAAAAGATGATTACAAACAAATGTGATAATTCTTCATATTAGCCAACTAGCATGCAATAACATCCACCCTGAGTAGATCAAACTAACAAGAGAATGTATTTTGTTTGAAAAAAAATTGTATGTTCTAAATTATGTTTTGTGTAATGAGAAAGAGGCTTGCACCCTTACAGATATGCATCAGAAAAACAAATGAAGGTGCCATCAAAGTGCTATCACAACTTGCCTAGCAGAAAACAGGCCCAGTCATATACACAACTCAGCATCCACATCACATCCAAAAAGGGTCACCGGTGCAGCATATTTAAAGATGTGATGTGGATGTAGAGCTGTTGCTGTATATTGGGGCCCACTAAGGTGGTTCTATATAAAATATTGAGTAGCAAGTTGGAGTACAAGTCACTGCATTGAAACCCAAGACCATTGAAATAGAGATCAAGCTACTTCGAACCCAAAATAGTGGTCTTATTATCATGTTGGGCTTATAATTAAGCCTACTAGTCATGCTAAATTAAAAGAGGCAGGCAGTATAGAATAAGGCCGCAGCAGTGGATCCAGAATTTCTGTGAGGGTGATTCAAATATTCAAATAAGGGGGTTTGTTTACCTATTACACAATTTTGACTGAAAATGAAATAATCGGGCAACCAACCCCCTTTAGATCCGCGACTGGGCCAGACTGTATGTATGTGCAGTCTGGTCTTGTTCTGTTCTGCCTGCCAAAGCAAGTGGAATATTCTGGGATCAACATGACCAGGGTTAACTTTGACTAATCATTGGACTGGTCATTTTTTGGGGAGTACCCTTTACTGTAATGTTGGGGGGTACCCTTTACTGTAATGATATGCATTGCTTGCTTCATTAACCCTTTCCCAAACAGGACCGGGTTTTAGGGTCCCCAACAGAATTGGTTTGGGAAAAGAAGAAGGATCAATATTTTCTCCTTTTGTTTCAATGTTTTCAGTGTTATAATATTCACAAGTTGTGCCTTAAATAACATCCATTTTGTCATCTGCAGCAGCTTTCAAGTAGGGCCACCGTTAAGTTTTGCCTTTTGGGAAGGGGTTGATAATCTATTATCTACTGTAGTTAGGTCATTAATTTTAAATTTGTGATGTTCATACTCGCACAAATGTATTGCTTATTTTGTGATTGTGAATAATATTAGATTCTGTCCATACTTGTATATTGATTAACCCTCTTTAGATGTAACAATGATGTTGTTCTTTGTAAATAATAACACCAACCTTTCATGCTTTTATAGCTTTCATAGTCGTTACAGCTTATGTACACAAAGATTGATTCTGATAGATAACCTAATCTGTTGCTTTAATATGTACGAGGGCTGATCAAAAAGTTCGTATAATTCCATCATAACTTTTTTACTTTTCATCCGATTGCATTTATTTTTTCACATATGTAATTTTATTATATCAATGACTTTCTGACGAAATATTATAGGTGTCAATTAATTTTAACGATATCTGTACACCTCTTAAAAGGGTCAAGGAACGCTACCCCGGAGCACTCCGTAAAAGAAGAGTTGTAAAGTTCCGCAAAACGATTATTTTTCAAAACGTGCGCAAGCAAAACTTCGGATATTTTATCTACTAGAGGAAAGACATCATATCAGATACTTGATGAAATTTCAAGGCTCAATGTTGTAAAACAATGATTAAGCGAGGGATATGGTGTGACGCGCCGACATGAAAAAAGAGTAAAAGCGGCAGTCCGTGAAGTTCAGAAAATTGGTTGTTCAAATCAGTTAGTATACAAACTCAAATGCAGTTGATTTAAGAAATATTGCAAGGCTGAAATCACAAACAAATCATAGTCTGTAATGATAACATGAAATGTGTATACAAATTAGAAAGAGAATCGAAAAGACAACCCAATGAGTGAACGTGCAAGAATTACGTAAATAAATTTTGACATTCGTCAACGACGTCGTATAGAAAACCCGTCGCTACATGTATATGAGAGAATGCATTATAAATTAATATCGGCTTTTTATATGAGAAATCAAATTCTATGTTAATATGAGGAGCTTCACGGGTGATTTTAATGTATTTGTTCTTTACCTAGGTTAGGGCGGATGAGGAACACCAATGGTCAAATATTTGAAACTGATCTTTCTTTAATTCGGATTCTTGCGAATGCAATAATTATTCTTCATTATTCATTTATTTTTGATAATTCATATCATTATTATATAAATTTCATTTTGTACATATTAATTCTGTTGTAAGTTAGTGTAATTTGGAATGGAAAATGGTATGACTTTTTATGAAATTTTTACACAATAATACACCTTTTGGATAAATTTACCATTTAGAGAGAAAAGCATCTAAATGCCTCTCTTTCACTGGATAGATCTGGTACAAGGACAATATAATATCTACATATTGATCCGTTATAAAGCCAATATTTGTAACAATCCAAATGTTTTCGAAAAATAGACAAAACAATTGCACAAACCAAAGGAGCAGTGACGGTGTGCTATAATGAGTTCTTTCATGTAGCGTCAAACGACGTTGCTGAAATGACGTTAACGTCACGGAGTGCTCTGGGTACCCGATTCCTCCTATTTTGAAAGAGTCATAGCAACATCATTTTTCAATCAATCTCATTGAAACTTTAAACATATATTTGAAATAATTGAATCTGAAACATATCAAAAAATGAAATGCTTTGCTTTATCAATTAAAATTTAATTTAACAAATTATACAAACTTTTCGATCAGCCCTCGTATTTTTCGTATTGTATTAGCTTTGCCAGATGATCTGACAATACAGAACAAGTTTTTATTGTATGAACATTTAAGCTGACTTCGATTGAGATTATAGCTCAAGTTATTTTAGCTATCGCTCCAATTGAACACCAATAGTGGGAGCTATTTGACGTCATTTCTGCAGCAATAGTCTGACCACCAGGGGGCAATCTAAACCATTACGTCATTTGGAACTTCTCGGATAAACAGCGGACTAATCAGTGTCAAGTAAACAGAGATTTTGATTGGCTGACACAAAACGGGGGTGAATCTAATAGATAGAACAGCACTGTTTACCAACGATGGTGCAAGCTATAATGCCAATCAAAGTCAGCCCTAAAGAAAACCCAGCTTTGATTAACATATCACGAGAGACTTGGGAAAATATTACGAAAGGGAATCACAGAAAATGCTGATAAGAAGTATTTTCTTCAATTCCCTCGATATTTTGTTGTCTATTCAATTGAAAATTCATTATATATAAGTGGAAATCATTAACTCACTAAATTTCGAAAGGCCAAAGAATTGTTGTTTGGGAAAGGGATATGTCTGTTGCTTTTGCTTTAGCTGTGCCAGATGCTTGTGTATGTGTGATTTTGTGTCTCCTGGAATGGGATTGTATAGAATTAATAAATCTTTAATTTGTATGACATATTCACTGTGTTGTAAGTTGTACGTTAGATTTGTGTAGTTCAGGGCGCCCAGTAACCTATAAATACCTATAAATACCTATATTATCCTATGTTTTTGGACCTTACCTATAAAGACCTATAATTGCACTCATTTTGCCCCAAATACCTATAAATACCTATATTTTTGTGTCTTGGGTAAGCAAAATTAAAACAATACTAAAAAAAAAAACAGCTTTCTTCTTTTTCCGAGTAGTTTGCGGGACTCCTCTGATGCATTTTCGCTCAAAGGTGAATTATGTACATGTGCAAGGGGAATTTAAAAGGCTAAATACTTACGTTTTTGTATGTCACAAGCAAAACTGTCATGGTTAAGAAGTGAACAATTATCTATAAATATATAAAGTCCTTTTCAAAATGAAATGTCAGGGAAAGACCTGTCAAACATTATTATAATCATTGTTGAAGAAGCTTGCATGTATTTTTGTCATCTTTTACTTAGAAGATAAGTTTCCATTATGAACAGTAAAGTTGTGTTCAAATAATTCTATTTAAGTATTACTTATGGGCAAGTGAATTTGATTTCTTTACATAGATGCTGGGAAAAAAGGTGTATAACTTGAAAGAGTCATGACAGTTTTGCTCTGTCTCTCCATCCGTCTGTCCAAAATTTTAACATTGGTCATTTTGGGGGCATTCATGTCTCACAAACACATTTTGTTTTCATCTTACTGACACGGCCATACAGCCTAGAGTCTTGAATTGTTGTATGTAGCATCATCTAAAGGCCCACTACAGAAATACAGTCTTCAAATTATTGTGGTTTCTTGAAAATGGCTCTTAGTTCTGTGGTATCGTATTTCATGTATATGGACAAAGGAGGACAATCTTCTGCATTATTTGGCATATGGCTTTGAAACTTGTATGTTATATTGTCTTAGGACCCTCTACCAAAATACATTTTTTTTTTCAAATTATTTTTACACTGGAAACTGGCCCTTTGTTGTTGGGTATAAGATTTCATATAAGGACAGAGAAGAAAATTTTGTGCAATCTTCTCCTAAACTGTTTTGCCTAGAGCTTTGAAACTTGGTGTGTAGAATCAATTATGGAGGTACAATGAAAATTGGCCCTGTGTGTTCGGTATCGGACTTCATTTAGAGACAAAGAAGAAAATCTTATACTGTCTTCTATTCCTAAATCATCCCATGGCCTTTTACCAATATCCTTCAAATTATTATGGTTCAATGAAATTTGGCCCTATGTTGTGGGATATTAGATTTCGGAAGAGACAAAGAAAGCAATTTTGCACAATCTCCTACTCCTTAACTGTTTGGCCTCTGTGTAGAATTATTTAATGGCCCCTCTACCAAAGCGCTTCAAAGTTTTTGGTTCCATGAAATTTGCCATATATCTTCTATATCTGAATTATTGAATCAATGACTGAAGATTGATGTGCAGAATTGCCTCATGGCCTTCCTTGACAAAATACTTACAGATTTCGTATTAGTATAAAATTTGACCCAATGTTGTGGGATACCCAATTTCAAATTGAGAACTTATCAGGAAATCTTGGGCAAATTTCCCCTGACAAATTATTTTGTGACAAATCATTTTGTCAGATACCCTATGTTAATATTTTGCATGTATCATGACAGCATGAATCTCTGCCAAAACTTTTTACATTGCCTTCCTGTTGTGAAAATTGGCAGGAAGTTATGCGTCTGGGATGAAACGGATTATACAATCATCTCCTCAAAGCCACAATGTTCTTAAGGTGAGCGATAAATGGCCTTCTTGGCTCTCTTTTTTTTATGGTGTTCATTGAACACCTTAATGCTACTGAATATTGAGAACAGAAAGTAATAGCTAATGGTCACATTGTCTGTTTCTCCTTTCATCTTATTAACAAGAGAGAGCTGGAAGGTTGTAGTGGTGGTAGAGAAACATTAAAAGTAGCGTTTTCTTCATAGTAAAGGCAACCTATATTACTTTAGTATCCTATATTTCTGGCTAATGAATACCTATAAGTTTGGGAGATACCTATATTTTTGACACTTAAAGTCGCTGGGCACCCTGGTAGTTTGTACGGAAGTTTTGAGTGGTCAATCAAATATGGCGTCGGGGGAAAATCGTTAGAGGTAGGTGTCTTAGTTTTTCGTCGATAATTTCCTTAAATGGCCGTATCTTGTCTTGATACTGATATCATTGTACAGGAGAAATGTATACCTATTCACGGTGCTATATAGCCAAGTACCAGTGTTGTCCTATCGTACTCAGTCGTTGTGCAAAGACAGCCCAACACGGAAAACTTTTTTCGAAGCGAGAAAGTTGCCCTTTTAAGGATGATTACATAGTAAACAGCGAACTATGGAACAAACTATTGCTCTAACTTGGATGTTTTTAACATGCTTTTTTCTATGGTTACTGTTATTTTACACACAAATGTCTAGAATGACCACAAACGCTGTGTTTACTAAATGGCCAAACAACGGTGTAGTCACAGTGAAAATATGCAGACACAACGGTGCAGTTTCTGTGTTATCTGTACGGTGTAGTTATTATTTTCACAACAAATTGTGAACGGTGTAGACTTGGTATGTTGTATAGGGCGAACTAGCCCTAACAGATAGCAGATCATCTGTTTTATCTCCCTCAAATACTTTGGTCTTAGAAAACTCAGATGAAAATGCCGCCATCCTCAAAGTAAATGAAAACAAAAGTTAAGAAAATATGTTTTCTCTTTTCTTCATTCTCCTAAGAATGAATACTAAAGTTCAGAATCCTAAGCCTTAAACAGTTCAATGTATGTTTGATTTAATTTTCAGGAGACATTTTTGTTATTTGTGATTGAATAAACATCTGACGGAAATGATAATCAAAAGGAATACCATCACAAAATATCAAATAAGACATACGATAACCGTCATTTTGAAGCCATGTTAAGTGCAACAGCAAATTTCTTGTTCATCCGTTCATTTGATTTGTAGATTCGAAATTTCGGCTCTGGCTTTGAACTTTTCTTTGTAACTGTTTTAATTGGTTATTACAATCAATTCTTGTAATTAATGAAATGATTTCAACTCGTGGAGTATGATAATTATTGATCGAAATGTATCTTGTTTTCAAATTGACCCCTCATTGAAAAGTCTGTTTTTACCCAAAATAAAGGATTCAATAACAAAACATAAATTATAAATTTGTGTCATAAACATTTGGGCCTTTTTTTCGTCTTGTTCGACTTAAGTAAATAAGTCTTGAAAATAGAGTTCTGGAACTGCAAAATTCATTTTGGAATTTCATACGTAATGAACTTCTTCTTCAGGACTGACATTTTTCTGACCAAGATTTTTTGGGCTCACTCATAAAATGTAACCATTTGCAATGAAAAAGACAATATTCTATTCGCCAAAACCGTTTGACTATTGGAGTAAAACGCATTGAAGTACTACCAAGACAGTGTAACTTACACACATCCATAAATAAATGAAATGCAATGTTTTCCATCGAGAGCCGACCTTCATTGACCAAAATAAACAAATACCAAGTTGATCAACGCTTCTCAATGACTTAATCACATCTGGGAACAAACTGTTCATTTCAGCCATTGTTTTCATGTTCTCGTGGGGAAAGAGAAGAGACCCTATCCGTTTCATCTGTTTTAGCACGTCCAATGGAAATATCAGGAATTAAGGTCGGGGCTTTTTGAACGACTTTATGGGGTGTTGAACTTCGTCATTTTTTATGTTCAGGACTCATGCATTCAAAACCGGGGATATCATCGGTAGAAAGAATCTTGTTAACTCCAAAATCCTTTTTTCTACGTCGATGAGGTCTATCTTGTGTATTCTATGCTCGCAAATGGGGATGATGTCCTAGTCTGACTTCTTGATAATATCAGGAATAATACTAAAGTTCAGAGTTTTCAAATCTTTTTGACCTGTCTGATCATTGATCTCCCCCGCCCTGCGCACTTTTAATATCTGACTGGAATGGTCCTGTTCCGAAGGCTTCACAACATTTTCGAAACTCCCTTCGAAATGACAGTAGTAATAGGTGAACAGCATGGAACTGAAAATAAAGAAAAAAAATAAAACGGACGCCAGCAGATTCTTGGTAATTTCTACTATTTGACCCTTACGGAATTGCTTTGACAAATAGCAAGGAAACAAGATTCTGATATATTTTGATTAAAGTATATTTTGTAGACATATTGTCACCTTCTTTGCTGTAAAGCATTTACAAGTCAGTCACATAAAAAAATTATTAACATAATTGTTGAAGAATTTCGGTAGTAATTGTAAAACATGATTCTCAGCCGTGAAAACGTTATCATTAAACATAAAAATATTATCATTCCAGAAATGATAAGTTCTGTATTACTTCAAGTCTACACCGTTCACAATTGCATTATGTCTACACCGTTCACAATTTGTTATGAAAATATAACCACACCGTACATAAAACACATAAACTGCACCGTTGTGTATGCATATTTTCACTCTGACTACACCGTTGTCTGGCCATTTAATAAACACGGTGTTTGTGGTCATTCTAGACATTTTTGTGTAAAATAACAGTAACCATAGAAAAGAGCATGTTAAAGACATCCAAGTAAGAGCAATAGTTTGTTCCCTAGTTCGCTGATTGCTATGTAATCATCCTTAAAAGGGCAACTTTCTCGCTTCGAAAAAAGTTTTCCGTGTTGGGCTGTTTTTGCACAACGACTGAGTACGATAGGACAACACTGGTACTTTGATATATAGAACCGTTGATAGGTATACATTTCCCCTGTATAATGATATCAGTATCAAGGCAAGATACGACCGTTTAAGAAATTTATCAATGAAAAACTAAGACACCTACCTCTCATGCTGTATTGTTGTCGCCATCTTTGAATGACTACACAAACCTAACGTACAACTTACATCACAGTGATATTAGCTATTACGAAACAAAATGCTTCAAGGAAATTAAAATAAAAAAGAAGAATAAGGATAAAAGGGAATTAATTAAGCAATTCTAGATGATGCTTACAGCATCTCCCAAGTGCTGTTGTGTTTCTTTTCTAACCTAATATTACATGCAATATCTTTTATTTTTGGACATAATACATGTCCATGCCTTTTAACTGCTGTCCAAAACTAATTATATTTGGATACATATTTGAAGCAAGGTGGTAAAGAAAAAAATTGTGTAGATACTTGAACAGAATATTGGTTGGAAATTCTAGAAGTTTTACATATTGATGCTGACAAATTACCAATGATATGTTATTTTCTATATAATTTCAGAATCTCCGTTTGATGACACAGAATGGACAGACAATTCTATGTATGACGGATCAGGTCTATATAGACCTTCTAATGTCAAACAGAGGACCAAGGTTAGTTAAAACCTTGTCACAAAATAATAAGTTAAACAAAATATTGTAGTAAAAGAAGATACAACTATCTCTTTGTGTCAAACTTTTCAGTAGATATAGACATAGACAATTTTATTCGATGTAAGCTGTTTCCAGTCATATATGCAAGGTCTCATAACCATTCAATTTTGTACCTGTATCATAACAAAATTTACATACCCTATTGTGATTAAATGCACAAGATATGTGAGAAAATCATTTTGGTGCACTGCCTTGGAATACTCTATGTCATATGTTCATTCATTTTGTCTGGTTTCAAAATGCAAATGCCTTGTAGTTTTCATGATTAGGCTTACATGCCCTATCTTGAATTTGTTGTACATGTTGATATTTCAGTATGGTATTCCCCAGTTGTCAAAATCCACGTCAGGTAGTGGGGTTCAGGCTCCCTTAGCCATGCCAGAAAAGATAGAAATTGCTGAAATGTATGGTACTGTTAAGGTAAGGGGTTTATATTGTTAACTCATTACCACGCATTGACTCTTTTTGACCCCATAAAAGATAAAGAGTTTTGAAAACATAGTGGTAAATGAAGAAATTGCTTGTGGCAAGCAATTTCTTCATTTTGCACCATGTTTTTTACCCCAAAAGAGCAAAGACTTTTAAATTTTATTCACACAAAATTTTTGTCTGCAGCATTTTTTATTTTGGGCCGATCCGAAAATGTTGCTACTTGGTCTTGGTAATGGGTCAACACTTTCCAAACAGAGCTTTTTCTTGACATTCTCAAATTTCTCCCTTGTGACAAGGTCTTATCAATGATACCAAGGTTTAGGCCCAAGATCAAAGTTGAATATCTTGCTGAAGTTTTTATGCCTCCATATCGAAAGATCAGGGGCATATTGTTGTTCTCATGTCCGTCTTTCTGTCCGAAAACTTATCATTGGCCTTTTCCCCTAAAGTATTCAACATAATTATAAAGCTCAGATTTGGTATGTAACCTTCTTTCAATAATATCTATCTGTTCCATGCAATATGACCTTCCTCAAGGTCATTCATTAACCCTTATGACAACTCTTAACCTGAAAACTTACATGAAAACTTAACATTGCCATTTTGGGGGCATTCATGTTTCACAAACACATCTTGTTCAAAAAAAGAAATGCTGCTACATGTTCATTGGTGTTCAACAAACAGCTTGTTCTTTATCTTACTTAGTAAAGGTTCATATTTTTTACTAAATTTTACCTGTTGACTTCAAATAACCTTTTGAAATTTTGTGTTGGTAATGTCCAGAGAAATATGTCTTGATTAATCCATTATGATTTCAGGATGCACTTTACACCCTTGACAGTGAATATGCTCTCGTTGACGATGCTTTACCACATGGCAAAATACACAGAATTAAATCTACTTCCAAAAAGAATGAAAAAGGTATGTGTAGTCATGAAGGCATGGTAGAACTGCAGATAAGAAGGGATATTTAAACAAATATCATTGCAATTAATATTTTGAAAAAAAAAAAAAAACCTGTTCCTTGTGATACAATTTCCATGGTTGAAAGAAGAGTTTTTGCATTTTAAAATTGAGGTCATATGAAAGTAAAATTAAATTTTTTAATGGAGTGTAGCATAAGAATAATCCAAGTAAGCGAAAAGTTTTTATTCATGTCATACTTAAATTTCTTAAAGCAATGAAATAGATATGATCATCTAAACTTTTGATGTGAAATGGTATTGTAGAATGAATGTTTTTCTTTTGATAGGCACAGATTCAGAAGAATCAGAGTTCAGCTCACTGGAGAGGGACAAAGGTAGCAAAGACTTGTATTCCAAGGTCAACAGAAAACCCACACCACACAAAAAGAAAAATAAGAATCGACATTCACGTGACGAAGGTGGTCAGTACATTACTCAAATTTACGTTGATCCGAAACAAGCGGAAGTGGATCGTCTGCATGGCATGGAGGGCGGGGAGAGAGGTATGCCTACATCAATTGTTGTAAGATGGTAGGACTACAACAATTGATTATAAAAACTCATTGGTAAAAAAAAGAAAAGAAACAGGATGAAAACAAAAGAAATATACATACAGTCATGAGTCCTTGTAGGCAAAGTTTAAACATGATTTACAACATAATGTAATCTTTCAATTCTTGCTGGAAAATTTACCAGATTTCAATATCTGAATTTGAATATTTTATGATTTCTCTTTAAATTTGGAAATAAAAAATGTTCTGTCTTGAGTATGACAGAGTTGATAAAATAAATAAAACAAACCATTACTTAAGGTAGAATACAGGTAATGTAGCCATTTTGAGATTCATAAAACATCAGATTTTTTTTACGAGCGTTGTCGTTACATATCCAAATTTGTGCGGATGGGGTCATAAACATTTGGCGGTTGAAAGTTCCACCACCGAATGTTTTCCACATCTCTCGAATAATTCTGGTGTCACATGATTCTCATTACGGTTAGACTACCTTAAATTTAGATGAAAATGAGTTAAAAGGCATTCGCTTGGTGCAAAAAGGAGTTTCTAATACTTGCATGAAATATCCAGAAGTTTTAAACAGAAAAGAATCCACCCTGTTACATTGTTACTATATACTTGCTAACAGTCTTTTATACTTCTAAATAATGTTTGATCTAATACTTATTAGAAAGATGTGGCAACTCAAGGAGGCATTTTACACATTGGAAAACAATCTGAGAATTTTGATAGAAAAACATGGAAGAAAAATAAAAATTAATCATCTTTTTCATTTGCCCTCATTTCTTCTCGACAAAATTTATTATGCTCCCCAAAGGGAGAGCATATAGTCGCCGCTTTGTCTGTCCGTCGGTCCTGTCTGTCCTTCATTCTGTCCGTCCGTCCGTCCATCCGTCTGTCCGTCCGAAGTGATTTCTCCATAACCCTTGGGCCAAATCAAATGAAACTTACCATGTGAACTCCCTATGACATAATGCCGATGTACTTTTCCCGGTTTTTGGATTTGAGGCCTCGTCATGGGAAAAGGGGACTTAAGGTAAAATATAGTTTTTCTCTGATTTCTCCTAGTCTAATGGACAGCATTTGATGAAATTTCATATTTAAGTAGTAAGTCAGATGCCCTTGACAATAAACTATGTGAAATTTGGTTATAAAAATTATGTCATGCAAAAAGGGGGCTTAACATTTGCTAGCTTTATGTTAGCTCTGCATGGCATACATTTATTGTGACAATGCCTTATTCGGGGAGCATTGTCCGTCTCTGACGGCTCTTGTTCTTTTCATCAGGAACAGATTATCTTTCATCAAGCCAGCTACAAAATATTTTTCTCATAACAAGTAAATTGCTCTCCTTGATATGCCACATTAATTCAATTCATAATCTAGCTTCCTTTCTAACAATGTTTCACCAATATTTTGCACCTTCTATAACTAACATCTTAAGAATGTAACATCTTATACAATTTTTGTTTTAAGATTGTTTAGTCTAGATATTCTTAACCCTTTGTACAGAAAGCGCTTGTTTTTACATCTATAAAAGTGTTTGAAGAGATTGAAAGGAAGGGGAAAATGTTACTTTCAAATACTTTCCTTCAGTCCTTTCCATCAATTTGGACCAGTCTAAAATAATGTTTCTTGAGAAGATGTTCATCTTATGTTAACCCATTACCACACACTGACTCTTTTTGACTCTTCACAAGATGATGGCTTTGGAAAACATTGTGGAAAATAAAGAAATTGCTTGTGACAAGCAATTTCTTCATTTCCCACAATGTTTTGTGCCAAGAAAGACCAAAAAATGTTAAATTTTGTTCAATGGAACTTGTCGTCTGCAATAGCTATGAGTTTGGATTTGGCTAAAATTTTGTTGTTTGGTAATGGGTTAACTTAGGGCATCATCCATGGCTACGGAAATTAACAATGGCTACAGTTGTCAAATTCCATTGAAATGTATGAGGCCCCAAGTTGTTATCGAAGGATGGATGGAATACCTTAACCCTTTCCCAAACGACAAAATTTTAGGGTGATCCAATTTCAAAACTGCTGCAGAGGACAAAATTGAAAAATAATCAAGGCATGATTTGTGTACAATATGGCACAGAAAATATCGAGACAAAAGGAGAAACTGCTGGTTATCAGCAGTTTCTTCTTTTGTTTCAATGTTTTCCCAAGCCTTTTCTATTGGGGGACGTAAAAACCAGGTCTTGTTTGGAAAAGGGTTAACGACTAGATTTGAAGAATTAATTGATAGAAAAAGACATTTGGAATATTTAACTTTAATTCTTTCCCAAACAAGCCCTGGTTTTGATACCAACACTTTCTTTTTATCCCTCCTATATCGAAAGGTGGGGCAGCAAATCGTTCTATTCGTGTCCATCTGTCTGTCTGCCCTTAGTCTGTCTGTCCAAAAGCATAACATTGGCCACTTCGGGGGGGGGGGGGGGGGGGGGGGGGGGGGGGGCGGGCGGCATTCATATTTCACGATCAAATCTTGTTTCCAGTCAAGGCTTTCCATGCTATTGTATAAAATTCAATCAATATGTATTTTGTTGTTCGCATCTCCTTTTGAAATATTGAAGTCTAAAATTTCATTTAAATTTCAAAGATCAAAAGAATTTGAAGTTGAAAAAAACATACTGAAATTTGGTTTGGTTGTTTAAACTTAAAAGGCAAATATGCAAAAGGGTGAAAAGAGCTTATAGTGATATTTTTACCCCCCACCTACCAAGTAGAGGGTGGTATATTGGTTTCACCATGTCTGTCTGTCTGTCCATCCGTCCGTCCGTAGACTTTTTCGTTTCCGTGCTCTAACTCAACAACCGGTTGACCTAGGATCATGAAACTTTACACAGTTGTTGCCCATGACCCAAGGAGGTGCCCTATAGTTTTTGGGTCACCAAGGTCAAAGGTCAAGGTCACAATCGGACTTTGTTTAAAATCCGTTTCCATGCTCTTACTCAACAACCAGTTGACCTAGGATCATGAAACTTTACACAGTTGTTGCCCATGACCCAAGGAGGTGCCCTATTGTTTTTTGGTCAGCAAGGTCAAAGGTCAAAGTCACAATCGGACTTTGTTTAAAATCCGTTTCCGTGCTCTAACTCAACAACCGGTTGACCTAGGATCATGAAACTTTAACACAGTTGTTGCCCATGACCCAAGGAGGTGCCCTATTGTTTTTGGGTCACCAAGGTCAAAAGTCAAGGTCACAATCAGACTTTGTTTAAAATCCGTTTCCGTGCTCTAACTCAACAACCGGTTGACCTAGGATCATGAAACTTTGTGCAGTTGTTGCCCATGACCCAAGGAGGTGCCCTATTGTTTTTGGGTCACCAAGGTCAAAGGTCAAGGTCACAATCGGACTGTTTAAAATCCGTTTCCGTGCTCTAACTCAACAACCGGTTGACCTAGGATCATGAAACTTTACACATTTGTTGCCCATGACCCAAGGAGGTGCCTTATTGTTTTTGGGTCACCAAGGTCAAAGGTCAAGGTCACAATCGGACTTTGTTTAAAATCTGTTTCCGTGCTCTAACTCAACAACCGGTTGACCTAGAATCATGAAACTTTACACAGTTGTTGCCCATGACCCAAGGAGGTGCCCTATTGTTTTTGGGTCACCAAGGTCAAAGGTCAAGGTCACAATCGGACTTTGTTTAAAATCTGTTTCCTTGCTCTAACTCAACAACCGGTTGACCTAGGATCATGAAACTTTACAAAGTTGTTGCCCATGACCCAAGGAGGTGCCCTATTGTTTTTGGGTCACCAAGGTCAAAGGTCAAGGTCACAATTGGACTTTGTTTAAAATCCGTTTCCGTGCTCTAACTCAACAACCGGTTGACCTACAGCATTTTTTCAGTGACAAGGCGCTAGTGGGGGGTATTTGTCTGCTTTGCGACAGTTCTAGTTATTTCTATCATGAAGGATGGACAAACTGCATAGACTTATGTAAAAACTGTATAAACTTATGGATGGAGACACGAGTGTTCTAAGGATTAGTCTGGTCAAATTCATATTGTAGTAAAATTTAATGTAAAAGGAGATCACACTCCTGACAATTGTGGTAAATTCAAAAGCTGCATAGAAAAATGAGAAAAATGAGAAAACGCACCTCTTCAGATTATGCTCATTAACCCATTACCCAAGGGCAAAAATTTGGACTGTTCCAATATTAGAAGTGTTGCAGATGGTAATTTCAATTTTGAAAATCTTGTGTATTTTGGGATAATTAACAAAGAGGAAAGTGATGAAAGTGCCTGTTGATTTCATCTTTTTCCACAATGTTTTCCCTAGCATTTTCGTGACGGGCGTCCAAGACTGATGGAATGGGTTAATAATTTCTTGACAGCAAGATATGTTAAACTGGATTTCAGTCCAATTCAGTCTTATTTTTAAGAAACAAGGTAAGAAAACATTGTGGAAAAACAATTTTGATTTTCAGGTCGGAGTAAAAGAAATAAGGTTAACCCTTTCCCAAACAAGATCTGGTTTTGACGTCCCTAATCAAACAGGATTGGGAAAACATTGATGCGAAAGAAGAAAGTGCTGATAATCAGCACTTTCTCCTTTTGCCTCAATATTTTCTCAGCTATTTTGTACTCAATTCATGTCTCTATTAATGTCTGTTTTGTTGTCTATAGCAGCTTTTATATAGGATAGCCTTAAAATCTTGTTGTTTGAAAAAGGGTTAAAAAGTAAAATTTGTTCGATGGATAAATTGAAATAAACATGCTTATTGGGTATTTGTGGTAAACAAGATTTGGTATATTTGATTTAACATAGCTTAAAATGATGTTACAATCATTGTAAGAGAAAATAATTTTGTTTGCCAGGTCGGAGTAATTCACCGTCAGAAGACAACAGTACTGGGGACGAGCTGCAATCAGGGGGAAAGGAGAAACGAAGATCGTTTAAAAAGAAAATATCGTCGCCGGAAAATGTACCGCCCAACTTGTCGGACAGTGAAATATCGTCGCCTATGTGTAAGTTTAATAAATAGATCTATTTTCAACAATAAGAAAAGGAGAAGCGTTCTCTGATGCAGAACTCTATATTTGATCAGGCCTTTAGAAAATGTATTAGGCTCATACATGTTAACATGACATTGCGTTATTGAAATATTTATACACTGGTCATATGGCATAAACATGTTCTTTTACTGTACAAAACAAGTAAAGGAGAAGCATAGATCATTAGAAAAGGGAAGAAATGTTTTGAAAATGTCATATGTTTGGGACAGTCTTGAAAAAAACCCAACTTGGATAGATAACTGTGCCATTAGCTTGTCACATAAATAAAGAATCCATGGACATTTGTCTTGACCAATTTTAAATTTGTAAAATAAGCATTGATTATTATTAGCTCACCTGAGCACGAAGTGCTCAAGGTGAGCTATTGTGGTCACTTTTTGTCCGTCGTCCGTCTGTCCGTCTGTCCGTCTGTCCGTCCGTCCGTCCACAATTTCGTGTTAACACTCTAGCATCTACAAATATAAGCCAATCTTGACCAAACCTGGTCAAAACATGTATGACCATAAGATCTCGGATGAGTTCGATTATGGGTCAGATCGAACCAGAAAGTCCGGAGTTATCTGCCCTTGAATGCGAAAAATAGCTAGTTTTGACATTGTTAACACTCTAGTATCTACAATTATTTATCAATCAAAACAAAACTTTGACACAATGTTGGTGACCATAAGATCTCGGATGAGTTTGATTTTCAGTCTGATCAGACCAGAAGGTCTTGAGTTATGTGCCCTTGAAATTGACAAAATTGACATTTTCGACTGTTTTCGACTTTGTTTACACTCTAACTTCTACAAATACTGACCAATCAAGACAAAACTTTGAGACAATGTTAGGAACCATAAGATCTTGTATGAGTATGATTTTCAGATTGATCGGATCAATAAGTCATGAGTTAAACGCCCTTGAATTTGACAAAATTGCCGTTTTCGACTGTTTTTGACTTTGTTTACACTCTAGCATCTACAATTATTGACCAATCAAGACAAAACTTGATCACAATCTTAGGGACTATAAGATCATGTATGAGTTTGATTTTCAGATTGATCAGATCAAAAGGTCATGAGTTAAACGCCCTTGAATTTGACAAAATTCCCGTTTTTGAATGTTTACGACTTTGTTTACACTTTAGAATCTACAATTATTGACCTATTAAGATGAAACTTTGACACAATGTTGGTGACCATAATTTCTTGGATGAGCTTGAACTTCAGTCTCGTCAGACTAGAAAGTCATGAGTTATATGCCCTTGAATTTGACAAAATTGATGTTTTCGATTGTTTCGGACTTTGTTTACACTTTAGCATCTACAATAATTGTTGACCAATCAAGAAGAAATTTGGACACAATGTTGCTGAACATAAGATCTTGCACCAGTTTGAATTAGCTTAATTAGAGTAGAATTTGCTGAGTTTGCTGAGCCCTTCAAATTGACAAATTTGCCGTTTTCGACTGTTTTTACTCTAACAACCACAAATAGCGACAAACCGAGACAAAATTTGGACGCAATGTTGTTAACCATAAGTTTGTTTTCAGTCTTAAAGTCACAAGTAATTGATTTGAACAAATCTGTGGCTCATATCATCTTGGTTCAGGTGAGCGATATAGGACCATCATGGTCCTCTTGTTGTTGACACAGTCCTGTTCTTACATTATTTGTAATATGTTTTCAGCGCATTATGAAGAAGATGAAAAAGAAGGGCTAATACACAAGGTTTGTAAAAATTTTTTATAGACCTGTTCCATCATAATGATGCTTTATCATGCTCACAAGATAACGCTTTGGAAAACATTAAGGGAAATGAAGAAATTGCTTGTGACAAGCAATTTCTGCATTTCTTACAATGTTTTCTATGCAGGAAGACCAAAAATTATGAAATTTCTTTCATTTGAAGGGGGCAGTGTTGGTGCAGTGGTAACACGCTGAACTTGTACCACAGGGCTCTCTATTTCGATCTCCCCTCTCCAGTCTTTCGGATGAGACTTTATACCAAGGTCACATGTCCTTATGACTGTAGCTGTTGAGTAGGACTTTAAAATCGATTCACTCACTCTCACTTGAAATTGCTGCCAATAACATCTTTGAACTTGGACCAGTCTAAAATGTTGCTTTCTGGTAATTGGTTCTTGCAAGCTGCAAAACAGACCACCTCTAGATTTAGCCCATGGAAATTAACATAAAAAGAAGAAAACTTTAAATGCAAAAAATGATCTCTCTTTTATCAGCTTTCTATTTAAGATTCGCCAAGTCTTTTGCAACCTCTTCCAATTTGAATCAGTCCCAAGACTTTTGCATTGGGACATAGTTAAAATTATTACAATCAACTCATTATAAAACAGCTGTAAAATGTAACAAAAACACCACTTATTATAGTTTCTGTGTTGATTACAACTCTGTCTTGGTTTTAGGTTGGCAAAGAGGGGGATGAGTTAAATCACAGCGGTACCTGGTTTAAAAAGAAAAGCGCGAAGGATGCACTTGCGATGCGTGAAAAGAGGATGAAAGATGAGGAAAGGAGAAGACAGAGAGATATCGTAAGTAGATGAATAAATGTTAGCCGGGATCTGGAAAAACTCCCTCAAAGGATTTGAGACGGCCATGCTTCAACATCAGGCTGTGACTAAGTGCAGTCTGACATGGATGCATGTTACTCTCATATAGGTGCTACAGACCATGACAAAGCTAAAGGAGAACAACTTGGTTCTTGATCAGACTGCATGTATACGCAGGCTGATCTGGAACCATGTTGGGCTCAAAAGCCTTAGGGGACATTTTTCCAGATCCTGGTTCAATTATGTTGTTTATATGTAATGTTGTATAGAATTGTAGACGTTAGATTGTATGGTGTAGTTTTATCCACTGCTCATGTGAATTAAGTATCGAAATATCTTTTATGAATGCTTGAAATTTGTGTCTGTAAATACTATAATGTTTGAATTACTGTTATGATTAATTTCTTCCATTTTGACACAAAAACATTAAAACACAAAAACATTGAATACAGTTTCATCTATGCTAAAGGTGTATATGCAAATTTATCCAAGCCCCATTTTTGCAGTGCATTTGGACCCATGAATTATGTGCAAAAGGTAAATTTGACGAAAATCTGATCTATAATTTCTGAGTTACGGCCCTTGATTCTTTCAAAAAAAGCCTGTCCTGACAACTGTAGTGGCGATGGTATTTTTTCCCCCTTTAGTGCTAGATTTCTAGTTATCCACAGTGATTACAAATTATGCAACCACTTGCACTTTTCTAGCATTCGTAATTTTCTTGGTAAATGGCTTGACAAATACAAATTATGGAAAACATTATATCAATATGAACATAACGTCTTCATATCCTACTTGGATGCATACTTCAACTCTTCCCACGATGGTTTAACATTTAGATTGATTGACTTTAAAAGCTGCGATTAATGGAATTTGAAAGCTGCTACAGATGACAAAATTGTTGTTGATATAGATATGTTTCGTGAACAATGTAGCTCAGATGATATTGAGGCATAGGTAGAAATTATTAATAATCAACATTGACCTTTTTTGCCTTAATATTTTCTCAAACCTTTTCTGTTATGGACATCATAAGCAGGTCTTAGTTGGTAATGGGTAAATTGAGTAATGTAATGCTTTCAATGGTCTCTTTTCTGTTTTGAAATATGTTCTATTGACAAAATGAATAGCAGATTCAATTAAGGTATCCAACCCCTCGTTATCATCAAAGAGCCAGAGGCGAAATTTGAAAAGGGCCAGTAATTCCTAAACTGTGTTACATTTCCATTCATACCTGTCAACTTTCACGAAAAAATCGTGACTAACACGATTTCAAGTGCAGGAGTTCATCACACGCACGAATGGTCTAAAATCGCTAAAAAACACGATTTTCCAGCAATCACACGCTTGCAATTTCCGTCTGCCATTATTGTTTATCATTGTGAAATTGCACCCTTACTTGCTCAATTAGCGATTATTTTGTTTATTGTCACCTTCCTTGATTGACAATCAAAACGCGTCGATGCGTTAACTCGGCGATCTCGGGGATCGACTTATTACACATGAGGTAAGTGTAAGGCGTGGCTAATATCGACAAGTCAACCAATCAAAATGCGCGATATGTTATCGAGGGGGCAGTTTTCCGATAATCTGTCGATGACAATTAGTGCTTGCCCATTCAGTTGTAAACAAACTTTGATTATCGAGTTTATCTTCGCAATTCTACCATCTAACAAGATTTAATGGATGATGATCAACTAGTATAACAGTCTTCGCTGAGAATATCAGATCGATCGTGGGCCACCGCTTCGATAAGATTCTGTTCATTCCAGAAAATCGGTATTTCGCACTCATAGGTTGTTTCGCCCCATTATGTTTTGCGGTTTAGCTTATATTCGTCTATTTTGCACTTCTAATGGTTTTCTTATACGCAAAATAACCGCGATATGGTCGCACAGGCATTATTTTGCATCATTTACCAGACTAAAAGAAAATTTAAAAAAGAGGGAACTTGGCAATTGCCAAACTGTGAACAGGCTGCAGAAGAATTAAAAGAAAAAAAAAAAAAAAAAAAAAAAAAAATAACAGAAAGTTAGAGATAAAGTTTGAACAAATTGGTTGGTGAGAATTGTTTGGAACAAAGGATGTCTTGTTTCCTACAATAGTTATCCTTTATGAACTTTGCTATTTAACTATTCTGCTTTGGTAAAGAAATAAAATGATAAATATAAGACCTAGAGAACAAGCTTTTGTCATTGTTTAACCCTTTCCCAAACGACAAAATGTTTGGGTAATCCACTTCAAAAAGTGTCACAAATGACAAAATGGATGTTATTAAAGTTAGGATTTGTGTAAAATATGGCACAGAAAATATTGAGACAAAAGGAGAAACTGCTGATTATCAGCAGTTTCTTCTTTTGCCTCAATATTTTCCCAAGACTTTTCTATTAGGGACGTCAAAACCAGGTCTTGTTTGGGAAAGGGTTAAAGACTCAAGTTGAAGAAACACTACAAAAAAATCTCACTCCTAAAAGTTGAGGTTAAATCACTCCGCGCGAAAAATACCCGCGAAAACTCCTCATTTAAAGGTCGTCACGCGCAATCTCACTCTTTGAAATTTCCAAAAGTTGACAGGTATGTTTCCATCCATTCCAAATACAAACATAAGCATTCTGTTCTGTTTAGAATTTCGAATTAATTCATACTTGTGGAATATTAGACAAAAATGTTCATAATTACCTCCCTTGCATATAGAGTTAAATGATATTTTGTAAATTATTTTCTTCTTGAAGAATAATCTTGAAATTATGTGTAAATTGATGAATTGAATCACAGATTGAATTAAAGGGGACATTGTTTAGCAAAATATCTATTATATAAAAGTTATAACCCCTCTAATATAACAGGCAATTCTAATAAATCAATAGTTCTATTCAATATTGAACAGCATTCAATTGTCTTTTTCCTTATCAGTGATCTTAACTATTGTCAATTGAAGAACAGATTTAACCTGTTCCCAAACAAGAAATGATTTTGACATCCCTCGTAGCAAAGGCTTGAAAAAAACATTCAGACAAAAGAAGAAAAATGCAGATGATCATCATTTTCACCTTTTGCCTCAATATTTTCTATGCTTTTTTGTGCATAAATCCTATTTATCAACACCCATGTGTTCGTCTGTAGTCTGTACCAGCTTTGGAATTTGGACCACCCTAATATTTATGCTCCCTGAAAAAATTTCGGGGGAGCATATAGTCGCCAGGCTGTCCTTCCGTCCGTCCTTCCGTCCGTCCGTCCACAGCCAGATCTCGGCATCCCTTGAACCAAATTCAATGAAACTTCACAGGTGAACTCCTGGGGTTATTCCCTAGGGCCCTTTTTCTCCGTTTCTTGATTTGAGGCTGTGTCATGGAAAAAGGGGCCTTAATGTAAAAATTAGTTTTCTCTAATTTCTCTTCATCTAATGGGCAGAATTTAATGAAATGTCGTACTTATGTGATGAATGAGATGTTCTAGACTATATTCTATAAATAATGTAAGTACAAAAAAAAATGTCATGGGAAAAGGGGGCTTAATGTATGATAGTTTTTTTTTGTGACAAACACTTATTCGGGGAGCATAATCCGTCTATGACGGCTCTTGTTTGTTGTTTGGGAAAGGGTTGAAATTAATAATATTGTTTATTGTTTAGCAAACTATTACATAAAGATTATAACCCCTGCAATTTTAATCAATAATTGTATCAAATATTGTACACCTTTTGGTTGTCTTTTCCGTTTTTCCATGCTTCTAAAATACTGATATTGTCAAAGAATTCAATTAAATGGCAGATTGAATTGATTGGCTTATTGTTCAATGATAATACATTTTTGCTGCTTTTCAACGAAAACCTCGTAAATGCAGCTTAATACAGCTGCAGTTACGAGGTTATTGTTCAGTGACAATATATTATATACAGATTAACCCTTTCCCAAACAAGACCTGGTTTCGACGTCCCGTATTGAATAGGCTTGGGAAAACATTGAGGCAAAAGAAGAAACTGCTGATAACCAGCAGTTTCTCCTTTTGTCTCAATATTTTCTGTGTCATATTTTACACAAATCCTATCTTTAGTAATTTCCATTTTGTCATTCGTGCCAGTTTTTGAAGTGGATCTCCCTAAAAATTTGGCATTTGGGAAAGGGTTAAAAAAACTCAAATATGACAGGTTATTGTAATAAATCAATAACTATAGTTACCAGATAATTTACAGCATTTGATTGTCTGTGGCCTTTCAGTCATTAAAACCTTTCCCAAACAAGAATCGATTCTGACATATCTAATAAAAAAAAAGAAGGCATTGAGAAAAAAGATGGTGTAATGCTGAAACCCAGCATTTTCATCTTTTGTTTCAATATTTTCCTGGCTATAACATACACATTTTCAAGTTTTTACGATCAATTATTTTGTTGTCAGCAACTCTTGTGAAATAAGAAATTGGATGAATCTAGAAATTGCAGTGTTTGGGAAGGGGTTACTAAATATGATAGAAATGCTAGTACAGCTTGAAGGGGCTTAACTCTTTCCCAAATCTAGAAATGCTAGTACAGCTTGAAGGGGCTTGTAAAACTCTTTCCCAAACCACAAAAAGGTACGATGGTCCAATTTGGAAGCTTTTGCAGACGGCAAAATGGATGTAAATCAAGGTTGGATATGTGTGAAATATGGCATGGAAAATATTGAGACAAAAGGAGAAACTGCTGGTTATCAGCAGTTTCTTCTTTTGTTTCAATGTTTTCCCAAGCCTTTTCTATAAGGTATGTCAAAACGTGGGCCCCGCTTTACTAAGATTTGCGTAAGTTTTTGCGTAACTTTACGTTAAAAAAAATCTTACGCAAATTCTTAAGTGCGTTTTACTAAACGATGGTAAGAAAATTTTGAACGTAAGAAAAAAATTGTCGTAACTCTAAAAATAGAACAACAGAGGCTAAAAATAAATCAACAATGTGCTCTCACCTCGGTCTAGTTTCTAGTAAATATTAATATATAATATTTGTGTTTTCTGTTCATACTGTGTTTTTATGCAATAATAAACGTAAATCTCCTTATAAAGATGACAGAAATTCGGAATTTTAGGCGGTTTGCTGAAATATAATTGTGCTGAACACTCAACGTATTTCATACGTTCGAAGTTGTCCATTAGAATCGGGAAAACGTGAGAAATACTAGCTGTCATGTTGTTGTTTTCCTATTCTATAAATAGTAACACAAAACAAAGTGAGAAAAAACAACGAAATAAACATACATTTTCCGTGGATTTTTGAATTTCAATCTTTCTTTTGATATATATTTTGAATTTTTTCGGTAATTCTTTAGTTAACAAGGCTTTATAAGGTAAATTGAGGCACTGGAATTAGTTACGAAAATACTTACGTCAACTATTTTTTGATCGTAGAGTTACGCAAAAACTTACGCAAATCTTAGCTGCGAACATTTTTAGTAAAACGCACTTACGCAAATAATTTGAACTTACGTTCAAATCTACGAAAAATTCTTGCGTAAGTTCGTTAGTAAAACGGGCCCCAGGTCTTTTTAAGGAGCCGGGACTTTATGTCCGGGGAGCTAATGTCACAGCCCTAGTGTCAGCGTCGCGTCCCGTCGCGTCTTCACTTGAAAAACTTTAACCTTGTCTATATCTCAGACACTATTAGAGATACAGCCTTGATATTTCATACATGGATACTACCCGCCAAGACTTTTCATTTTTGACCATGACCTTTGACCTTGTGACCTTGGAGTTTGACCTACTTTTAAAAAAACTTTAACCTGGCCTATATCTCATGCACTATTACAGATAGAGCCTTGATATTTCACATATGGCTACCTCATGCAATGACCTTGACCTTGAGACCATGACCTTTGACCTAGTGACCTTGACCTTTGACCTGGGATTCTTTTTTTTGTGACAAGCTCTCGTATAGGTGAGCTACATTGTCCCCGGACAACTCTTGTTTGGGAAAGGGTTAAGGGAAAAAATTTCCCAAGTTACCTAGAAGATCCAGAGCTTGATTAGATTGACAGTTTTTGAATCTGCCATAATACATTATAAATGAATCTGAGACTTTTGTCCTTATCGGAAATTAACCCTTTCCCAAACAAGATGTCCTAAATAGATGAGGCTTGGGAAAACAATGAGGCAAAAAAAGAAAGTGCTGATAATCAGCACTTTCCCCTTTTGCCTCAATATTTTCCATGCTATATTGTACAAAAAGCCCATCTTTTTCAACATCCGTTTTGTGGTCTATAGCAGCCTTCAAATTAGACAGCCCTTAAATTTTGTTGTTCGGGAAAGGGTTAAGAAAAGTAGGGTCAATGACAGAAAATTGTAAGTGCATGTACAAGTTGTTTGCTTTTACCATATTTATGCATTAATCCTTAAGTTTGGTATGATTATGTTGTTCAATCACGAAACCTAACAAATAACAAATAGTTTCAATGATTCTTAGTTAAAAGTTCTGAAAGTATTTGAATAAAGATAAAATTCTGTCTTCAAGGGTTTTCAGAATGGAATTTATGAGAAATCGGCATCAATCCTGATCAAACTAAATTTTTGTAAAGGCTGATCTGTATGGGGCAATTACCTTATCCACAATATTTGCTTGTCAGCACAGCTGAGGAGTTAACAGTTTTAGCCTTTTAATATTTTAGTCAAGTTTATGTCAAATTGTGATAAAATAGACAGACTACAATTATACACAAACCATTCAGTTTTCAAATTTTACAGAAAATATCTTTTTCAATACACAACACTTAAAGTTATAAATCATGACTTAGGTTCAAGAGTATAGTATCAATAAGATAAAGGTGGTTTGTCAATAAGAAAAAATATAAATTGATTAGAGTTGTACTGCCTCCTTTCTGATACCATGAACTTTATGTTAGGCTTTAGCGCAAAACTATTGTAAGTTTATATATTACAGAAATTTATTTTTACAGAAATTTATTTTTAATGATAGGTCAAAACCTTGTAACTACAGCTTGAAAAAGCTGGAATTATGGAGTAAGGAGGTTTTGAACTCCAACAGATGATATTGGATTTTTGACCAACAAGGATGTTGATCAACTTGTGCATACACACAGTCTGATCAGGACCAATGTTGCCTTTTATTATAACTTCCTCATAAGGAACCATTAGAGAACAATGTGGGCCCTAATTTGGCTGATCTCTATACATTTTGCTTTTAACAGCCCTTTGCCATATATAGGCTCCATTATTTATATGCATGTAATGTAGGTGTTATTGCAAAACATTGTAACTACACATAAAATAAAAGCTAGAGTTACGAGGTTTTGCAATAACACCAGGGATAAGATAATTTTGCACTAAACCTTGAACTTGCATATGACTTGAAGACACGAGAGTGTAATGTCAATAAAGCCTCGCCACTTTGTCAATTTTAAAGGGTAATCAGAAAATTCCAATATTGCTATAAATAGCTCAAATGTTCTATCGAAATAATAGATCACTCAAGGTGTATACGGCATACATGTATTGAATTTATAGGATTTAACCTATACCATTATACTTAAACTTGTTTGATTTGGGTATATAATAAGAAAGTGGACATACATGAAGAAACATACAGGAGGATTTCACACAATCTGTGATTAATGTACTATTCATTTTAGGATATAAATTGTGCCTAAGATTTAATTGATTAAGAAAATGGCTCCAGGTTGTATTAAGGTTATGGCATTGACTATAATAAGGGTACATACGAGGGGTGATCCAGAATTAGTGGTACTGATCCTCTAAAATTAATATTTGTGTGTTTTTCTTTGTGAAATTTGGCATATTACAAGTACTATTCATATTTGACATGATACGGTAATATTGGCATTGTCTTTTAATTGCGTCCATGTTGAAAGCGTGTCCATAGCAACCAAGGTACGGTTAAGCGGGGCAGGGGTAGAATAACTTGACTTTTTAACATTTTAAATGTTTTGTCAAGCCTTTCTAACGAAACGATTTTACTGAAACGTTGTGGATATCAAAAATGACTTCGTGCTATTCTATGACCAAAATTTGAACATTATTTCTGGCCAAACAGGAGAACTGTGGACCACTTTCCTTTGGCGATAAAATCAACTTTGACGTTGGCAGAGTATTCGAACGTACGCAGTTTTTTAGTTTTGCGTACAACGTGGAAATTCCATAATCGAAACTTACAAATAATGTAGAAAAACTCGGAAACATTCTTTATTAGAATTTTCACAATTGTTTGACAGAGAATTTTCACAAAGGGAAGAACATTTTTGTAGGAAAAGAAAGCAGGTAGTATCTAGAGGCGCAGTCTGGACGCGACGTCAACTAAATCTGATAAGGGCGTCAACACTTGAGCTCACGCTTCACCATCAAATACATTTGTTACAAGACGGACCTAAGTTTTGGTAGAGAGTTTTGGATATTGACCGATGGTTTTAACCTGAATAGACTCAGATGTCAGTACATTTTATATCTACCTAAAACAGAAATTCTGGGAAAACGCGTGCAGGCATGGAAGAAATTATGGATCAAAGATTTCGTTTAGAAGCAAATCCCGTGATAAAATCCCAACAGCAGATTAATTTAGGCGCGTTTGTATGACCTAAAACACTTAAATCACAACAACGGACGTCATCTGTCTCATCCCCAATCAAAGAAAGCGAAAATCGTTCCTTCTCACCAGTTAAAGCTTCAGTGGAATTGATTGCGGGTATTTCCCTATATGAAATCGGTACTGAAATGTCAGTTTCAAGGACTTGGTAAATTAGCTCTAGACATTCTATGGATGTTTTCTACAATCGACAAGCAATGGTACATGGATATTTTAAGTGGATTAATTGAACGTCACAGTAAACGTATTGCAACTCTAGGTGACTGTGTTGAGGAGTAACGTCATTATTTTAACGTTACGAACTTGCGACGTCGTGACGTTCGGCGAATACCTGCCCCGCCTATGCGTTATATACAAAACTAGTTTTATCGTAACTTTTTTGTTCCGAGTCCGATTTTGATGATATTTCGTCGATAGATCATTGACAAATTACATTTCATGTTGTAAAAATTTGATTGACTTCGATGGATTCGTATTGAAGTTACAAAGTCAGTACCGCTAATTCTGGATCACCCCTCGTATAATAAGAATGTGGTCATGTTAAGAACTCTGTGATTTGATATTCTGCCTGGATAACTTTTACTGTTTCTTGAGGATACAAATTGTGCAAAGGAATTGAAGTTGTGTTTATTGTTTGTTCTGGGATAAAAATTGGTACATATAAAGAAATTGGTAGCGATATATCAATCTGTCAAAATAGATTTATACATACATATTTTAAAGAGGTAGCGATTAAATATAGTTACTATATTCTAAAGGTACATGTATAATATTGACACATATTTTGACATTGTGTTCAAAAATGTTTGTTGATTCTTATATTGAAATCAATTAAAAATCTGTTTTGATATGTTTTTCCAACAGGCATCAAACTATCATAATTACATTGCATTGTACCAGGTATATTGTGGAGATTTGACTGTATTTTATAACTACACAATTTGGTACCAAGTCTTTGAACACTATACATTTTCAATTCACCCATTCCCAGGAAAGCTCTGGTTTTCAAGTCTTACCTGTTTGGGTTTTGTCGTAATCAATGAATCAATTTACTGAAACTTTAAACAAAAATCCTTTTCTCTTCAATTTGTGTATTCTATTTCTTGACATTTGACAATTTAATATATAGTTCAGGGCTTAAAAAGCGTTAGTTCCCAGTGTTCAAAGATTATAGAGTGAGGTTGATTTGTGTGGAATCTTAAATCACATCTTTTATTTTCCATTCTAATTGTCTAACTTTGGATTAACCCTTTCGTTTGCAAGCGCGCTTTAAAGCGTGGTACAGGAACGCTTATACTGTTTAGGGGGGGGGGGGCATGTGCAAACTGCTTTTAAAAGCAATTTTTACACTGTTAAAGTTATTATGACACCGGATAAATACTGGAATATTGCGCAATACTGTCGTAACCCGTTATGTTCTTGTAAAATGTGACGAAAAGAGCAGTTTTTTTGGTTTTATGAGTTTTAACGATGTCCAGGAGGGTTCAATATTCCGCAGAAGAGGTCCGGCTAATCATCATGTCAGTGCCGGACGAGGATGATAGCGATTACCTTGATTTTTGGGGGGTAGAAAGGTGATTTGAACATTAGAAATGTTTCGGAGACTTCGAATAGTGTCTCCGATAGTGATTCCGATAACACTAAACGGAATCCAGTCCCAAATCCTAGGCGTGGGGGTGGTCGGGGTCGTGGCAGGGGGCCTGACAGGGGTCATGGGGCTAGAGGTCAAGATTTTGATGAGATGCAAATTTTATATCAGTTACTCATCATATTGTTAAAGGAAATTGAATAACCTTTCCAATGATAAATAGGTTTATGGGTATTCTGCTAGTAAAATCTATCTATTATGTGTGTGTATACATGAAATGCTTGGAAATAGGGAAATAGTCATTTCTGGGAAATAATTCTGCAAACGAAAGGGTTAAGCACCCTTCTTTATTTAGTCTAAAATAATGCCATTTTGGAAAGGGTTATATTGTATAGGGGATTAAGATTACTGAGATAATACGGAATGAATTAATCCTTTCCCAAACGATAAAAATTTAGAGTGGTCCACTTCAAAAACTTTGAAAAATGACAAAATGGACGTTTTCCGATAAGATTTGTGTAAAATATGGCACAGAAAATATTGAGGCAAAAGGAGAAACTGCTGATTATCAGCAGTTTCTTCTTTTGTCTCAATGTTTTCCCAAGCCTTTTTAAAGCTACTATTTCCCAGATTTTGACCCAAAAATTGTCAAATACAAACGAAATGTACACTTTTTAAAGGGCGACGGTAACAGATGGTCTAATTGCAAAAAATGAATTTTTTTGAAAAAATATGCAAAACTTTTGTGTTGACCACCTCGGGATGGTTAATAATATGCGATTCAGACAGAGAATGAGCCGAAATTACAAGACAGATAGCTGAATTTAGGGAGAATCCAATCCTAAATTCAACCCCATCACTGATGGGGTTAGAATTATTTTTAAATTGTTGCGCATGCGCATACAGCGCGGACCATGATTCAAACGAGATTCATACTTAAATTTCAATATGACGTCATCATGTATGTTGTGACGTCATTTAAGAAAGTCGCATGTCCTACTGTTTTGACCTACTTTAGACATCGCTTCATGAATTTGGTATCAAATTGCGAAAAAATGAGTCGTTGCTTCAATAGTTTCTCGTAATCATTTAATCAGGTCATTTAAAGGTTAAAAAGTGTACATTTCGTTTGTATTTGACAATTTTTGGGTCCAAATCTGGGAAATAGTAGCTTTAAGCTTTATATGACCTTTATATGTCAACACAAAAGTTTTGCATATTTTTTCAAAAAATTTCATTTTTTGCAATTAGACCATCTGTTACCGTCGCCCTTTAATATGAACTGTCAAAATCAGGTCTTGTTTGGGAAAGGGTTAAGATTACTGAGATAATACTGAATGAATTAATGGATACAAAATGATATTATTGAATATGCACCTTGATCTATTGATTTAAAATATGGTAAAAATATTTCATAAGGAAATAACAGAACAGTTATGTGCTTAAAATATGGTAAAACTATTTCATAAGGAAATAGCGGAATAATTGTACAACTAAAGGAGTTCTCATAAAGATTCATTTGGTTTGAAATGGAATACTTTGTAGATATTTTTTCAGTGAAATGCTGACTGATATATCTCTGCTTTTCAACAAAAAACTTGTAACTACAGCTTAAAACCTGGTGCAGTTACAAAGTGTTTGTTGAAAAGCCACAATATATAGTTTTAGAACATAGATTATGCCATACAGAAATATTATTATAATATCCTAAGTCTTTGGAAGTACATGTATAAAAATGGGATATAAAAAGGAATTCTATGGAATGTGTAGTGTGCATAAATAATACTGCTTTCAATGAGATGAAATGACTATTTGATTGTGGATTACCTATAAAAATGTGATATTCAAAAACTAGCTTTAAAGCAGAGAAATGACAAAAAATGTGGCTAAATAGTGGAAACAATATGTATATAAGGTGTGAAGGTAGAAACAATATGTAAACTAAGTGTGACAATGTTGTAATGGGATGTGGGGCAACAAAAACAGTGCAACAATAATGTGGGGAAATAACAAAAATACATAAACAATTTGTCACAATGTTATAATGGGATGTGGGGCCACAAAAACGGTGCCCTGTGCTACGGTTCAAACTGTGCCTTATGGGAGATTAAAAAGGTCTGTCGAGGATTCAGCTAGTGACGATGAACCTCAGGTAAATACAGGGTTTGATGTGATGTGAAGTGAGGGTGTTCTGATTATAACACTGTCTTGCTGGATTAATATGTATCTGGATTCACATTTGTTTGTTTGAAAGCCTTTCTTTTTGGTACTCGGTACTCGGTTGGCTAAAAGGAACTTTTCATGTAATCTTCACATAAATATTGAATTAGAAAATTAATAAGTGCATGCAAGGTGTACATTTGCAGTCATGGCAAAGACCATCTGATGGTCAGATATGTCTTATGACATTTCTCTCGGTCTGATAAATCAGTCCATCTGTCTGATATTAATTTGAGTATGTAAGATAGTGAATGATACTTCGGTCCTGTACTGTCAGACCGAATGTCTGACAAAGATTTTTGGTTCTTCGCCATGTCTGCATTAGTCATGATATTGATTTTAGTTTTAAAGACATGATACTTCCAATAATAAGGTGATTGTATTAGTTTTGAATAGTGTATACTTAACCCATTACCACACATTGACGCTTTTTGACGCCTTACAAAGAAAAGGCTTGAGAAAACATTGTGGAAAATGAAAAAAATTGCTTGCGACAAGCAATTTCTTCATTTTCCACAATATTTTTTAACCGAAAATGGAAATGTTTTGAAAATTTCATCAACTTGAAATTGTCGTCTGCAACATCTTTCAATTTGGAAAATTTTGTTGTTTGGTAATGGGTTAATAAATATATGCATGTAGTTTCAACACGGGATGAACTGAAATGGTATAAAGATACAGTTTCTTAAAAATATATCATCGCTTTTCAACAAAAATCTCGTAACTGCAGCTTGTTTAAAGCTGCAGATACGAATTTTTTTTTAGCTCACCTGAGCATGAAGTGCTCAAGGTGAGCTATTCAGCTAAAACGAGTTAAGTGTATCAAATACGAACGAAAAATGTCCCACTATAGTTTCGGTCTTAGATTTTTCACATTGACATATTTCGGTTTTACTATCAATTGACTACTTGAATTTAATAAATATTTAAAACATGACTTAAGTGTTTCTAATTTTGCGACATTTAATGAATAAACTATTTTATGGAACGAAAAATGTCGTAACGTAATTCACAGACACGTAATTCACAATTTTGAACATACAATAAAATTCCACAGGTAATAATTCTGAAGAGAAATGTTCTTCTTGGTTTATGTAATCTACACATGTGTAGGTACATGCCAAACTATGTATTTAACTTAAGCGTTGATTGTGTGAAATTTTAAAAAGCATTAACGTAATTCACATTTACTGCTCCTTGAGCGGGGTAGCTTCCTTCATTGCAAAGTGTGACTTACTATAATCTACTGCTACTTTCAAGAGTAATACAATGTGTTTGCACATGCTGTTGACTATTTATAAATGATATTTAATATCATGTATTCAAAACATGGTTTCGTTTTAGGATGTGTGTAAAACTAAATAACGTAATTCACACCAGACCATGGGACATATGCATAATTGTTTGCAGAAAAATGCATTTATCTTAAATTTCTTTATTTCACCACTAAAACAATTTGGAAAAGCTACTGGTTGGGATACTAGGTATACTGTATATGTATTATATATGTACTCTCAGTACAAAAGTGATGAACTGGACCACCCCCGAGGTGGGACAGCTGTTTTTTACCCATTTTCCGACTTATCGAGACATTACTCTCACATATTTCATCAGATATATGGGGTTTTGTTATTATTTCTAATTGACGACCCCTATGACATTATGTTAAAGACGATTCATCAATATAATTGTACAAACATAGCTTCTTAGGTCCATGGGACAGGTATTTCTCGTATTTGATACACTTAAGGACAGATCCTCCAGTTGTTACTGCGCAACTTACTGCGCATATCCTAAATAACGAAATAAAGCTGTTTCAGTAATTGACCTTTTTCAGCAAATGTATTTTTTACATTTAGTTAATGTTTGGCTGATAAATGACAAGACTCTTTTCGGTTATTTCAATTTTCTCTGTTTGGTCAATTAAAGTGTAATAGTACTCGGATGGTACATTTCGCTTTTTGTTACGCGTTCAACATGTTGCGGTAGCGATAGGAAACGGAACAACAAAAGCAAATTGGTGTCTTTATGAGCTAGTCCGCTTCAGATGGACACAAAAGATGACACTTTTTATTATCTAAAGCTGGCAATAAGGAAGAAAATGGACAAAAGTAGTGAAACAATTTCGGACAGAGCTGCAAAAAGTAAACCAAATTTTACTTATGACTAAGAAAAACGCTTGGTTTGATATATTTTTCTTGTTTTGTTTTTGTAGGTATGACCAAGCACTATGTCTATACCAAAAAAGAAAAAAATCTTACCGCTGGAATACTTTTTATTATCAGAAACGTTGCGAAAAAAGAGCAATTACAGCTACTTTTGAAAGAATGTTTTACTAAAAACTTCAAAATCATCACTTAATTTTCCCAAATTGATACTCATTTAGACAGAATTAAACATATTGAACACAATAAAGACTTATTTATGTAATCCTAGTCATTTCAAACACCTTTTTTGTGGGTATTTAAGTGATACCTCATTTTTGCAATTTTAGACAAGAGTAGTCTCCCTTGACATCCAATAACTTTTTATTTCGCTTGGTGACCTATAGTTTTTCAGTCATTTTTTTACTTCTCATATGTTTAAATATCAGTACAGAAAAAATAAAAAAAATCTTACCGTAGGAAATAAATGGAGGATCTGTCCTTAACTCGTTTTAGCTGTATTGTGGTCGCTTTTTGTCCGTCGTCCATCCGTCTGTCCGTCCGTCCGTCCGTCCATCTGTCCGTCCGTCCGTTCACAATTTCTTTCAACATCTTCTCCTCCTAAACCATTGGACCAATTTTGACCAAACTTGGCAGGAATGTTCCTTGTGTGATACTTATCAAAACTTGTTCGTGAATTTTTGATTTGTCAAAAAATGTGGGCGTGGCAGGCAGAAAGGGGCTTGTCAGACTAGAAATCATAAGAAAATTCTTTAAAAATCAACCATTGGGCCCAATTGAACCAAACTCGGCAGGAATATTCCTTGAGTCACTCTTTTCAAAATTTGTTCACAAATTTTTATATTTGTCAAAAAATGTGACCGTGGCAGGGAGAAAGGGGCTTATTAGACTTAGAGAAATCATTAGAAAATTCTTTAAAAATCAACCATTGGGCCAATTTGAACCATACTTTGCAGGAATGTGCCTTGAGTCATTCTTGTCAAAATTTGTTCACAAATTTTTTCATTTGTCAAAAATTGTGGCCGTGGCAGGGAAAAGGGGGCTTATCAGACTTGGAGAAATCAGAAGAAAATTCTTTAAAAATCAACCAATGGGCCAATTTGAACCATACTTGGCAGGAATGTGCCTTAAGTCATTCTTTTCAAAATTTGTTCAGAAATTTTACATTTGAAAAAAAACCATGGCCATGGCAGGGATAAAGGGGCTTATTAGACTTAGAGAAATCATAAGAAAATTCTTTAAAAATCAACCATTGGGCCAATTTGAACCAGACCTTGCAGGAATGTGCCTTGATTCATTCTTTTCAAAATTTGACCACAAATCTTTTTATTTGTAAAAAATTGTGGCCTTGGCAGGGATAAAGGGGCTTATCAGACTTGGAGAAATCATAAGAAAATTCTTTAAAAATCAACCAATGGGCCAATTTTAAGCAGACTTTGCAGGAATATTCTTTGAGTCTCTCTTTTCAAAATTTGTTCACAGTTTTTTTCATTTGTAAAAAACTGTGACTGTGGCAGGGAGAAAGGGGTTTATTAGACTTAGAGAAATCATAAGAAAATTCTTTAAAAATCAACCATTGTGCCCAATTGAAGCAGACTTTGCTGGAAGGTTCCTTGAGTGACCCTTCTCAAAACTTTTTCGCGGATTTTTGATTCGTCAAAAAATGTGGGTGTGGCAGGGGGGAAGGGGCTTATCGGACTTAAAGAAATCATAAGAAAATTCTTTAGAAATCAACCATTGTGCCCAATTGAACCAGACTTTACTTGAATGTTCCTTGAGTTACTCTTTTCAAAATGTGTTCACAAATTTTTCCATTGGTCAAAAAATGTGGGCATGGCAGGGAGGAAGGGCTTATCAGACTTAGAGAAATCATAAGAAAATTCTTTAAAAATAAACCATTGGGCCAATTTTCTATTTCCCTTATCTGTTGCTCTCAGGCTGGCCCCATATTTATCTTATGTAAACAAATAATGGATTAGCTTTAGCTTATCAGATGGTAATCTTTCACTATATTCTATCAATCACAGACAAAATCTTGTTAATTGAGCCTATCATAAATGATCAATCTCTAACAGATCAGTATGCTTTGAAAATTAGCCCTATGTTGTATATTGCGAAATCATGAAATAATTGTTGAAAATTAACTAACTCAACAATTGTGCTAATTCATACCCAACCTTACAGGATCGATTGGAACAAAATTATTTCTTAATTGTTTCCAAACAGAAAGTCCTTATAAGTTTCATGCCTTTGAATTTGACAAAATTGCCATTATCACTCTTGTCATCTTGATTCAGGTGAGCGATTTAGGACCATCATGGTCCTCTTGTTTTGAAAAGCAGTGATAAAGAATATCCAAGAATGCAAATAGGAATCATTAAATTTGTATATTGTGATACCATTGCAGGAAAAGAAGCAGAAAGAGCAGCAGAAATTACAGAAAAAGATAAAGAAGAAGGATAGTAAAGCCACTGGACAATCCGAGGGAGGAATTAGCCTTACAGACTTTGTTATGTCACCAAATAACCCTACAGTGCCTCATTTTATAGAAAAATGTGTGGAATTTATTGAGGAAGAAGGTAAAGGATGGGTTGCAATAAGGGGTCAAAAAATAGATTTTCTTTAAATTTTGTGGATTGATAGGGTTACATAATATCTTTAATTTGTATGTGTAAAAAATCTGGTTTCGGCTTATTTTCCGAGATATGGGTAAATGAAGTGGGTGGGGTAAGATGGACTGAAACACTGTAGGGGTAATTCTAAGTCACTTATCTTTCTTATTTTTAGCCCCAGATGCGTGAAAATTTGTATGCGTGTCTTGTGATATATGCGTTAAACATTTATGAGCTTACATTAGATATTCCAATTACATCTTTTCCGTAATATTCATTTTTCTGTCTTTCGCCAAATTTTGCTGTTTTTTAACGACCAACTTTACCAAACTATCTCCACACGTTTTATTTGAAACACGATTTTTATGAAACTTTAGAGATATATTATCCAGATATTAATGTAACTTTGTGTGAAATTTGAAAGAAAGGCGTTGGCCAGTTGTTGAGATATTTGACCTTGACCTTCAAAATAACATCAAATTCGGGAATTTTCCGTTAAAACTACGCATTGTTGGGAAAATGGTTAGGGTTGAATGGCATGTGACAGCCCATTCATAAAAGAATGCATTTCACACATGATTGGGGTTTTTATTGTATGATTTTACCGTTAAAATTGATATAATCAATATAATAAACTTGGTCACCTCTCAGAGTTACCCGGTCATTTCATGTAATGAAATCTTTGATAGACAGATATTTGTTTAAGGCCTGTCTATACATTTAACATTATTTTCTTTTTGTTGATATTATATAACGTTATATAAATATTTAGCTAAAGTTAATTAATTGTAAGCTCATTTGGTCATTTAGTAAAATCATTCACAATGCGTCTTCTTTATAACCACATAATACAATCTGAAAATGATTAGTTTTCTCCTAGCAAATTGATAATTCTTGTCCATCATGAAATGAGTGAACGAATATAAACTCTTAGACAATTCAAGTTGCATATAAAGCTTTGGTAGTTCTAGCAATCTCAACATAATGCTAATATTTAATTTCACTCACCTGTGGTACATGTAGTAATATTAATGACCGCGCTTTCTGCGTAGACTTGTTTCATGTGCAATATTTAGTTTGATAAGAAAACTGAGAAGTAAAAAGAATTTCTTTTCTTTCCCATTCTTCCGTATGGGTTGTACGATACAAAAAAGTAAATATTGCTACGAAACTCATTAGGAACAATAAAAAGAAACCATGTTTCCAATCCTTATGAATAAAATCGGCGCTTTAACTATCACATTTTGGCATTTCCCGAGTTTTGAAACCTTTTTGAAGGTCAAGGTCAAATATCTCAACAACGGGCCAACGCTTTTCTTTCAAATTTCACACAAAGATACATTAATATCTGGACAATTTATCTGTAAAGTTTCATAGAAATCGGGCTTCAAATAAAACGTGTGGAGATAGTTTGGTAAAGTTGGTCGTTAAAAAATAGCGAAATTCTTCGAAAGAAAGAAGAATGAGTATTACGGAAAAGATATACATGGAATATCAAATATAAGCCCATAAATGTTTAACGCATATATCACAAAACATGCATACAAATTTTCACGCATCTGGGGCTAAAAATAAGAAAGATATGCGACTTAGAATAACCCCTACTGTGTTTCAGTCCATATTACCCCACCCACTTTATTTACCCATATCTCGAAAAATAAGCCGAAACCAGATTTTTTACACATACAAATTAAAGATATTATGTAACCATATCAATCCACGAAATTTAAAGAAAATCTATTTTTTGACCCCTTATTGCAACCCATCCTTTTGTGTTATTTTAGCGTTTTTGATTGTCAAAGAGCAAAAAAAAGTTCAAAATTTCAGCTAGAATAAACATTTAATAAGAATGGCATTGTGTTTCAATTTTCGTGAAAAAAGTTGTGTTCTGTAACAAATTCCATGTTTTCTGACTGTCACAGTAGAGGTTTGTCCAAAAAGCAAGGATTTCTCTTCTGTGACATTTACTTACAATGTGTCTAAAAAATTGCAGCAGAAAAAATGGACAGATAGCTAGGTTGGTAAAGAAAGTAAAATAAATGTTACTGTTTGTCTGTGGAAATTCAAAGTTTCATAGCAGCATTTTTGTTGCCCATCAAAAAAAATGTGTAATGTCTTAAATGTCTTGAATGTGTTGTCATATCACATAAATAAATCAACATTGCATCATTTCATTAGCTTCTCAATAGAAATGAAAAAAAGGGGAAAGAGATTCAGAATATTTAACCTTGGTTATGCTGATCCCTGAATATTACGGTCACTTTGGCAGGCAGAATAGAACAAGACCAGCCTGCACATAAGTGCAGTCTGTCCTTATTCTATACTGCCTGCTCCTTTTAAATTAGCATGACACGGGTTTAACCCATTACCAGACAACAAAATTTTGGACTTTTCCAATTTGAGAGGTGTTGCAGATGCAGGGGTCTTGCTACCAATTTTTGTTTGGGGCCAGGGGCCAGTGAAATTGGGAAAAATATCGACGTTTTTACCTAAATTGGGAAAAAGTAAAGCAAGTTTGTATTCATACTGTCAATCAGTTTCAGCTGCAAATTAGACTGTAGTAATGTAAAATGCTTTTGTACATACTCTTGTTCAAGAATCTACTCTAAAACTGTTTTCAAAATGTTTGTAAATGAAGATGAGGTCTTAACATGGGACATTCTGAGTCCTCATTGGGAATTTTCACCAGAGAATTGGGAAAAAAAAGATACTTTTTGCCATTGGGAATGGGGCCGAATAACGGCCCCAAATTTTGGCAAACAAGACCCCTGAGATGACAATTTAAAGTTTAATAAACTTTAAAAAATCTTTCCATTTTGGGTTAGAAAACATTGTGGAAAATGAAGAAATTGCTTGTCACAGCAATTTCTTCATTTTCCACAATGTTTTCCCAAGCATTTTTCTGTGAGGGAGTCAAAAGGTGTCACTGTGCAATAATGGATTAAATAAAGGCATCCATGTGTTTATCTTTTACCTGACATATTTTGTAGGTCTATATTTTACCTGACATATTTTGTAGGTCTATATTTTACCTGACATATTTTGTAGGTCTATATTTTACCTGACATATTTTGTAGGTCTATATTTTACCTGACATATTTTGTAGGTCTATATTTTACCTGACATATTTTGTAGGTCTATATTTTACCTGACATATTTTGTAGGTTTACACGCAGAAGGTATCTACAGAATCCCCGGTAATAAAGCTCAAGGTGACTTGCTTACACAGAAATATAATGAAGGTGAGAAAAATGTTTTCACAAAAATACACTAAACTGATAATTGCCCTTTTATATGTTGCTTGATAGTTGATCACTGTCTTGTGAAAGCATGGTCATGAAATATTTCTGAAAAAGTGAGATTTGAAAAATGATCTTCAAAAATCTTAATGTAATCACCCCTTAATTAAAAGCACCATTTTCTAGCCAAAGGAAATGCATTAAATTATAAACACTTGTAAATATGCTTCACATAAGTTGATTCACCATGCCAGATTTCAAGATTTTGCTTCAAGAAGAAAACAATTTGCAAATATTGTTTTACTCTATATTCATATGCAAGGGAGGTAATTTTGAACACTTTTGTCAAATATTTCCCTTAGTATGCATTAATTCAAAATTCTAAACCATACGAAATGCTTATGATTACGAGGGACGGTCGGAAAGTAGTTGGACTTTTGACTAGTTCTCTAAAACCATTTAACTTTTTAACAAAATTCTTTCTACACTGTTTAAACAAATTGTCCATCTGTGTCTATGCATTTTTGCCATGTTAGTAGGAGCTTTACTTTTCCCACTATCAACCATGACGTAGACCCACTGTATTAGGTACTGTGTAACCACCAGTATCAAAGGCGCTCTGGTCTCAAATTTCTTCCCAGCAAGCATTTTCATCAGTTCTAGATACAAATAAAAGTCATATGGGGTAGGGTCTGGGCTATAAGAAGAGTAAAACAACTTTTGTCATGGGTAATAGTTGATAATCTCCACTGTAGATGCGGTGGAATGGGGGCGTTCGTAATCGTGAAGTAGAAAACATTTTTCTTTGTTAATCTGGGACGCGTTTACTTCAGCATTTATTCTTTGTTTTTTTATGAGTTACTTCAGAATTGTACTTGGCAATGACAGTTTTTACCATTTGACATGAAATGACTAACTATCAATCCTCGTGAATCCAAAAAATCAACAAACATGACTACCAACCGAAGGTAACATCTTAATCTTTTCATGGGTGGGGAACCAGCTCGTTTTCATGGCTGCTTTGACTGAGTTTTTATCCCAAGTTCGGAATTATTAACCCACATTTAATCTTCAGTGATAATCTAGTTCAAAAACTTAATTTCTTCGCGATTAAAATGACTAGAATGTTCTTTTGTTTTGGTTACCCTTGTTGTTCCTCTAACAAATTGCCTATGGTACAGTAAACCCCTATCACATATAAGTGGACAGAATATTGTATATATACAACTATATTTGAAAATAAACTGACCACGTTATTGGCAAATGGATGTAGATTCCGCCAATATATAATGTGTTTATACAGTTGCAAATGGAGAGACAGCAGCACGAAAAGTCCAACTACTTTCCGACCGTCCCTCGTATATCTGGATTTTGAAATGTGACAAAGATTAGGAATTACTGGCACTTTTCAAATTTCGCCGCTTGCTCTTTGGTGCTAACTAGGAGTTGCATACCTTAAATTTCTTCCTGCTACTAGGTGATAGACCACCTGCTTTAAGGTTTACAGACCCTGAAAAAATCTACACTTTCTAGCCGTATGAAATGCATCAAATTTCACATACTTGTAAATACACTTCACTTAAGTTGATTCACTGTGCCAGATTTCAAGATTTTGCTTCAAGAAGAAAACAATTTGCAAATATTGTTTTACTCTATACAGTCAAATCTCTCTATGTCGAACTTTGTGGGACCTACGAGAAAACTTCGACGTATAGAATGTTCGACGAAGAGATATTTTGGAGAGAAGCGGCCATCATCACTTTTATGGGCACGTCACTTTATGTCGGTCGGATTTGCTGGATAACCCACCCCGGGTTGACCAGGTCCTTCACCAAAAAGTCATGTGTGGAATAAGCGTTAGATGCTTCTGTTGCCATTGTGAATTACAAATCATCGTTGTAAATGCAAAACCTCGAATCTCGTTTTTTGGAAGATTTTAAACGGGAAAGAAAAAAGTACAATTACTTTTCCTAAACTGAAAGGTTTTACTTGAAATTTGGACATATTGTTAAAAAATAAGGTGTCATTAATATTGATCAGTAAAATATCTCAAAACTTTCAAGAATTGTCTTAACTGGGCACACAGGGTTTTACTTTGTAAATCACAAAAATACATGTAGACATACGAGGTTTTGCATTTCACCGACGAAATGTAGCGTTGTATACAATATCCCGTGCCTTTTATTTTAAATCATCAAATCACCCACTTTTGAAGTCTTCAACAATAATTAATACAAAAAATGGAATACAATCAGGTAAAAATCAATATTCGATAAAGGTAAACACCTGTGTTGATTACTCGAGTTGACGGGTCGAAAGGTGTGAAAAACTGACTCGATTGCAATTATCATCGTGTATGTTTGAGGTTCGTTGTATAGAGGTGTGAATGTGAGCGAATGTAGGTGATTGGACTTCGAAATTGGTTCGACGTAGGGAGGAAGTTCGTGCAAGAGAAAACGACGTATAGAGGTTGAAATATATAGAAATAAAGAGCAAAAGAATCGGGACTTGAAAATTACTTCGACGTAGGGAGAACTTCGGCTAAAGGACGTTCGACATAAAGAGACTTGACTGTATTCATATGCAAGGGTGGTAATTTGAACACTTTTATAGGGTTAATTCACGTTTTTGAGGTCGTTAACATTCGCAGAGGCCCAAGAAATACGTTAACGCCCGACTGCGAAGCAGGAGGGTCGTTTTCGTATTTTGCGGGCCTCTGCGAATGTTAACGACCGAAAAATGCGTGAATAATCAATTGACGCTATTATTGCATAAAAAGCATAAAATTCCAATGATTACTTACCCCAAACCCCTTGATATGTGCGAAAAATGAACCGAGGTGAGATAAGAAAATGTCCGCCATTGTTGCTTTGTTCTGATAAATCTTTTGAGAATTTTTTTGTTATGCGTGACGTCGGTAAAACAATGTTACGTCATAATTTGGCGCCAAAAGGCGAACGTCGCTTATTTAACGTAAGACGTTGAGAACTTTGCGGAAAAAGAGACAATTGTTTATTTTGAAGGGTCAACTCGAGGATATTTGAGTGCAAAACCGGTCCGATATCGCACGTGAATCTGCCGATTAATGCACGATTTCTCTGGATATCCGCCCGGTTTCTTCTCGTTATTCAATGTCGATAACGGCCCAAAAACACACTTTTTAGGCAATAATGTCAAATATTTCCCTAAACTTGTATGCATTAATTCAAAATTCTAAACCATAGGAAATGCTTATGATTATATTTGGATTTGGAAATGTAACAAAGATTAGGAATTACTGGCACTTTTCAAATTTCGCCGCTTGCTCTTTGGTGCTAACTAGGAGTTGCATACCTTAAATTTCTTCCTGCTACTAGGTGATAGACCACCTGCTTTAAAAGACAAAATAAAGTAAATTGAATTTCATCTTCTATACTGTATGATACATGTTCACTAATTCAGCTGAATGATCACATATTTTCTTGATTTCTCCCGTCAGATTCCAATGTCGACATATCAACTCTAGATATACAAGTAAATGCTGTAGCAACTGTGTTGAAGGCATTCTTTGCTGACCTATCTGATCCACTTGTACCTGTCGCCTTGTATGACGAGTTGATAGAAGCCTCAGGTAAGATACCATGATAAGAAAAAATACCAAAACCATGTAAATGCAGCCTGTTTAATCTGTAGATGTAGTGTTTTAAGCTCACCTGAGCACGAATGTGCCCATGGTGAGCTATTGTGATACCGCTGTGTCCGGTGTTTGTCGTGTGTCGTCCGCCAAACTTTACCTTGTGTGCACTCTAGAGGCCACAGTTTTTGCATAATCAACCTGAAAATTGGTCAGAATGATTGTCTTGATCAATTCTTGGACAAGTTCGAAATTGGGTCATCTTGGGTTAAAAACTAGGTCACTAGGTCAAATTTTAGAAAAACCTTGTGTACTTTTTAGAGGCTACATTTTTTGCCCAATCAACCTGAAAATTTGTCAGAATCATTGTCTTGATGAACTCTCGGACAGGGATTGAAATTGGGTCTTCTGGGATCAAAAACTAGGTCGTAGGGTCAAATCTTAGAAAAACCTTGTTTGCCTGCTAGAGGCCTTATTTTTTGCCCAATCAACCTGACAGTTGGTCAGAATTATTGTCTTGATAAAATCCTGGAAGGTTTGTGAATTGGGTCATTTAGGGTAAAAAACTAGGTCACAAGGTCAAATCTTAAAATCAAAGTACTGAAAGTACTGTTAGAGAGCGTATTTGACACAACATAAATTTCGAACTGTGACAATATTGCATATCCTCGAATGTAGGTGGAGTTGTGTCAGGCACGTAGGAAGCGATTTTATATGTTTGAAGCTCATGTGTCTGAATATTGAGGGGGAAGCTAACTTGGATTTTCCCTAAATATCAGTGTGAAATAAGGAAAGATCAGCACTTTTGGCCATGCACTCAACCATAAATGGAGGAATATGTTAACTATTGACAAAAGAATCGAAGCCCCTTTTTCTGTGATGCAACATAGTATCACCATACCACAAAAAAATTTACAAACAACAATTTTTGAAGTGGTCCATTTCAAAAGCTCATGCAAAAGACAGAATATTATTAAAGTTTAGAAATGTGCACAAAATTGTTCAGGAAATATTGAGGAAAAGGAGAAAATGCCTCGATGTTTTCAAAAACTTTCTCTTAGAGACACGTTTTGATTGGGAAAGGTAAATTCAAATCAACCCGTTCATAAATGTATTGGAAGTTGGGTTGATAAGGAAATTTGCTCTAATGACCCTTTTATTCATGGCACAACATACTATGGCTTCATAGAGGAAAATAATTGACCCGGCAGAGTGACCTTAACTGTTCACAAAAGTGGAAAAGTTTATTGTCCAGTTTAGACGGGAATGGTCCATAGTTAATTTACGTAAAAGCGTGCACTGTATCCGTTATACAGCATTGTGCCGCCATGTGAAAATAGGCTTTTATCTTATCTACAGTTGTCGCCACATCGTATGGCACAATGTTTATGTTTTGTTCAAATGTAATTGAACGTTAAAGAAAACATAAACACGTGCCATACGATGTGGCGACAACTGTAGTTAGATAAAAGTGTTAAGCTACCGTGGTCCGTTTGGATCGAAATTTTCAGTAAAGCTAATCATTAAAATAGGCGTAATCTCCAAAAATGAAAATATCTAAATACAGTTCACATCCCGGTCATACCGTACAGATGGCACAGGCTGACCAGGATCGGCATTTTTGCATATTCAGTTAACCAATTACCATTTTAAGATGACGTTAAGTCGTTGAATGATATGATTATTAGCCGTAAATAGCGAAGCATGCGAAGTGTTCAGCAAATCACGAGGGGTCCCGGCACACCTATCACCCCTGGACGATAAGTCTGTTGACCTTTCCGCTTGGTCTGCTCTGCCGGGTCAAATCTCGTCGTCAATACTACACATTACCCAGACATACACTCACTATGCACTAGGACAAATTATACATCTCTTTCTGTGGAATGTGATTCTATTTTTAGACTGTTTGCATTGTCCAAAATTAGGTCACAAGACTTGACTGAATGACCTGCATGACCCAATTGTGAATGGCAAATTACTACACTGATCTATTTTCTATTTAAGACTTGATTATTTGATTTTTTTTGCATAGATCATACAAGTCATTTATTTTATATAATGACATGTATAATTGTAGACTATTCCAATTGTTATTTAGATCTTTTTTATCGTGATTATCATGATTGGAAGGAACTATTTTCGTTGTGCGGTTTGCAAAATACCGGTATTGGCTTCAGGCTGCAATAGAGAGACTACGCTCTCTAAAAACCTTGTGTGCATGCTAGAGGCTACATTTGTTGCCCAATCAAACTGGAAATTGGTCAGAATAATTGTCTAGATGAAACCTCATGCAAGTTTAAACCTGGGTCATCTGTGGTCAAAAACTAGGTCATGGGGTCAAATCTTAGAATAACCTTATGTGCACTCTAGAGGCCACAATTTTTGCCCAATCAACCTGAATTTAATTCAGAAAGATTGTCCTGAACATGCTCAGAATTTTTGTTTCCTTTATATCTCTGAAGAGTTTGAATATTGGTCACATGGGGTCTTGAAAAAGGTATCTAGGTCAACTTTTTATAACTATTTAGAGGCTAGCTACATCATATACAGAAAGCTATTATCTCAGGTGAGCACTTCAGGGCCAATGGCCCTCTTGTTTTGTTGGCTAAGCAGGATTTAAATGCCTTTTGTTTAGTCAAATTTTTCTTTCAAAATATCATGCTTGGTGGTAAACATGTTGAAGAAACTGTTAATGCTAAGAATTGATATTTCTGAAGCATTTCTCAAGTCTGTCTTATTGTCTATTTGTCTGATTTTCTGTCTGTCTGAAAAAAATAATATCTACATTACGTTTTGTACAGCAAATGATCAAGATTTCTCATTTTGTGTCAGAGTATGTTACATGACCTTTCCTGTAATGCTTAAATCCAGGCTTTGGATGTTTTACGTAATAAACATGTTGTTTATGTAACCCTTTCCTAAGCAAGACCTGCTTTTGACATCCTTTATAGAAAAGGCTTGGGAAAATATTTAGACAGAAGAAGAGCAATTTCTCTTTTTGTCTTAATATTTTCTGTGCTATTCTGTTTGCAAATCCAATATTTTAACATCTATTTTGTCTTCTGTAGAAGCTTTAGAATTGGAGCACCTTCAAATTTTGTCGTTCTGGAATGGGTTAAAATATCTATCATAGTCTATACCCCAAGTCAATTTCTAGATAGTTAGAATCATATTTACAGCTAGAATTGCATGATGATTCCTTTGTTGCTTTGTTTATAATCATTATATAACTCATTTTAAGATTTCTTGGTCCCATGAAACAATGATATCATGTCTTGCAACATTGATTTAGTTATTAACCTTTTCCCAAACAAGACCTGGTTTTGACGTCCCTTATAGAAATGGCTTTGGAAAACATTGAGACAAAAGAAGAAACTGCTGATAACCAGCAGTTTCTCCTTTTGTCTCAATATTTTCTGTGCTATATTATACACAAATTCTATCTTTAATGTCATCCATTTTGTCGTCGGCAGCAGCTTTTGATTTTGACAGCACTGGAATTCTGTCGTTTGGGAAAGGGTTAAAGTATCTCTTTTGTAATATTAAGATATTGTTGATGGGCGGTCAAAACCTGGTAACTCCAGTTTTCTCGAGTTGTAGTTATGAAGTTTTGTCCTCCCATCGACAATATTTACTTGCTTATAATTCATCATAAAGTAAGATTGGATTAAATTTAGGGTGATTAATGAATTTAGAATTGTAGAAATATGTAATAATGTTGGATTTCATCCTTTTAAAAGAAATTTCTTCTTGATTAATTATCATCAAATCATATTTCTCCATCTAAAGAACAAACAAAGGATTGCCTAGAACCAGGTAACATTAACACGCTTCAAACAGAAAGTCTTTACTATTATATGTATTCTCTTATGACACTTACACGCTTTATGCAGAAATCCTTCATAGAAACTATATGAGCCGGGATCTGGAAAAATGTCCCTTAAGTCTTTTGAGCCCAACTTAGTTCCAGATCAGCCTGTGTATACATGCAGCCTGATCAGGAAGCATGTTGTTCTCTAATAGCTTCTTTATGATTTGTGGCAACCGTCAAAGAGCAGCATGGGTCTCTGTCAGTTTCCATATAGGCACAGACTGATCTTTAAAATGCTATAAGGGGCCCTCCTCCAGATCCGCACTCGTATTGTATTCTGTTAACATATACACACTTTTTATGCTCCCCGAAAAAATTTCGGGGGAGCATAATATAGTCACCACGCTGTCCGTCCGTCCGTCCACAGCCAGATCTCAGCAACCCTTGGACCAAATTCAATGAAACTTCACATGTGAACTCCCTGGGATAATACCTCAGTTTTTATTCTAGGATTTGAATGAAGTGGGGGATCTGCCCCCACATCCTTAAAAAATGTGGGGGATTTTGAAATAATGTGGGGGAAATATAGTCATGCTATAAATGACAATAAGTGAATCATTTTTGTATGGTATTTATCAAGCCTTAATCCTTCATAAATGATCATAAAAAAGATAAATAAATTACATTTTTACTGTTCTAACTTGATTCTAATGATTCATTCATTATTTTGTTTAATTTGATCAGGAAATGGTAACTTTTAAAATGCTAATTTATCTTTGGGGTTGAACAATGTTGGGTACGAATGTAGATAAACAATTCCTTTCTTTTTCTCAAAACAAAATATCAGAACATATTCTAACAAAAGGAAAGGATATTCAGATCACAAGTTCAGAATTTCTCATGAAAATTTACCTTTTATCTACTACAATAGTTTCTTTATAAAAGAAATAGCATTTTGGCATATCAAAAGATCGCCGATGTCCGCCATGATTGTTCCAATACATAGACTGGCTTTGTAAACACCAATAATTTTCTTAAAACAATGAATGGTGCAGTATATTTGTATTTTCAAGTGAAATTAAATACTTTTCAACCCATCTACAGCGATATCCGAGGCTTTAAAATTGATTTTGCTTCAAATTTTGTTTTATTGATTTCTACGGTAATATAAAATTAAAGTACCGAGAGTTTTTCAATTTGCGGGATTTGCCCCGCTCGCAGATGAAAAATTCGGGGGATTTGTCAGAAAAGTGGGGGATTCCCGCAATCTCGCGCCCTAGAATAAACACTGATACCTAGAGACCTTCTTCTCGGTTTCTTAATTTGAGGCTGCGTCATGGAACAAGGGGCCTTAACCCTTTCCCAAACGACAAAATTTTAGGGTGATCCACTTCAAAAACTGCCACAAATGACAAAATAGATGTTATTAAAGATAGAATCTGTGTGAAATATGGCACAGAAAATATTGAGACAAAAGGAGAAAGTGTTGATTATCAGCAGTTTCTTCTTTTGTTTCAATGTTTTCCCCAACCTTTTCTATTAGGGTCGTCAAAACCAGGCCTTGTTTGGGAAAGGGTTAATGTAAAAATTAGTTTTTCTCTAATTTCTCTTCATCTAATGGGCAGAATTAAATGATATTTTGTACTGATTTAATAAATAGGATGTTCTAGACCATATTCCATAAATAATGTGTGTACAAAAAAGCTGTCGTGGGAAAAGGGGGCTTAATGTATGATAGTTTTTATTTTGTGACAAACACTTACTTGTATTCGGGGAGCATAATTCCTCTGTGATGGCTCTTGTTTTAAGTCTGTATAGATATTTGTATTTTTGCTGTATCTCTCACATATACACAAGGAAAAAAATCTTTACAAATATATGAGCTTGTATCTGGAAAAAGGGGCCTGTATACATGCTTTACCTGGGAGAGTCTGTATTATTGTGTCGCGCTCTGCGCGACACATCTGTGGTACACTTCTTCTAATTTTAGAAATTACGTCATGAGGGATGATTGTTTGTACTTGAAAATCGTGTATATGTTCTTCTTATATACTGTTTACCAGATACATTTTTCAAGCAGTACTACAAAGTATACTTTGATGTTCATCCAATCCCAGAACACACAAAAAGTTCAAGTAAACAAAATTTTAATTGTTTTATTTTTGCAAAGCAATGGAAAGTCCCTACTTCCGGTTTCGCCATTGGGGAATGTATAAATCCTATCCATTTGAAGACCAGAGTAATGCATACCAGGGGAATATCTAATTCCTACCTGTTAAACTACCAGAATGCATACAATAATAATCGCTAATCGTGATGTATACTTCAATGATCAAAGTACCACAATTACTTTAGTATTGAATATACAATTTCGGCTGACCAACTTACATAATTTCAAGTATCGTTTTAACTGAACAAGTCTGTGTATTGCTAGTAGAACATTTATATTTTCACATAATTTTTTTCAAAAAAGTAGACTTTTTAGGGGATTCTAACGCTAAAATAACTAACCATTCCCCTAACAAAACATGGTTTTTCTCGTACTTTTTTTTCCCCCCAAAAATAGTAGACAGTTAGGCTTTTTCACACACTAACACTATTAACCCTTTCCCAAACAAGATCTGGTTTTGATGTTCCTAGTGGAAAGTTTTTAAGCAGGTTAGTAGCAGCTTTGAAATCAGAACAGTTCAATCATTTCGTGTTTTGGGAAAAGGGTTAAAAATGTTTCTACATTGTGTTATATATGGTTATGTTATTTCAGTACAGTCAGTCGGATCCCTGATATACAGGGCTACGTTTACAGGCAGTGTAGACAAAGATCAATATCATTATACATGCAGCCTGGTCTTAGTCCACATACAATGCATAAATAAATCAAATTTCCAGAATCATATTGGTTATGATTGTTTTTTAATCCAATTCTTAAGTTGTGGAACACATTTTGCCCAATTTCTGTAGAAATGCCCCTCTATCTAATACCTCGAATTGCTCTACCAGGCCATTTATCGAAACATACATCGCATTGTTTTCATTGCGTTACATCTTACACCCGAAACAATACCAATTTATTTTGGGCTACATGTTTAACTGGCGTTGTGTCCGCTGTGCGTCCGTTCACCCATGTCTTTAATAATAAACGTATCCTTTTCCTCCTGTTCACTAAGCGTTTTCAGATTGCATAGACTAAGATCAGCATGCACTAACATGCAATCTGATCTTAGACACACCGACTATTCTCTACTAAATAATTATAGGAACGTCTGAGCTAGAGTGGTAAATATGTCCCGATTTTGGAATTTGAATTTGAACACAATAACATTTCAAAATGCTAACGATTAAACAAGTAACAAGTAGATCTATATTTCTTTTTCTTTTGAACCTTACTATTAATAATAAATGTATCCTTTTCCTCCTGTTCACTAAGCGTTTTCAGATTGCATAGACTAAGATCAGCCTGCACTAACATGCAATCTGATCTTAGACACACCGACTATTCTCTACTAAATAATTATAGGAACGTCTGAGCTAGAGTGGTAAAAATGTCCCGATTTTGGAATTTGAATTTGAACACAATAACATTTCAAAAGGCTAGCGATTAAACAAGTAACAAGTAGATCTATATTTCTTTTTCTTTTGAACCCTACTATTTTACCCCCTCTGGCGGGATTAATTGCATGGCCCCGTTAAGGGCGTGCGTCCGTGTGTAAACATCTTCTCCCAAACATTTTATTCTTCAAAATTTCAACTAAAATAGGCTATACGGGAATCTTTCTTGAATGAAGCCATTCAAATTTTCTAAAAAAAAAAAAATCATGCAGTACTCTGGTTACTATAAACCGCTCATTGGATTAAATTGTAATAAAGTATGTGTTTCGCTTGGGGATAGGCAACTTTTAGAGTCAATGATGGAATTTCGATCAGAATTATGATTTGGTTGGAAAAATATACATTCAGCAAAAAGTAAATGTTAAAAAAAAAAAAAAAAAAAAAAAAAAAAACAGAGAAAAATCAAATATTGCCGAATCATTTTTAAGCGCGACACAATTCTCTTTGCTGTACATTACAGCAAATTTTTACTTGTTATACAATATACATGTATATCCATGTTACATCTTGTACACATGCACAAGAAAAACTTCATTATCATATGCATTTGGTCATATCTCTTTTCATTAACAACTCTTGTTATTTGTATATGTATGTAATTTTAATAAATCATACACTTTCATTATATAGAGTTATCATGATTATATGTATTCAGTTATTACATAATATGTCATATACTATTATAGTATACACATTTCCATTTTGAAAACTTAAATATATCTATTGTGTATTGGCATTATGTCATAAGACATGCACGCTTTTATCAAGAAAAGGTATTTCTGTGTACATGTATTTAAATATAATTCATACGCATATAATCGGAAACCGTATCACTATAGTTACATGTATATTTATTCTGTCTGTGCTTCACAAAATGTCTTAGATTGTCAGAACTATTTAGAGTGTTCAGCAAGTTCAATTATCATCTGGCACCAGTAGTTGCACCACACCAACAAGCTGTTCTGTATAAATTAAGTCATTGTGGGGAACTGGGGATCTTCTTTCACAAAATTGAGTTTTGTATGTATAGTAAAAATCATAGTAAGGGTGTAAAGTATCTCACAAGGCAAGTAATTTCACACTTCAATCTCAAGTTTAAATTTTGATTGGGCTGCTAACATAATACCTATTGAAAGACTTAGGTGAACAGGAGCAACATTGGTATCTTCTTTTGCTCAGAAAAAGCAATATTTGATCACAAGTTCTGTCAATTTTAAGGTCCTTATCCTAACATCAGATAGGGCCGGAGCTATGGCAGTTGGTAGCACATCAGACCTTCTCTCATGAAGTCCCATGTGTGATCCTCCGTCAGGACAAGTATGCTTGACAAAATTGTCTCGCATTAATGTTTTGATAATTGTTAACCTAGATCTATATATATATTATTTATATATGTTGGCAAGCAGCTGGAGAATTGGTAAGGATGTTGTGGTAGTACTGGTATTGGAAATAACAGGAATCCTTGGTTAGGTGCTCCAGCTGTCATGATATGACCAAAGCAGTTGAAAGAGGCATTAAAATTCCAATCATTCAATTATAATTGTGAAAAGGGGCAATGTGAGTATTGTCTCTGCTCAAAAAAAGCGAGATTTGATCCTGCGACCTGTCAATTTTAAGGCCCACATCCTATCATTAGATCAAGGAATCTTTGGTTCAAATCAATCCCAAAGAATATTTGCTATTGGCTTTGCCTGCTTATATAGAATGCTCTAATACTGATACATATGATTAACAAGTTTTATTGGAACCTAACATGTTGTCCTGATTTGGGGTCATTTACACTAATTTTGACCTCTTCAACACTGAATTTTTGCTGAATTGAAGTCTCGTCTTTTGGAAAAGAGATAATAAATCTGCTCTTTTAGTCTTTGCTTAAAGATGCTCCTGCTTGCTTCAACAGAATTTACATTTTGCTTGATGCAATTTATTTTGTTTTTAGCTTTTCTTCATAAGTAAAATTTGTTTCCTCAAAGGGTTGGAAAAGCAGTCCACTATTCAAATTTTGAATTAGCAAAACCAAACATAAACACTCTTAGTATGCTCAAAGTAGATTTTGCATGGACAGCGCCAATTTTCAAAATGCACCTGGCTACTAAATGGATGTTCATAAACATAATATTTGTATACATTGAGCATTAAAAAACTTGAGCATATTGAATGAAAGGTAGGAGCTTCTCATCGTCAACATTTCTTTTACCTAAATGTTTTCCAAATTTATTCCTATTTGGTATATAAAAGCCAGTTACTGTTTGACAAAATAGGTAAAAAGGAGTTTGTGTCAAAGCTTTGTAAAATATTGAAGAAAAGAAAGAAAATGCTGATAACCAGAGATTTCATGGAGAAAATTCATTTCAACAGTCAGAATGGTTAAATGAAAACAAGGCCCATAATTCTGATATGCTTTGTTCTTTTCCAGATGTGCAAGACAAGACAGCTAGAGTTACTGCCCTTAGAGGAGTGTTCTTAAAGATGCATCCTCTCAACTTTGAGGTGTTAAAGTTTCTCATCACACATCTACACAAGTGAGTGTACTTAATGTTTTGCCTCTTTTATTTATTTGGGGCATAATGTGTTGCCATTGTCTGTTTGCACAACTTAACCCATTACCAAACAACAAAATTTTATATCAGCCCAAATTCAAAGATTTTGCAGACGACAATATTAAGCGAATGAAATATAGCAAATTTTGGTCATTTTGGGAAGAAAACATTGTGGGAAATGAAGAAATTGCTTGTCACAAGCAATTTCTTCATTTTCCACAATGTTTTCCAAATCCAATATCTTGAAGGGAGTCAAAAAGAGTCATTGTGTGGTAATGGGTTAATAGAAAAAGGTAAATATATTCTCTTTCTGCTGCTTAATCATTCTAATTTCAAGATTTATATTTCGAATGTAGTAAGTAAAAGCATAAAAGAAAAACTTTGCTATATTATTCAGTGTTAAATAATGATTTTGCACTTAAGGTACTCCATCCATTATTAACTACAAAAAACTGAGTGCAACTTCAAGTGTCATCCATAGCAACAGCAGGCTGTCAACCGATTCCTATTTTCCTATAAAACTCCTATATTTTGGGTCCAAATCCTATATTTTTTATGCACCTCCTATATTCCTATAATTCTCCTATATTTTCAAAATATTTCCTATATTTTTTGGTAAAATCATTGTCCATGAATGGGAGAGTTAAGTAAGAGAATCTCTGTCTTCCGTTATAGTATTAATATCCTGTATACTGTTTTGGTACACTTCATTCTGTTTATCATCATCTATTTGGCCATCTAGAAGGCAGTTAAAGAGGACACCAGTCTTTGAGTAGCCAATTCAGGTGGTGAGGATCATGGTGATCCTATATAGAAACATACTTTCTGGATTGTGATTCTTTGGAACTGAAATATTACTTTAATAGCTTATCTTAGCATTATGAAGCGCTGAGGGAGAGGTGTTGTGTCGTCTCTTGTCATCTGTCGTCTATCTATTGACAATTTGAAGAATTCTACTACCATACCATAAGGCATAGTGTCATGAAATTTTGTAATCATCTTTTCTTGAATTGTCCAAGGGCTTTGACATTAGGTGTGCTGAATTGTCTTAGGCCCTCTGCCAAAATACTTTATCTTATTATAGTGCAATGAAAATTAGCCCTATGTTGTGGGTATCGTATTTTTTCTAAAAACAAAGAAGGATTTTTAGCTCACCTGAGCACGAAGTGCTAAGGTGAGGTATTGTGATCTATCAATGTCCGGCGTCTGTCTGTCCGTCTGTCCGTCTGTCCGTCACGGCGTCAACAATTTCTTTAAACGACATCTCCTCCTAAACTACTGGGTCAAAATCAACCAAACTTGGCAGAAATGTTCCTAGGGTGGTCCTTTATAAAAATTGCTAAAATAATTGAAATCCATGAAAAACTCTGGTTGCCGTGGCATCTGAAAATGGGAAATTTCACAAAAGCTCAAAAATTTCTTTAAACGACATCTCCTCCTAAACTACTGGGTCAAATTCAACCAAACTTGGCAGAAATGTTCCTTGGGTGGTCCTTTATAAAAATTGCTAAAATAATTGAAATCCATGAAAAACTCTGGTTGCTGTGGCATCTGAAAATGGGAAATTTCACAAAAGCTCAAAAATTTCTTTAAACGACATCTCCTCCTAAACTACTGGGTCAAAATCAACCAAACTTGGCAGAAATGTTCCTTGGGTGATCCTTTATAAAAATTGCTAAAAGAATTGAAATCCATGAAAAACTCTGGTTGCCGTGGCATCTGAAAATTGGAAATTTCACAAAAGCTCAACAATTCCTTTAAACGACATCTCCTCCTAAACTACTGGGTCAAAATCAACCAAACTTGGCAGAAATGTTCTTTGGGTGGTCCTTTATAAAAATTGCTAAAAGAATTGAAATCCATGAAAAACTTTGGTTGCCGTGGCATCGGAAAATGGGAAATTTCACAAAAGCTCAAAAATTTCTTTAAATTACATCTCCTCCTGAACTTTTGGGTCAAAATCAGCCAAACTTGGCAGAAATGTTCCTTTGGTGGTCCCTTATAAAAATTGCTAAAAGAATTGAAATCCATGAAAAACTCTGGTTGCCGTGGCACCGGAAAATGGGGAATTTCACAAAAATTCAACTATTTCTTTAAAGGACATCTCCTCCTTAACTTCTGGGTTAAAATGAACCAAACTTGGCAGAAATGTTCCTTGGTTGGTCCCTTATAAATATTGCTAAAAGAATTGAAATCCATGAAAAACTCTGGTTGCCGTGGCATCGGAAAATGGTAAATTTCACAAAAACTTAACTTCTTTAAACAACATCTCCTCCTTAACCTCTGGGTTAAAATCAACCAAACTTGGCAGAAATGTTCCTTGGGTAGTCCCTTATAAGAATTGCTAAAAGAATTGAAATCAATGAAAAACTCTGGTTGCCGTGGCATCGAAAAATGGAAAATTTCACAAAAACTTAATAACTTCTTTAAACGACATCTCCTCCTTAACTTCTGGGTTAAAATCAACCAAATTAGGCAGAAATGTTCCTTGGGTGGCCCCTTATTAAAATTTCTAAAAGAATTGAAATCCATGAAAAACTCTGGTTGCTGTGGCATCAGAAAATGGGAAATGTCATAAAACTCATCAATTTTTGTAAATGACATCTCCTCCTAAATTACATGGCCAAATTCTTCTCTGGGACCACAATGCGTAACATATGCAAAGTTATTTGGCATTATTAAAACATTACTCAGGTGAGCAATTTAGGGCCCTCAGGGTCCTCTTGTTTTGGTAATCTTTTACCCCTGAACTGTTTTGCTTTGTACTTTGAAATCGGTGTTTAAATTGTCTCATAGCACTCTACCAAAAAAGGGATTAATTGTTGACCTACAAACTGGCCCTGTGTTGTGAAATATCTGGGAGGGAGCATTAAATTGCTTCTTCAGACATCTAGAATTTCAATATTTTCTTGGGGGAGGACCCCCAAACCCCCCTTCTAAGACATCTTTCTCTTATGTGCTCTACCTTCACTTGTACCTTTGACACTTGTTGAATCAACGTTTTTAGTTCTATAATGCTGTCAAAAATATAGCGTGGTAGCCCCTGTAAATGGCTTGAGATAATCAAATTTACTTAAAAAAAGCTCCTATATTTTAAGTCAAAACGGGCTAAAAGCTCCTATTTTTCTTGAAAAATATTCCTATTAAAACTCCTATATTTTTAAGAAGACCTGGTTGACAGCCTGCAACAGAAATAGATGAGGGTATCCTTCGTCAATACCGGTTGCCACAGATGAAATCCTGAAATTGATGACAACATCTCTTGTTAATTGTAGTTGTCACTGATGATGCCAGAAGACGCACAGAGTGTTTGGTATCTAATGATAACAGTTCATACATTCACATCCATGATACATTTTACATGCCTATTTTTCAGAGTCAGCAAAAACAGTGAACACAATAACATGGACCCTAAAAACTTGTCACGGTGTTGGTGGCCTACGTTAATACGAATGGAGTTTGACACCATAGACAAATTCACGAAATATTCTCGGATACCGGAAGAGATTTTACAAACGCTGATCGAACAGTGTAGTCTTTTCTTTCATAGTGGGAACGAGATTTAGTTTATCCTTTCCCAAACAAAATTTGGTTTTGATGTCCCTAATAGAGCATGGGAAAACATTGAGGCAAAAGAAGACAATGCTTATGATCAGTATTTTCTTCATTGACCTCACAATTTTATGTACTATATTGAACAGGAATACATTGAGGGAAAAGAAGAGAGGCTGGTTCTCATCAATTTCTGCTGTTTGCTTAATGTTTTTCAAACATTTCTTTCGGACTGACATCAAAACCAGTTGTTTTGGACAGGATTTTATTTTTTTATTTTCAACCAATTCTTAGTTGTGATGATCTTAGTGGAATGCTTTGAAAACATTGAGGAATCAGGATTATGAAACTAGAAATTGTTTGGTTATGAATTAATGTGCGATTTTTCTCAATCATATAGATATATAAGTGCTTTACATGTTTAACCTTTTCCCAAACAAGACCTGATTTTGATGTCCCTAAAAGAAATAATTTGGGAAAACATTGAGACAAAAGAAGAAACTGCTGATAACCAGCAGTTTCTCCTTTTGTCTCAATATTTTCTGTGCCAATTTTTACACAAAGCCTTTCTTTAATAACATCCATTTTGTCATTTGTGGCCGTTTTTGTAGTGGATCACCCTAAAATTTTGTCGTTTTGGGAAAGGTTTAATGTGTGATATTTCTCAATCGTATAGATATGATATAAGTGCTTTACATGTTTATATAAATGAAGTCTCATGAAATTAGGCATTCTAAATTCCTAAAACCTGGTCAGATTTTTAATTTACATTTGTGATGGCATATTTACATGCAATGGCTTAAAGCTTGCCATGGGATTTTAGGAATGATGTTTTTCAAAGCCTGTATCTTGTGGGGCATCAAAAGGTGTGAAAGTGTTGTAATAGATTAAAACATTACCAGACACCAAATTTTAGACTGGTCCAAATTCAAAGATGGTGCAGTGGTCCAAATTTAAAGATGGTGCAGACAACAATTTCAAGTGTATGCAATTTTATATTATTGGGTTTTTGTGTTTGAAAACATTGTAACGAGCTGGCGGTCGACGAACAGGTCACTGGTTACTGAAATCTGTCTCAGCGATAAGAGAGATTTCCCTTTCGGCTCTTGTCAGGATGCCTTTTCTCTCAATGTTTCAAAGTAAAGGGGGTGGGGTTGGACTCCAAGAAAATTAAATTAAAACCGGCAGTTGAAAAAAGGAAACAAGTCAAAAATTCAATAAAACAGTGTTATAATTTCACCCTGACGTATGCAGGGCTCTAATAGAATTTTACAGAGTCAAATAAATAAAATTACAATCAACAAAAGTTAACAATTTCCAGTGAGTGAAAATAAATATAAATACCGTTAAATATTTAAAGTCCTAATCCGTTCAGCAAGTATCTAAATTAATAATAGAATATTAAAATCAAATACCTTTAAATGTTAGATGTATGCCTAGTTTTACCTAAAATGTACCGAGAAAGTCACAAAGTCAAATAATAAATAATAGCGATCAAGATCAGAATCTGAACAAAATACAATGCTTTGTTGACAAAAGAAAAATTAAATCTATCTAGAAAATATTCCAAAAGAATCTTAAAATTAATTAAACCTACGAGTTTGTTAAATAGTTTTGCCAAAAATAACCAAAGAAAACAAAAATAAGTCTAACTAAAAAACGAAAGAAAATGACGTAAGTTTTGATACCCAAAAAAATCTAAAATGGAGTCAGAATCTTAGCGTTCCGCAAAAGCTTTTATAGTCACGCGGTGCTAGCAAGTGCTAACATGCGAGAATTTGCTAGACCAGCGTCTCTAGCAAATGCTAGCATGCGAGATCTTGCAAGCAAGCTGCGCATGCAACTGCTATCATGCGAGAATCTGCTAGCACAAAGTCTAGCAAATGCTAGCATGCGAGATTCTGCTAGAAAAATATGGCAAAAAGCTCTGGTGGTTCGCTTCGGCAAGCGATTACTACAATAAAATGCATTTAAATCACCATTCAACAATAATAATATGCAAGACGAATGAATAATCTTTCAAATGATAACAATATTATGACAATTCGTTAAGGTTTGAATGAAATAGCGGGGCTAAACTTCGAGTGAAAGCAGCGATACGAGTACAGACCGATAGTTTACGCTGTAAAAGGCTGTGTTACTAAAAATAACTCAGCGATAATGCGAGACTTTACTACACCGAGAAATAAATAGACTGTCCAGTACACACGGCATAGCACATACATGTATAATTAATCTGCATACACCCCAGTCGAGTAAAGAAAGTTAATCGAATCACTAGGTTTACAGGACTGTCGAGATGCGGACTTTTCTATGTCGAGCATAGAAGCGTAAGTGCAAACTACGATAAATACCCAGATCGCTACATCACCCCCTTCCGAGAGTGTTTAGTTCCATCAAACACTCAAGAAATCAATGATAAAGAAAGCTTTGAATAACTTGAAACAAGTAATGCATGAAAAACTGGTAGAAAACCACAAAATTTAAGACTTTAAATTTGCTGCACTACCTTAATTATAAATTGGCTCTCACCACCTTAAAGTAGATTAGCAAAAACACACAGGATACCCAAGTGTTTCCATCAATCTAAGTTAAGATAAAACATTGACTAGGTATTGATTAATACAAATGTGATAAAACAAGATGACCAGTTATGATTTACAACATGAATTGATTAAAACATTTTTGAACAAGGAAAAAAATGGAAAACAGAAAGCTTTGTAAAACATTATATTGTTTTGAATTATGTAAAACAAGTTTTGTTACTCATGAGCAAACAGCAAAGTACCATTTGCTCACAGGTATCAAGACTTGCAAGGACTCATGTTAGCACAGTAGCCTGAGCTGGAACAACATTTTGCATGATGAATAGGTACAAGAAAAGTAGAGCATTGTAGACTAGAAATGGTGCTTAGTAATGCAATATTTGACCAGTCTCTTAATCAAACATTTTAACAAACCACCCCCCAAAATTTACATAAGGTCTCTCGAACGCATCACTAGTACCCCTCACAATCACTCTAACATTCTTTTTCACAACAAATCTCAATCTCACACCTTATTCACACCTTTCGAACCTATCTCTCGGATTCTCTCCACAATTCAGAACTCTCTCACCAGCGTCTGTTCTCTTTGACTTCCAGTGGTCTCTTCCTCTGTCTGTCCTTTTCGTTCCTGTCTATTGTTGACGGTAGTCCTCGTTGCACGGAAAATCTCCATCCTTGTGACACTTCCAACTTTGTTGAAGGTCTTCACAGCTACCACTCGGACAGTTTCTTCAGCTGTTCCTTCTCACGAATCTGTATCCACTTGCATCCGATCTTGTCTCCTGGTGCTGTCTCTCATCCTAGGTCCCTTGTATATCTCCTTCATTCGCCATGTCATCGTTGGTTAGTCCATGATCCCTCCCAGGCGTCCTGGTTCATCCCTCTCTTGACCCCCTTGGTCTCCTAGGTAACTCTCCCAGTCCCTGTCCGGTCACTGGCACTAACCATCCCGCTGCATTCTTCACTGATCCCTGGTTGGCTGACACTTCCAGCAGCAATCTCATGTACAGTTGGCGCACCCGTCCCTATGTCCAAAGCTGTCACCATCTGCTGACCCACCTAGTCATCTCGGCACACACTTTAACACCCATAGGTTTACCACCCTGTCCCACTCCTAGCTGCCTCCAGTGTCATCTCCCTCACCAACCAGTATCTGAAAACATACAACAGTATAATTATCTTGTTCTTGTTCTCAGGATATACTAAGTCAGACCATCTCTGGAACTCTTGTAACTTCCATCTCACTTGAAGCTGTCAGTTGGATACCCAATGTCTCCCGTCTCCAAATCAAAGCAATGGTACATATATGCATAAAACACAAAACCTTCAAACAAAAAACATCAACTTCATAAAAACAACTAAAAATTTGTTCTCAAAACTGTTCTTGTCCACTGGGCTAGTTCATGAGAGTTGCTTTGTCTCTAGCCTTCTTTATCCTACGCTTACTCTGCCTCCTGTTCTCTATGGAGTTCTCTGTCTTTCCAGACTTTGTTCTATGAAGTTGATTCTGGTAGCACCGTATATCTTGGCTTGTTCCATGCTGTTCACTGCTGCCTTTATATCCTAATCTGGACCCGTATGGTTGTTGACTGTTGTCTTGAGATTCCAATTTGGGTCTACATGGTTGTTCACTGTTGTCTTGAGATTCAAATCTGGGTCTATATGGTTGATCACTGTTGTCTTTGGTATCCGATCCTAATCTGCATGGTTGATCACAGTTGTTCTGAATAGGTGATCTTGATCTGTATGGTTGATCACTGTTGTTCTGAGTTGGTGATCTTGATCTGTTTGGTTGATCACTGTTGTTCTGTGTTGGTGATCTCGATCTGTATGGTTGACCACTGTGGTTCTGTGTTGGTGATCTTGATCTGTATGGTTGATCACTGTTGTTCTGTGTTGGTGATCTCGATCTGTATGGTTGATCACTGTTGTTCTGTGTTGGTGATCTCGATCTGTATGGTTGACCACTGTTGTTCTGTGTTGGTGATCTTGATCTGTATGGTTGAGCACTGTTGTTCTGTGTTGGTGATCTCAATTTGTATGGTTGATCACTGTGGTTCTGCGTTGGTGATTAGATCTGTATGGTTGATCACTGTGGTTCTGTGTTGGTGATCTAGATCTGTTTGGTTGATCACTGTGGTTCTGTGTTGGTGATCTAGATCTGTATGGTTGATCACTGTTGTTCTGTGTTGGTGATCTAGATCTGTATGGTTGAACTTTGCTGCAGTCATGAGTGTCCGATCTTTGCTGTTTACTGTTCCAGTCTTGAATATACGACCTAGGTCTTTGCAGTTGACTGTAGCAATCCTGAACACCTGGCCTTGATATGTTCTGTTGACTGTAGTAGAGTTGGACGTCTGATCCTGGTCTAGGCCTATATTGCTGACTGCAGCAGTCTTGAAAGTCTGGTCTCTGTCTGCACCGTTGACTGTGGCCATTTTGGATGTCTGATCTTGGTCTTTGCATTTGACTGTAGCAATCCTGGCTGCCTAATCTTGATCTGTTCTGTTGATCGTAGAAGTTTTGGACGTCTGATCTTGGTCTGTACTGTAACATGTAGTCTTCAATGTCCAATCTCGGTATGTACCACTGACTGTAACAATCTTGACTGTCTGGTCTTTGTCTGCGCTGTTGACTGTAGCAGTCCCGATTTATAATTCTAGATCTGTGTAGATGACTGACATTGTTTTGAATGTGTTGACCTGCTCTGTTTAGTTGATTGTTATAGTCGTGAATTTCTGAGTTGTGCAGGTAAGAGTTGTAGTCAGGAATATGTTTTTCCATGCTGTGTAGTTGACGAAGGCCTTCCATAACGCTGTGGTTGACTCTGTGTAGGTGGTTGTCGTAGTCTTGAAAATCTTGAGCAGTTCTGTACCTCTGCAAGTTCCACTCCTCAGGATGTTTGGTTCTGTTTGGTTGACTATTGTAGTTCTGTGTACGTTGCGTTACTCTGTATAGAGCTGATTCCAGATGTGTGATCTCGTCTGTGTCGGCTGTCAGCTTTTCTCTTCCCATTCTGTAAGGGCTCGTATCGCTGGATCCAAAATGTTGAGGTCTTTGGATCCCACTTCTGACACCAGAAAATCTGTGTAACGAGCTGGCGGTCGACGAACAGGTCACTGGTTACTGAAATCTGTCTCAGCGATAAGAGAGATTTCCCTTTCGGCTCTTGTCAGGATGCCTTTTCTCTCAATGTTTCAAAGTAAAGGGGGTGGGGTTGGACTCCAAGAAAATTAAATTAAAACCGGCAGTTGAAAAAAGGAAACAAGTCAAAAATTCAATAAAACAGTGTTATAATTTCACCCTGACGTATGCAGGGCTCTAATAGAATTTTACAGAGTCAAATAAATAAAATTACAATCAACAAAAGTTAACAATTTCCAGTGAGTGAAAATAAATATAAATACCGTTAAATATTTAAAGTCCTAATCCGTTCAGCAAGTATCTAAATTAATAATAGAATATTAAAATCAAATACCTTTAAATGTTAGATGTATGCCTAGTTTTACCTAAAATGTACCGAGAAAGTCACAAAGTCAAATAATAAATAATAGCGATCAAGATCAGAATCTGAACAAAATACAATGCTTTGTTGACAAAAGAAAAATTAAATCTATCTAGAAAATATTCCAAAAGAATCTTAAAATTAATTAAACCTACGAGTTTGTTAAATAGTTTTGCCAAAAATAACCAAAGAAAACAAAAATAAGTCTAACTAAAAAACGAAAGAAAATGACGTAAGTTTTGATACCCAAAAAAATCTAAAATGGAGTCAGAATCTTAGCGTTCCGCAAAAGCTTTTATAGTCACGCGGTGCTAGCAAGTGCTAACATGCGAGAATTTGCTAGACCAGCGTCTCTAGCAAATGCTAGCATGCGAGATCTTGCAAGCAAGCTGCGCATGCAACTGCTATCATGCGAGAATCTGCTAGCACAAAGTCTAGCAAATGCTAGCATGCGAGATTCTGCTAGAAAAATATGGCAAAAAGCTCTGGTGGTTCGCTTCGGCAAGCGATTACTACAATAAAATGCATTTAAATCACCATTCAACAATAATAATATGCAAGACGAATGAATAATCTTTCAAATGATAACAATATTATGACAATTCGTTAAGGTTTGAATGAAATAGCGGGGCTAAACTTCGAGTGAAAGCAGCGATACAAGTACAGACCGATAGTTTACGCTGTAAAAGGCTGTGTTACTAAAAATAACTCAGCGATAATGCGAGACTTTACTACACCGAGAAATAAATAGACTGTCCAGTACACACGGCATAGCACATACATGTATAATTAATCTGCATACACCCCAGTCGAGTAAAGAAAGTTAATCGAATCACTAGGTTTACAGGACTGTCGAGATGCGGACTTTTCTATGTCGAGCATAGAAGCGTAAGTGCAAACTACGATAAATACCCAGATCGCTACATCATTGTGGAAAATGAAGAAATTGCTTGTTACAAGCAATTTCTTCATTGCCCACAATGTTTTCCCAAGCCTTCTTGTGAGGGAGTCAAAATGTGTCACTGTGCGGTAATGGGTTAAGCAAATTTGGTTATGGTCACAAATGCTCTAAATGAAAAGATGTTACAGAATATTATAGTATTTATGTTTGTATGTTATATATGTATACATGTTTAATGTGTAATGTTTTAGTCAACATGTACATTGAGTATTCAAGAACGATATTGTGTAAACATGTTAAATAGGATTTTGTGTAAATATAGTATTCTAGAACAAGAATAATGCACATGAATATGTGTATTTATGAGTTAATGTGTAAAATGAATATGTGTGTGTACAGGGAACATGTGTAAGATGAAAATGTGTATATGATTTATATGCTTGTATACAAGGAATATGTGTTTGTCGCATCACCACAAAAAGAGTGTTGCTTAGGACAAAATTTTGTTAAAAATTGAGACAAAGGCTAGTTATTTTAGGACAATATTTTCCGAATAAGTTAAAATGACAAGAAATTAAATGAAATGTGAAAAGTTAAAATTATTGGCAGTCTGAGTATGGTTTTCTACCTTGATAATGTCTTTTTTGTCATGGTATGATATACAATTGGGAGTATTGGCGGTTTCATTCCGAAATTTTGTAACTACAGCTTAATCAAGGCTTGGTTACATTTTCGAAAGTAACCAGCAATAATTCGGGATGTTCTAGAAGGTTATGTGTGTTTTAATCCGAGTCTTCTCTGATGAAAATTCGCTTTTTGATATTCTGTTGACACTCATTTACAAAACGAACAAAATGAGCGTTATCCGAATGTCAAAAAGCGATTTTTGATCAGATATGATTCGGATTATGTGTGTTTGTGTATGCATTTGTATGTCATTATCTTCATAAGTGCTTATAATTATTATGTACACATATTCATGTATGCGTATATGTGTACACTATAACAGAATATGTGTTTCATTTGGCATTGTACATAAATATTCTACATATATGTCTATGTATGCATGTGTATATGTCTGTTTATACACGAGTATGTGTAACTCATTGTGTACATATGTATTCTAGAATATTATCGGTGTGTTAAGATTAAAATATCATATTTCTGTACAAATAGAGAAGAAATAGTGTACAGGAATTTTTATCATACATCTTTCATTGCATTAAGGCAGGGCCTAATAGTCAATTAAGATGAAATGTGTAATCCTTTCCTAACAAACGATATTTTAAGACTGAAAACAACTTTATAAAACTTAGAGAGAGAGGTTAAAGATTCGTTTATTATAGCAAACAAATATTGAAAGAGTGAAAATGTTCTCGTTTTCATTCAATATTTTTCCAAGCTTTCTGTGAAGGATGATAAAACCAAGGAATAATTTGGAAAGAGATCAGATTAATAAGGTGTTGAAATATAGGAATAATCCAAATTCAAGTTCTTGCTGATGACAAAATGATGAATAAAGAAAAAGCTGGTTTCATTACAGAATTAAAATTTTGGACCAGTAAGGAATGTTGTTGAAGTTGAATAAGTTATAGACCAATATGGATCCAGATCAGCCTGCACCAACGTCCAGTATGATCAAGGTCCATATTGTTGTCTAATAAATGATTAATTTCATGCAACAACTACAGCAGATTGGATCCTGATCAGACTTCAAAAAGACACAGACTATTCTGGGTCTATAATGGTCTTCAATGCAAGTGCTCCTTTTATTTCCTAGCTTATTTCATTTCATAATTGACACATTTGATTATGTACATTAATTATACATTTAGTCAAACATGTAAATCAAGGTATTTTTAATCATGTGTATAACTTAAAAGTGCTTTTCACTGAATTTATGATTGAATTTAGCCGAGATCTGAGAAAAGGGACCTATTAGGCTGTTAAGAACAACATGGATCGGACCAGCCTGTGCTTACGGGCAGTCTAATCAAGATACATAGCTGCTTTTCAACAAAAACCTTGTAACTGCAGCTTAAAACAAGCTGCAGTTACGAGGTTTTTGTTGAAAAGCAACAATGAATTGTTCTCATATAGCTTCTCCATTACATATAGCCAGGAACTGTTTAGAGCAGCATAGATCTAGATCAGATTGCTTTTAGGCACAAACTGATCTGGATCGATGGTGGTCTTAACCCTTTCCCAAACAGCAAAAAATGGACTCTTCTAATTTGAAAGCTGCTGCAGACGGTAAAGTGGGTGGTAATTAAATTATATTTTGGTCACAAAATAACATAGAAAATATTGAGGCAAAAGGAGAAAATGCTGGTTATCAGCATTTTCTTCTTTTGTCTCAATGTTTTCCATAGCCATTTCTATTAGGGACATCAAAACCAGGTCTTGTTTGGGAAAGGGTTAACCTAATTTCCCTTAAGGTATACAACCCATTATTAGCATCAAAGAGCCTGAGGCGAAATTTGAAAAGTGCCAGTAATTCCTAAACTGTGTTACATTTTGATTCCAAATACAAACATTAAACATAAGCATTTTGAACGGTTTAGAATTTTGATAAATGCATACTTATGGAAATATTTGACAAAAATGTTCAAAATTACCTCCCTTGCATATGAATATAGAGAATAATAATTTGTGTAAATTATTTTCTTCTTGAAGCATGATCTTGAAATCGGGTACGGTAAATCAACTTATGTGAAGTGTATTTACAAGTGTGTGTTTTTGAAGCGTTTCCGATGGATAGAAAGTGGTGTTTTAATGATGGGTCATATACCTTAATAAGACATGATTTTGATAATGAGTACTTGCAATATGGGAAAGCTTTGGATTTCATCGAGGAAAAGAATAAAATGCTGATTACCAGGAATGCTTTCCATGTTAGAATTTTCAAATATCCATAACATTTTCATAATTTTATATTCTGCAGTAGCTTGCAAATTGACCTGATGAAAATTTTGTCCTTTGGAAAACGTTTACTGCTTTTAGATGTCCTTTTTCCAGATTTCGGCTCATATTTTGTAGTTGTGATATGTGTACAAATATTTCTGTATGCGAAATGCTAATCATGTTGCAATATATTGTGGTAAAAAGATAAATTTTGCAGATGTTCAAGGAAAAAAGATAAATATTAAGATTGAATCTTTCTTGACTTGTCTGAATTCAAAGGTGTAGCAGAGGATTTAAAACCCATTTTAACCCTTTCCCAAACGGCAAAATTTTAGGGTGATCCAAATTCAAAGATGTTGCAGACGACAATTTGTAGTGATTGAAATCTAAAATTTTTGGATGTTTTTGTGTAGAAAACATTGTGGTAAATGAAGAAATTGCTTCTTACAAGCAATTTCTTCATTTTCCACAATGGTTTCCAAAGCCTTGAACTTAAAGGGCGTCAAAAGGCGTGACTGTGTTGTAATGGGATAAATCAATTAATATTATGGGTTTGAGGTCAAAGGAGAAAATGCTGACAAAATGGTCTTGATCTTATAAATATTCTTAAGATATACATATTGTTTGTAGCAATTTTTATTGCCCATAATTCACGGAAACATGCTTTGATGTTACTATTCATACATAATAACAGCAGTAAACATCGGATGATCCTTTCCGACATTGATCAATGATTGGATAGTTGTAAATCTGTGTGAGGGAGCAGCTGAATGCTTGGAAAGTATGTTTGGGGTAATACTACTTTTGAGAGAAACAGCAAGAATCCATTATGTGGAACTGTTCCAATTTGAAAATAGTTTCAGACGATAATGGTAAAAATCTTTGCATTTTTGGTTAGAAAACATTGTAGGAAATGACTTTCTTAATTTTCCACAATGTTTTCCCAAGCATTTTTCCTCATCAAAAATAGTCACTGTGTGTCAATTTCATAAACGTTGGACTACATCAAATCATGTTTCTAGTGAACACTAGGGTATACTCTGTTATCAATGTAATTTTGTATAAGGATATACTTGTTTTTCGTAATCTACGTGTTTATTATTTTTTTGCCAAGCCTATTCTATATTTAGTGTGTACAAGAATTCTATATAAATGTGATGTTGGTTTTGCTATATTGCCGTTAAACCCTTTCCCAAATGCGTCCTCGATTTGAGGTCCCTAATAAAAAGGGAAGATGCCTCTAATAAAGAAAAAAGGACATGGAAAACATTGAGAGAAAAGAAGAAAATGCTGGTCACCAGCATTTTCTTCTTTCCTCTAAATGCTTTCCATGCTTCATAATTAGGATTTTATAAGATTGAATATCCTTGCTTTACAACAAAAACTTCATAACTGCAGCTTAAAACAAGCTGCAGTTACGAAGTTTTTGTTGAAAAGCAGCGATGTGCTGATATTGTCTGCTGAAATTTTACTTTCAATTTGGACATGTCTAAAACGTTGTTTTTTGGGAAAGGGTTAACACTTCTAGGTTATTCAAAATGCTTTATTGTTATTTGTTAATTATAATTATACAAAGTTCAATTTGGCCATCTTAGTGTCAGTGTATTAAATGATTTAAACACATTTTCTTGTTCTTTTATGATTTCCTTTGCTGGATAGAGTCTGTCAATCCAAGAGTTGTAAGTTAGAACTCCAAGACTTTCCCTGTGCATGAAAACTTGGGGGCCATTATGACCCCCTTGACTTCAAAGTTGGGGGTTATTTCTTCAATTCTGTGTTTCAAATTTTATAAATGCCTTACTAGTTTGGTCATAAATATACTAAAATCTGGATTTCAAAACTGGCGTCATTGATGACCCTCAGGTAAAATTCTATGGGGTCATTGGTTTTCAAGTTGCAACTATGATACTCAATTTGTGCGTCATGAAAATCCCTGGAATCCCATTCTGACATTTCACAAGTTGTATGTCTCTCACCAATGGGTGTGAAATCATCTATGTGAGAAAGCAGCTGGAGCCTCTGTTTGGATATTGTGGTAGTGCTAGTGAAAGAAATACCAAGAATCCACATTTAGGTGCTCCAGCTATGTGATATGACCATAGCAGTTGAAAGAGGTGTAAAACCCCAATCCATCTTATTTGTTATTAACTATTGGCCATAGCGCATTTGTAAGCGCCGCAGATTCTGATTCATTGGGTCCCATGTACCTTCCGGGCCTGCTACCACTAATAATAGTCTTTCCTATCAGGCATTTGTCTCCAACCAGTTGTTGGTTAATCTTAAACCTTAAGATGAGCAGCTGGAGGCTCGGGTAGGATGTTGTGGTAGTATTGGTATACATGTTTAGGTGCTCCAGCTCAGAAGCTTTTGTGAAAGAACATTCATCCCAAGCTTTCATAAATGTAGGAGTAGTGTTAAACTAAACTGACACGATTTAAAAATGCAAAACACGTTTTCATTAACCATTCCTTTCCTCTTGCCTTGATCGGCACCATATTTTGGGACAAGTACGAGAAAATGTATACGCTTCACGCCTCAGTAATTTTGTTGTGTTTTCTGTAAACTATCCGGACATCTGAACCGCCCATCACTAAATGCTCGTGTGTCTCGTGCATTCAGACCACGTGTTAAACCACTAAGATTTTTTGTGTACAAATTGCCACTTTGATTTACTTATTGAAAACATACGAGAACAACGAAAGAAAATTTTGTACAAAATGCTGAGGCTTACTTTGCGAAAAAGGAACCGGGTTTTTTGGCTTTTGGTTTGCGGTGTTTCGCAAATGAAGGTAGCTAGACGCTTTAATGTAGCCGAATCGACGGTTCCAAGGGTTATGAGACGTGTAATAGTCCGTCTGATGACCCAGGTAAAAAATAATTTCGCTGCACCCCCCTAGGTACCAAGGTTGTTATATACCATTTTAAAGCTTGAAATATGCTGGATACGATGCACGATGTTGTCAAGTTGTAAACTTGTGCAGCTCCCGTGTAAACACACAAATATGTGGGTAGGGTAAGACAACACATAAATTATTTGAAATGCATTTGTCAAATAGAAATCGTCTTTAACCCAATAACTTAGGAATGTACTCTTTCCAATTCATAAAACCACAATCAAATAAACCAGAAGCGATATACAAAAGACATTTCAATCAATTTTACGCAGAAATAATGCTCATATATCTCGTCAATTTGCATATGGTGGGTGGGGTAATTTATGCACAGTAAAATACTTGGCCACACAAACAAATAATCACATTATTGTTCCATGAAACGTTTGCACATCCGTTTTTAGATTGAATACAACTTATTCAGGTCTTGGTAAAACATATCTACCCAATATTTTAACAGATTTAAACAAGACACAGTTCTAGGCTTCTCTTGAAAATGCCCCCTCTTTCCCTGTTTCTTACAACATAGTCCGTCTAATTCTTTGAAATAAGAGGGCTTTTTAAGGACATCGTTTCACCCCTAAGCATCGATGTACCAATGTTGTTATATACCATATTAAAGCTTGAAATGTGCTGGATACGATACACGATATTGTCAAGTTGTAAACCTACGCGGGTCCTGTGTAAACACACAAATATGGGGGTGGGGTAAGATAACATATAAATTACTTGAAATACAATTTTCAAATAGAAATCGTCTTAAACCCAGTCACGTAGTAATGTACTCATTCGAATTCATCAAATTACTCTGGAGTAAACCAGAAGAGATGTACAAAACACATTTCAATCAATTATACGCAGAAATAATGCTCAGATATCTCGTCAATTTGTATGTGGTGGATGAGGTGTTTTATTAACAGTAACATACTTAGCCACACAAACAAATATTCGCATTATTGTTCTTTGAAACGTCTGTATAACCGTTTACAGATATAATACAACTTATTTGGAATTTAGTAAAACACCTTCACTTTATATCTTGACACATACATACAAGGAAAAGATCTAGACTACACTTGAAAATGCCCCCGCCCCCATATCCTACAACATAGTCCATTAGATGAAACCACACAAGGGGTTATTGAAGGAGTTGCTGCATCCGACCCCGTACCAATGCTGTTATATAACATTTTTAAAGCTTGAATTGTGCTGGATACGGTGCACGATGTTGTCATGTTGTACACCTGCGCAGGTTCCGTATAAACACACAAATATGTGGGTGGGGTAAGAAATGCATTTTTCAAATATAAATCGTCTTAGACCCACTCATTTTGAAGGTTCTTAATCGAATGCATGCCCTTATGATTGAAATAACCAGAAGTGACATAGAAAATACATTTAAATTTATTATACGCAGTTTTTACGCAGAAATAATTCCAGGTAGTTAGTCAATTTGCATATTGTTGCTAGATTATTGTTGTACACAGTAGAAAACGTACTAGCCACACAAACAAATACTCGTTTTATTGTTTCTTGAAACGTTTGTACAACCGTTTAGATTAAATAAATAAATAAATATTAAATAGATTAAATACAACTTATTTGGACATTGGTAAAACATCTTTACCCAATTTAATAGATATAAACAAAACATAGATCTAAGCTGCTCTCAAATGTCCCCTCTTTCCCTGTAGCTTACAATAATCTCTGCTTTAACCATTCATAGCCAGATAGTAAAACTCATTTTGTATGGATCACAATCCTTGCAAGAGCATCCACCGAAAATATTTTAGCATTCTTTGATATAATAGATATATTGATTGGTGAATCCAAAAGATTTCGCTGTGATATCACTGGACAACACACTAATAATATGATAGCGTCCAAGATGGCGGCCAACAGTAGATATACACATGGAATAGATACATAGAACATTCATTTTGATTCTGACTTGATCTGGAAAATTAATACAAATAATTTTGAGGACAGTAAAGATTCACACAAAGATGAATATTTAAACTTTAAATAATGGTTAATAAGAGTGACATAATTAATTTCTATATGACCCTTTGGGAGTAAAATACCTCCACGGGCTTAGCAAAAAATCTCTTTTGGAGAATCGTTTTGTTAAGTTCATGTTTCCACTCTCTCAAATTATTCTGTAAATTTCTTGATCTTTATCTATCTTTTATAAACTTACCAAAAAGGGGGCACAATTCAGCTATTGTGATCAAGTGGGCCTTCTATGCGCTTATCGAAAATGTTGCAATTTAACTCTTTTATTTTTGCACTTAAATCAGACCATTATATCAAGAGTTTACTGTCCTCGAAAAATTTCTAAGATGCCTTTTTTTTTACCAAATCTCGGATATACCTATACATGCTACAATGTGTTTAACTTCTATTACAAAATCTTAAAATTCAATTGGTGATACAGCTGACAAAATGCAGTCATTTCATTGATTCTCTCGTCACTTATTTAGGGAAGATTAAACCAAAACGGTTCTTAAAAGAGAGCTCTAATCTGATTGTACGGATCGATGCAACGTTTCGCATGCTTTTTTTTCGTCATTTGATACAAAAAATTAGTAGCTATTTTCTATAGGGGACGAAATGGTTGAGTTAGCTGGGTCTTCGATGATGGTTTTGACCAATCTTTAACAAAGTTGGCTAGACGTTGTTGATCATACGACCGAGGGAATATACGAGTAAGGGACGTTTTGTTGTATTGTAACTCCATGTAAGCATACACCGCCATTGTGGTCTCTCGTCATTAATTTGTATGATATATGTATAATGTGTGATGTATATAAAAACTCATTTGATTTGGAATTCTGAAGGACGAGAATTCAACACTATAAAAATGCAAAACTTGATAACGCTAGGTTACTGATTTGTCACAAAGTTGAGGGTGATTTGGGCATTGCTAATAGATTTTAATTCCATTTGGGTTTTTTTATGTATAGTTTGTCTTTATTTTTCTTCATTTTAAACTTTTATATGGTATTCTATGTCTATTGCAATTATATATTTTAAGTTGTTTTCTCCATTTATCCATCTGAAACAATTACATTATACTTTTGGATCCTCTTTTTAATGTACCACAACTAGTTTGTCCTAGTTTTTAACGACATAATTGTTACAAACCTTTATTATTTGATGCAAGATCTTTATAATAAAAGTCTTCTTTTTAAGCTTTCCATGGACATTCACACTGAATTCCAGTGATGTTGATAATTATGTCTCGTCGAAATTAGGATTCGCAATTTAAAAAAAACTGGCTTTAACAAGTATCATAGTTTTAGTTGAAAAGTTTTGAAGGCTAATTGATCAGATTATATAGAATAATATACTTCTATAATTCCCCATCTTATGGTGAACAGTGTACCTATCATAGAAATATTATAATGATTATATTGTAAAGGTTATTTTATAACGCAATGGCTTTGTAATAATTTCGTTTAGCCATGCGTTCAAAATATAGTTTTGTAAACTAATAACCATCACATTTTATCTGTTCCATCGAATTTGGATTATTACTATGGATATATTTTTTTTCTGGAAGTTTAGGTCCGAATCAGATAAATAAATCCCAATACACCTCCCACTCAATTAATGAATATATCGTTTTCTCATTAACGACAACGTATAAATTCTTATAATATATACAACCTTGATAAGCATTATTATATCCATATTATCTAAGACGTATTCTCATTTTGTGCCATTAGGTACCAGTCTCGAATTGACTTCGTTTGAATTAGCAAACCTGACGTTTCAGACTTCATTTTACCACACAATTTACAAATATAAACAAATTCTAAAAACATGTTACAATTAGTTTAATATATTACAATATATTAAAATGTGTTTTGTATATATCTGTTAGGATATAGGGTGACGGTGTTTAACTAAGATCCAAATAAGTTGTATTTAATCTGTAAACGGTTGTACAAAGTTTTCACAGACAAATAATGCGATTATTTGTTTGTGTGGCTAAGCATATTATTGTTTATAAAACAGCCCATCCACCATAAGCAAATTGACTCAGCTTATAAACAATTGAAACGTATTCTGTATATCCAATCTGGTTTATTTGATAATAATTTTATGAATTTCAATGAGCACAATCCTAAGATTGGGTTTAAGAAAATTAACATTTGGCAAATGTATTTCAAGTAATGTATTACCCCACCACATATGTGTTTATTTACACGGTACCTGCACAGGTTTACAACTTGACAACATCGTGCATCGTATCCAGCATATATCAAGCTTTAAAATGGTATATAACAACCTTGGTACATCATGGGTAAGGAGTGCAGATAATTCCTTAAATAGTGCCCTTATTTAATATCATCTGACGGACTATATTGCAAGATACAGGGAAACAGGAGGCATTTTAAAGATCGGCATAGGTCTGTTTCTTGTTTATATCTGTTAAGATATTGGGTGAAGATGTTTTAGTAACATCCAAATTAGTTGTATTTAATCTATAAATGGTTGTACAAACGTTTCACGGAACACTAATGCGATTATTTGTTTGTGTGGCTAAGTATTTTACTGTGCTTAAATTACCGCTCCCACCATATGCAAATTGACGAGATATATGAGCATTATTTCTGCGTATAACTGATTAAAATGTGTTTTGTATATCTCTTCTGGTTCATTAGATAGTAATTTGATGAATTCGAATGAGTACATTACTACGTGATTGGGTTTAAGACGATTTCTATTTGAAAATTGTATTTCAAGTAATTTATATGTTATCTTACCCCACCCACATATGTGTGTGTTTACACAGGGCCCGCGTAGGTTTACAACTTGACAGTATCGTACATCGTATCCAGCACATTTCAAGCTTTAAAATGGTATATAACAACATTGGTACATCGATGCGTAGGGGTGAAACGATGTCCTTAAAAAACCCTCTTATTTCAAAGAATTAGACGGACTATGTTATAAGAAACAGGGAAAGAGGGGGCATTTTCAAGAGAAGCCTAGAACTGTGTCTTGTTTAAATCTGTTAAAATATTGGGTAGAGATATTTTACCAAGACCTGAATAAGTTGTATTCAATCAAAAAACGGTTGTGCAAACGTTTCATGGAACAATAATGTGATTATTTGTTTGTGTGGCTAAGTATTTTACTGTGCATAAATTACCCCACCCACCATATGCAAATTGACGAGATATATGAGCATTATTTCTGCGTAAAATTGATTGAAATGTCTTTTGTATATCGCTTCTGGTTTATTTGATTGTGGTTTTATGAATTGGAAAGAGTACATTCCTAAGTTATTGGGTTAAAGACGATTTCTATTTGACAAATGCATTTCAAATAATTTATGTGTTGTCTTACCCCACCCACATATTTGTGTGTTTACACGGGAGCTGCACAGGTTTACAACTTGACAACATCGTGCATCGTATCCAGCATATTTCAAGCTTTAAAATGGTATATAACAACCTTGGTACCTAGGGGGGTGCAGCGAACTCCTTAAATAGCCCCCTTATTTGATTTCATCAGACGGACTATAAACGACACGGGAAGATTAACAGACCACCCACGTCCCAGTCAGCTGCGTGTAAAAACTGTACGTCAACATAATTGTATACGTTAACGTCACCAACGCAACATATTTGTGACGGCTCAGTCTACAGCAAATTCTATGGTTGGTAATCGCAGGCGGCCTATACATTTCGACATGGTGATAAATCGCCTGCGAAAACACGGAGCTCGCTGTCGTCGTCCTGTTCGATGCCAGGCCCTTGACTCGACGTGCTTTTGGCATAATCTGACTTCCGTTCAGGCATAATTCGTGACTTTAAAGGTCATTTTCTGTCCTGTTGTGTTGACAATTCTAACATGTACAATTCTACATGGCTATACATAGGTTTTGCAAGATGTAGGAGATACCATTTGTAAAAGTCATTTTTTTGCGTTTTTAAATCGTGTCAGTTTACTACCAGACAGCAATGTTTTGACTGGCTCAAATTCAAAGATGTTGCAGACAACAATTTCAAGTGATTGAAATTTTACATTTTTTTGGCCTATTTGTGTAGAAAACATTGTGGGAAATGAAGAAATTGCTTGTCAGAAGCAATTTCTTCATTTGCCACGACATTTTTAAAAGCCCTTTATCTAAAGCGGCGTCAAAAAAGTCATCGTTTGGTAATGGGTTAATTGCGATTTAATGCCTCTTTTGACTGCATGTCATATTACAGTGGCTGGAGCACCTAACCATGGATTCCTGTTGTTTCTTGTACTAGTACTACTGCAACATCTCCAGCTACTTGTCTACATAGGCGGGTTAATGATTATCAAACAATTTACAAATGGTGATAGACCGTTTTGTCTGAAAGGATATTTTTCCATCTCCATATGACCTTAGCAGTAGAGTGGGATGTCAAACTCCATCATCATTCGCTGAAAGGATATCGTTGTTGCAAATGCAAAACCTCGTATGTCGATTCTTGTGATTTACAGAGTACAAACTTGTGTGCCCAGTTTAGACAATTTCTCGCAGGTTTTGAGATATTTTCACTGATCAGTATTAATGATACATTATTTATGATGAACAATATGTCCAAATTTCATGTAAAACATTTCAGTTTGGGAAAAGTTATTACACCTTTTTCCCTACCCTTTAAAGTTTTTCAAAAACGAGATACGAGGTTTTGCATTTACAACGACCAAATATGTGTCTACCTTCACCTGTGTATAAATGATTGTAAAGCTATGTGGGCGAGCAGTTGTAGGCTCAGGAATGATATTGTGGTAGTACTAGTGAGTTAAACTTCAGGGGGTGTAATAAAAGACAACGAACTGATTTGCGATGGATAAACAGATTTAATACAAAAACACTGAGAAAAGTAAAGTTGTGAAATCACATGACAAGTTATGTAACTTTTCAACAAAAACGTTGTAACTGCAGCTTGTTTTAAGCTGCAGTTACAAGGTTGTTGTTGAAAAGCAGCATCATGTAACTTAGTTATGTGATTTCAACACGCAAAAAGTAAGTAACACAGTAACACAATAAATTACATAATTTTGCATCTTGAAATATCTCTCCTAAGGTATTCAACCATAAATGTTGTCTAACGGTAACAAAATCCCGAAGAGTTTTCGATCAAGCTCGAATTTTGAAACAAACCTAAGTATGTTAAACATGCTGATGGTTTAAAATCTTAAGATTTCAAAAGCAAATCAAAGAATCTAAAATTCTTTTTAGAAGTTTGAATTTGCTCTGATTTTCATGATCATAATGACTGAAAACTGATTAGGATTAAGCTACGTTATAGTAATCACGTTAAATTTTATCCATTTTTGAGTGCAGAGTAGATGAAAACTATTGTAAGTTTAAGGTATAATTTGATAGTTTTGTTAAAAATTTACAAGCATTTTCAAAACTTGCACTAACCTACTGAATTTAAACCTTACCCCAATTTTGTCAAATTATCTTAAATAATCTCCATGAAAAGACACTACATATTGGATAATAACTTAAACATTACATTACTACCCAAAGACTTTTCATACACAGAACTAAATCATTGTGAAAGAGTAAGGAAATTTTGCTGTCTAAAAGTGCAGTCTCTGTTTTTGCAAAAATTCAGATATGTATCATTTAAAACCACAAATTATCGAAATCATGTTGTTTAGTATTAATTAAAAGCATTCAACTTTTTTTCTTGTGAAAAAGTAATCCTAACGTAATGCCCATAATTTTGAACGTCCACAGATGTTTGCCAAAATTTTGAAACTTGTGCAAGTTAAAAATGATGTAACTACGATTTGTTTTGTTTTACATGTAGTTATCAAATTATGGATAATACACAATGAAAATGATGGGTAACAAATCACAAAATTTGTCCTTGTGCAGTGGACAAGAACCATCTTAATTAACCCTTGTAATTTTATTTTTTCCCCAATTTCAACTTTTGTTGGGTAAGCAGACATACTAGACTAAGATCAGCCTGTAACAATTGTGCAGGCTGATCTTACTCTACACTGTCTGCAAAAATTGGAATAATCTACCAAAGCAGAAATAATCAACATGACAAGGACTCAGAGCTACACATAAGGGGAGATAAAGATACTCTAAATCTGTTATTTGAAATCCAAACCCCGTATTGTGGGTATTACTTTGAATCGTCTTGATGAGACGATTCCAATGAGTACCCACAAAATATGGTTTGATAAACTTTGAAAGATATTTTGTATTTTCGAAAAGATATTTTGCATTTTGAAAAGCCATTACCCTACTCTTTGCTGCAGCTCTGCAAAGTTTATTATAAAATATCTTATTGAACCCTTGCCATGTCAATTTTAGCAAAATTTATTATTTCAACTTTTTTCAGCTCATTTGGGATAATTTCCGATTTGGATAATCTTCGATTGGGATAATCTTCGTTGAGCAAGACAAGGGTTAATCACTAGAATGTTGGATACAGTTCACTAAATTAGTCGCTGTCCTGTGCTAGAGGGCTACACTTCACTAAATTATAAGTTTCTGCACTGCCACTGTCCTTTACCAACAACATTTCATTTCTCCTCACACCACTCATTCTCTTTTCGGACCTGAAAAGAGAAAACGATCTTTTTTTTAATTCATAAAGAATTTCTAAAATAACTCTCCTACAGAGTGTATTGCTCTTATCGAAAGATTTTAACCTTTTCCCAAACAACAAAATTTTTGACTAGTCTAATATGAAAGCAGCAGCCGACGACAAAATAAATATTGATAATATGGTGTTTGTGTAAAATAATGCACAGAAAATATTGAGCCAAAGGGAGAAACTGCTGGTTATCAGCAGTTTCTCCTTTTGTCTCAATATTTTCCCAACCATTTTCTAATAGGGACGTCAAAACCAGCTCTTGCTTGGGAAAGGGTTAATGTTGTTGTTAATACTAACACCTTCCATGTTGATTGGCGTTTATATACTTGTCTGCAGCATCCTTCAATTAAGACATTTTTGTCAATTGGAAAATGTTAACCCCTTGCCAAAATGGCAACAATTTTGACTATTCCATTTTCAGATGAGTTGCAAACAACAAAAAGAATTGATGTCAAAAGTACAAAATGTGTATGAATAGTATTAATTATAGTAAAGAAAATCTAGCGAGAAAGGAGAAATTGTTGAGTATCAGAAAGATCTCCTTTTCTCTCAATGTTTTCTTTAACCTCCTCAACCATGAAAATCAAAACCAGGTTTTGTTTGGGAGATGGTACAGCATGAATATCCCATTACCATACATAACTTTTTTTGACTCGTCCTAATTAAAAGGTCCTACAGATGTCGATTTTGAGCACATGGTATTAAAAGTGTCTTCACTTTTCAACGAGAACCTCTTAACTCCAGCTTGTTTTAAGCTGCAGTTACGAGTTTTTTGTTGAAAAGTCGGGATTTATTGGTCTTTCTTGGAGAAAAACATTGTGCGAAATGAAGAAATTGCTTGTCACAAGTAACCACCAAACTATTCCTCTTCAGCGGGCGTAAAATCGTTCTTGATATTAAATGTTTTACCGATCTCTTCTGTCAGTTGAATATCACTTTTTATAAACGTACTGTAAACCAAAACTTAACTCTTTCCCAAACAAGACCTGGTTTTGATGTGCCTAATAACAAAGGCCGGAGAAAATATTGAGACACAAGAAGAAAGTGCTGACAATCAGTGTTTTCTCCTTTTGCCTCAATATTTTATTACCTATATTATACACAAATCCCTTTCTTATAATCACCCATTTCGTCATCTGCAGATACAAACAACTGATAATAAAAAAGTATTTGACAACCGAATAAAATTGTTAAACTAACCTGTTCTTCTTCAGCGGGTGTAAAATCATTCTTGATGTTAAATGTTTTACGGATCTCTTCCGGTGATTTGCCCTTGATCATGTTTGCGACAGTCTTACACGTAACATCTAACAAACCTTTGATATCTAAATAATTTGCTGCCTGTAAAGATAAAATGTACATTTCCATTAAAATGTTGAGTACATTTACAAATAGACAAGTGTTATCCTAAAACAGCAAAACTTTGGACTGTTTCCATTTGAAACCTGTTGCAGTCTTGCAGATAACAAAATGGATGTTTAAAGATAGAATTTATGTACAATATACTGAATATAGGCTATAATAGCACACTGACAGTAAATATTGAGGCAATAGGAGAAGATGCTGGTTGACTGCATTTCCTTCATTAGGATCGACATTTATCTATGCCTAAACACTTAGGTGCAGCGTCATTGTATGGGAATAGGAATAGGTCAATCTATTACTACACAGTAAAATTTCAGAATGGAACAAATTCAAAGATCTTGAAGACGAAACCTGAAGAAGCAAATAAAATTGTATAGTTGTTGGTGAATTGGTCTTTCAGGGTAGAAAATGCATGTATTGTGGAAAATGAAGAAGTTGCTTGTACAAGTCAAGTCTTTTTACTAAGAAATTGGGGCAGAATATCGGCCTCTTATCCCCTAAATTGTAATTTTCCCCTCATAAATCATTATTTCAACCTTTATAATGTTCTCCAATGGGAGTATTCAAGTTAACAATCAAAGTTCTTAGTTTATCAACTTATAAATTATTGCATTCATTCAAAATCTATTTTCTTCATGTGTTCTAAAATATTTTGAAGCAGTTTCAGTATTCAAGCAAAAGACATGCTTGAAAATTTTTCCCCTATAACAGCTCATTTGACGCATTTTTCTCCAAATTAAGGGCCCCGGGCCCCTTCCCATTACCGTAAAAAGAACCCCTGCAATCAATTTCATCATTTCCACATTGTTTAATTTGTTTCAAATGTCTCTATCTTGGGGGGCATCAAAGACTTTCCTCATATGGGAAAAGGTTTAATTATTAACAGGAACAGAAAGATAGCTACATGTATACAAGTCATAATCAGACTACATTTAAGCACGAGCTTATCCAGATACATGATTAAAAAATTCCAGAAATGACACTTGTCCTGTTATCATTTCATTTGACTTTTCACTTGTTCTGCAGTAAGAAAAAGTTAATGTATTCAGATTTCTGCTGCTCCCAGCAAGCCAAGAAGTATATTTTTGGATGCTGAATATGATTCTCTATAAGGCCTCATATTCCATATCCAAGCTCAATGAGAAGTATCATAAATATCAAAAGGCTTACCAGAATGAGTTCAAACAAAGTACCCTGGTCGACCTTCAAGAACTCTGCATCCCATGAGCAGATATCGTCTGTCCGTTTTTCCTTATTTTCATCATCTTCTGGCGGCGGTGGATCTTCTTTGTGGTAACCGCACCATTGTATTACCTGAATGAATATACAGAAATAGACAGAAAATACTCAATGAATTAAACACACTTTAACTCTTTCCAAAACAAGACCTGGTTTAGATGTCCCTAATAGAGCAGGCTTTGGAAAACAATGAGACAAAAGAAGAAAATGCTGATAATCAGCATTTTCTCCTTTTGTCTCAATATTTTTTGCTGTATTTTACATAAATCCTATTTCTATTTATACCCATTTTGTTGTCTGAAACATCTTTCTAATTGGACCACCTTGAAATTTTGTCATTTGGGAAAGGGTTAATAACTCTGCGTCCCATGAGCAGATATCGTCGGTCCATTTTTCTTTATTTTCGTCATCTTCAGGCGGTGTTGGATCCCCTCTATGATAACCGCACCATTGCATTACCTGCATAAATAAACAGACAAGAGGACCATGATGGTCCTATATCGCTCACCTGAACCAAAATTATATAAGCAAAACTTTTCTTCAATTCAAAAAATATTTATGACTTTAAGACTGAAAACGAACTTATGGTCAATAACATTGTGAAAATCAAACTCATCCAAGATTTCATCGTGTCCAACATTGTGTCCAAGATTTGTCTTGTTTGATAAATAATTGTAGATTCTGGAGTATAAACAAGGTCAAAAACAGCCGAAAACAGTGATTTTGTCAATTCAAGAGCACATAACTCTCGACCTTCTAGTCAGATCAGGCTGAAAATCAAACTCATCCGAGATCTTATGATATCCAACATTGTGTCCAAGATTTGTCTTGATTGGTCAATAATTGTAGATTCTAGAATGTAAACAAGGTCTAAAGCAGCCGAAAACGGCAATTTGATCAAATTCAAGGGCACATAACTCTCCACTTTTTTATCAGATCGGACTGAAAATCAAACTTATCCAAGATCTTATGGTCTCAAACATTGTGTTCAAGTTTTGTCTTAATTGATAAATAATAGTAGATTATAGAGTGTAAACAATGTCAAAAACAGCCAAAATCGGCAATTTTATCAAATTCAAGGGCACATAACTCTCATCTTTCTGGTCAGATCAGACTGAAAATCATACTCATTTGAGATCTTATGGTCTCCAACCTTGTGTCCAAGATTTGTCTTGATTGGTCAAAAATTGTAGATTCTAGAGTGTAAATAAGGTAGAAAACAAGTCAAAAACGGCAATTTTGTCAAATTCAAGGGCTCATAACTCTCAACTTTCTGATCAGATAAGACTGAAAATCAAACTCATCCGAGATCTTAAGATCCCCAATAATGTGTCCAAGTTTTGGATTGATTGATCAATAATTGTAGATTCTAGAGTGTAAACATCGTCGAAAACAGTCAAAAATGACAATTTTGTCAAATACAAGGGCAGGTAACTATGGACTTTCTGATCAGATCAGACTGAAAATCATACTCATCCCAGATCTCATGGTCCAAAACATTGTGTCAAAGTTTTGTCTTGATTGATGAATAATTGTAGATTCTAGAGTGTAAACAAGGTCAAAATCAGTCGAAAATGGCAATTTTGTCAAATTCAAGGGCACATAACTCTCGTCTTTCAGGTCAGATCAGACTGAAAATCGAACTCATCCGAGATCTTATGGTCTGCAATGTTATGTCCAAGATTTGTCTTGATTGATCAATAATTGTAGATGCTAGAGTGTAAACAATGTCAAAACTAAGTATTTTTCGCATTCAAGGGCAGATAACTCCTGACTTTCTAGTTCGATCTGACCCATAATCGAACTCATCCGAGATCTTATGGCCATACATGTTTTGACCAAGTTTGGTCAAGATTGGCTTATATTTGTAGATGCTAGAGTGTAAACACGAAATTGTGGACGGACGGACGGACGGACAGACAGACGGACGACGGACAAAAAGTGACCACAATAGCTCACCTTGAGCACTTCGTGCTCAGGTGAGCTAAAAATACTTGGTGAGTTAAATCACTATAAAGACAAAATATAACATATTTTTTTGGTTAAATACATCGAAAAATACCTGTAGAGACAGTATTTAACATGTACTGAAATTATTACATTTAGCAGATTCAGTACACAATCTTTGACACAGATATCTTTGTATGTCTTGAGCACTAAAATCATTGAGAAACAAGATGTGCTTGTGAGACATGAATGCCCCAGAAATTACCAATGTTTAGTTTTTGGACAGACAGACAAACGGATGTACAGACATTACTCACCTTTTTCAATATGGCAGCGTTTACATTAGGTAAAGGTACAGCTTCTTCTTCATCTTCATCCATACCCAAATCTGAGAATATATTTGGTATAAATTAGCCCATTACCACACAGTGACTCTTTAATGACTCCCCAAAAGATAATGGCAATGGAAAACATCATGGAAAATGAAGAAATTGCTTGTCACATTGCTTGTGACAAGCAATTCCTTCCATTTCCCATGTTTTCCATCCAAAAAGACCTAAAAAGTTTATTCACTTGAAATTGTCGGCTGCAGGATCTTTCAATTTGGGCCGCCCTAAAATTTTGTCGTTTGTTATGGGTTAAATCAAACCCTCTAACAAATGGCAATAATCCAGTCTGTTTAAAATCTGGAAGCTACTGCAGCTGCCTGATAAAATGGAGGTTAAAGAGATTGAATTATATATGTGCATAGTATAGCATTGTAAATATTGGGAAAAATGGAGAAAATGTAGCCTGGAAATCAAATTATCAACTGAGCATTTTCTTCTGTTGCCTCAATGTTTTTCCAAGCCTTTTCTTTTCAGTATGCCTGTCAGAACAGAAAACCAGGTTGTTTGCAAAATGATTAAATAAAGCTAAAGAATTTTACCACCGGCTGAAGTGAAGATGTAACACTCACAGACAAGAAAGGGGGGTGTGATCATAATAAATTCTTCAATATTTCTCACACAGGAGCTTAGGTAGTAAAGATTAAAGATTACCGTTAAAAGCTTTTGTGAACACTTTTCAAACTGACAAATTCAATGTCATTAATTTTCATTTGATTAATACTATGACCTACCTTCTAACATAGTTTTGATGGTGACAGACTGTTTTGCTATCTCCACATCCACCTCAAATACTTCCCCATCGGAACTTTGTAACTTGATGTTCGGCATGTTTTATCTGAAAAAACAACAATCAATTTGAGGAAAAAATAAATCTCAGTCAAACAGGATCCCTGATTTAATATTAAAAAAAGCATTCTTTGAGAAGAACTGCTCCTAAAATCTATAATTCTGCATTGACAGTTACAGGTTTTGAAATCTGTAAATAAATCTGAACATTGCCAAAACAGGAGAAAATGTTGTTTTTCAGGAATCTCCTTTTCTATCTCATGTTTTCCACGGCTATCATAAAGAGCTTGAAGACGACAACCTGAAGACAGTTCTTTGGAGTCCGTGATAAATTGTGGAGACATCATATTGTCAAAGAACATAAAATCTGATTTACCTATAAAACAAAAACTGGTTTGACCTGTTGTTTGGGGTCATACTAAAATACGCCACATGGGAAAATTCGCCCTATGGGACCATATGAAAATATAGACGCCATATAGAATTATATGGTATAGAAGTTTATTTTTTTGGAAATTTTAAGGCTTAAAATGTCAAATATCGAATAGTATTTGACATTTTATGTTTATTTGTACTTGGTTTTAGATATATATTATGGTAAATTTTGGAGTTGGGCGCCGATAACGTCACATCACTTCAACCTTCGCCACACAGACCCAAAAGTAGAATTGCATGTATATAATGGAATTATGTTATTATCTTATTACACAAGATAAATATGACTATTGGATTTGTATTTTATAATGTTTTCTTTTGTTTATTTTCAGATTTCGAATGAATACAGCGGAAAGCCATGTGGGGGAAAGGGAGGTAATTATATGCGTCATACAAATAGACTAGAAGGCGTAATAAACTGGATGACCTGTACAATTTGAAATTTTCCAAAATGGATTCAAACGGCTGCTGCCTGAACAAACGTTTGTTCAAAACAATTATTGATTTATCAAAATATTGATTGATTGATCGATTGATCATAACATTGCTTGATTGAATGCTCAAAATATTAATTGATTGATTGATCATAACATTGCTTGATTGAATGATCAAAATATTGATTGATTGATTGATTGATTGATTGATTGATTGATTGATTGATTGATTGATTGATTGATTGATTGATTGATTGACGGACGGACGGACTGACGGCCAGATTGATTAATTGACGGACGAACATATAATCAGCATTGCAGCTTTTTATGTCTTGGGAAAACATCGAGGCTAAAGAAGAAGATGTTGATAATAAGCAACGTCCCATTTGTGGTTTACAACAATTTTTAAATTGGCCACTGTAAAATTTCGCAGTTTTGGAAATGGTTTCATTTGTTTGTTCTTGTTTTGATTAAAGACAAATAACTTTTTACCAGATACCTTTTCCAGAACCAAAGACCCATGACATCAAAATAAATCAAAAAATTAAATGGATTTTCAAAAAAAAGGAAAAGAAAAAATCCAATAAACTGTTTAACCCGAAACAACAATAACAATAACAGCTGCATTCCCACGCATAATAAGTTTTACCGGTCTTACCCGGTCTTACCCGTCCCTTTATATAAGATGGCAAAATTTTAGTCTGGCCAAAGATTTTGCAGACGACAATTTTTAGCGGATGAAATATTGCATTTTAGTCTTTCGTGGTAGGAAATATTGTGTAAAAATGAAGATATTGATAGTCACTATTTTTCCAATGTTTTCTGAAGCTTTTAACTTGTAAAGAACCCAAAAGCGTCACTGTTTGGGAATTGGTAAATTAAATGATGACCAAATAATTGCAAAAGAAAACCATAAAACCAGATCAGTTGGAGCGTGTAAGGTAAACAAAAACGACAACAGTTTAACCAAGCGACAATTTTGAGGACATCTATGGATAAGGCGAGAAATCCCCCTAAAAAGCTCAAATGGAAAAGTTTGTTTTCAAAACATGCAAATTAATAACTATTTCGAGCTGTATTGTCATACCTAAATAGTATACCTAAATTGAAAATTGACCCATCAAGCTGAGCCTTTTTGGGAGATTTCTCGCCTTATCCATGGCGGTCCTTTAGACGTTCATACATGGTGCGATTTACAATAGTCCAATTTGTAAAGATGATGAACTGTTATATTTATAAATTAGAAATATTAATGGAAAAGTAGAAATTGCTTATTAATGAAAATTTCTTCTTTTCCCAAGTGTTTTGCAAAACTTTCTAGTATTGTATGGACGAGAACCAGGGGCCCGTATAACTGACGATCGTATGTTGGATTTTTGCATGATTACTTGTTACAACAGCCCTGATTGGCTCAGTCGAATTTCTCGTGCAATCAGCTCTCTTGTTACACAGTTTACACAAAAACTTGATTGTAAAATGTTTAGTAATACGGGGCCCAGGTCTTTTTTGAGGAATGGTTAACCCAGACCACACACAAAAAATGCTTGTGACACGCATTTTCTTCAGCCCACAATATTTTCTCCACAAAATGACCAAAAAAAGTTAAAATTTCATTCACTTTAAATTGTCGTCTGCAACGTCTTTGAACTTGGACATATCTGATTTTTTTTTTACGTTTTCTCAAACCCCTAATAGTGACGTCAGAACAAGATCTTAGAATGAGAACATGTAAATCTATGCATCCAGGTTAATTTACTTTCGTACTTATTCACTTTCCCAAACGGTAAAGAAAATGCTTGGACCAGATTTAAAACTGCCGCAGACGATAAGATTGGCGCTGATATAGACAGGATTTGTGTAAAATACATCATGTAGAAAATATCGAGGCAAAGGAAAAAATGCTGGTTACGTAACAAGAATTTTATCTTTTTTCCCCAATGTCTTCCATAGCCTTTTCTTTCTATTAGGGACGTCAAATTTAGGTCTTGTTTGGAAAGGGGTTAATTAATCATCAAGGTATTCCAACAATCAATACCATCACTTGGTGCAACTTCGGGCATCATCTGTGGCAACAGAAACTGTATAATGACCGCATCCAGATATGACAGACAACTGTTTCAGTCCCTATAAGCCTTCAACCCAGATGCCGACTGTCAGGGAATGACATACAAAGCCAGGCCATGCCAAGAAAGATCAAGGATGATGGGTTTGAAACTGTGAAAGAATTGGAAGAACATGGCATTAAAACGTGCGTATTTCAATCCTCCAAAATGGCCAAAGGGGCAAATTTCCTTACCCTTTCACAAACAGGTCCCTGATTTGACCTGGCCATCAAGGTTTGGAAAATATTGAGTCAAAAGAAATAAACGCAGATTGATGTAATCGGAAATGTAGAATAAATAATCTTAAATTTTCTGGTCTGTGATTTAGAATTATACATGGGAAAGGGTTAAGAATATGTGGTGTCAAAACATAGATTATACATTATCAGTAATTTCTTGCTTTCTCTCAATGTTTTCAAAATTTTCAAGGGACGCCAAAAGTTAAAGTAAATGGGATTATGCTGTTCACCTTGTCGATATCCCATTTTATCATTCAAAACGTATGATCCAAGTCCCAATTAAAAGGTTAAGCTGTGCAATCTAAAATCTTTTCCATGGAAAATTATAGCAGACGACAAAAATACAATAAATATACTAGATCTAATGATAGATAAAACAAAAACATAAAAAGCGCACAAAAAATTGAATACATATTTTGGGCTTCCAGTCTATAAATTCATCCAGTCTAAAATGTCTGTCGTTTGCTCCCTTTGAAGTTTTGAGTTTCTTTATATTCTTCTTTAAAATCTGAAAATAAAAACGTATACATTTTAATAACTGAAACTAATTAATCAAATATACTGTAATAGATCTAACGATCTATCCATTTTATTCATTTCATATAAAAAAATCAACTTTTGACCCTTGTGGCGAACGGTCAAAGTGGTATATGGCGTCGGCGATCAGCTCCAAAATGTAGGCCCCTATCGCCTAAAATCATCTAGGCTACTTCTATTAAGTACTAGATCTACTCGAAAGTGAAAAAGTATGATAGATCTAAATAAAATCTTAATATGACCAAAATACATGTCAATATAACATATATTTCCATATGGCGTCAATATTTTCATATGGCTTCCATAGGGCGTATTTTCCTCATATGGCGAATTTTAGTGTGACCGGTTGTTTGTTATGGAAATGATCTCCACTCACTCTCTTTCCCAAGACAATTTTTTCTTCACATTTTGTTCACTCACTCTAGAGACATTGTGGTTAACAGTACTAATTGTAAGAAGTAAATTGATCCAATATATCTATGATAAACGTTTAGTCAACAGCGAAGTCGTGTAAAGAATGAGTAATTTCCTTTTTTGTAAGCTGGAACGCCGCCATATTTGTTGACATGCAAGCACTGGAATTTTGCGCAACTTGAACATTGGATTTTCTCGCTTGATCTGTTTAAGAATAACACACAGACGAAATTCACGGAAGGAATGACAAGGAACGTATCGATTGAAAACATAATTTGCTTTGGAAGGCATTAAATTACTGAAATATAGGACATTGTTTACCTGTCAGGCGAAAATGTTCTCCTTAACAATGTGCTGGTTTTCTCTTTCACTGCAAGGACGGGAACCAATACTCACTTTTTTTTCGCACCAGTTTGTTTTCGATACATGAGTGAACATTTGGGAGCTTAGCCCCCCCCCCCCCCCCCAGGCTACCTGCTTTCCCTAAACGTTTTCTTATCTAAACGCATATTTTGTTGTCGGCAGCATTTCTGAAATTGGTACAGTTTATATTTGATACTGTTTGGAACAGGGTTGATTGATTGATTGATTAGCCTGATCAATCAATTGATTGATTAAATGGGATTTAACGCCTCTTTCGGCCGCCATGGTTGCACTGCGATTGCTGGAGCACTTTATCATGGCACTGACGTAGGAAGAGGGGGCCAGGGGGGCAGGCCCCCAATAATTTAGAAGGGGGGCAGCATATCCTTTGCCCCCCCCCCCCAATAATTCACCCATGAAAAAATTATTTTCCTCCAAGAAAGGTCCAGGTATAAAATGCTGTCTGAAAGTGCCCAGATTGCAGGAAATGGTTTCTTAGAATTCAATATTTTTTTTGGGGGGGGGGGGAGGGGCATGCCCCCAGACCGGACCGTGACCCCCTTAGCAATGATACGTTCGGTCGGGTTCCATTCACTTAAACATTTGGCCCCCCGATATTATAAACCTTCAGGACTACGCCTATGTATGTACATGTACTCCTGTTGTTTCTCTCACCAGTATTGTAAAAACACAATTTCCAAGCCTCTAGCTCGCGGTGGATAATCATGTGATAAGACAATTTCAGAAAATCTTAAAATAATTTTGTTAATACGGGATTTGAATTCGATTTTTAAGCAGAGAAGGTGAACAGGCGTCACGCATTAGATGGACGTGGTAGATTTTTTATTTATAAATCAACTGATAAAAACGTTATTGAAGATCAACAAAAATTTTGGTTGATCTTCAATTCTTTTTTAATCAGTAGATTTTTCAAAATTCCACAAAGTTCAGATTATTCCTGGTATTTTACCACATTCTCTGCTTCAAACCGAATTCAAATTGGTGAAGTACTGACAAAAATATTGCTGATTTTCTGAAATTCTGAGTCAGATGATTAACCACCGTGTAGCTGCTCGTCCCAAATAAAGTTGACTATAATCTATCGGTGGGAGATAAATGTGACCCGCCACGCTTAAATTTTAACCCTTTCCCAAACGGCAAAATTTTAGGTTGATCCACCTCAAAAACTGCATCAAATGACTACATGGATGTTATTTAAGATAGAATTTGTGTAAAATACGGCATAGAAAATATTGAGACAAAAGGAGAAAATGCTGATTATCATTTTCTTCTTTTGCCTCAATGTTTTCCCAAGCCGATTCTATTAGGGAGGTCAAAACCAGGCCTTGTTTGGGAAAGGGCTAAGGGACGTACCTGATGGGAAGTGTGTAAAGTATCGACCCTAGTCAGTCTGCGCAGTCCGCGCAGCCTGACTCACTGGTGGTGAACTCGGCCAAAGCGTGGGACTTTTTTTCGCGATCATTGTATTCCGTCGGTGTTGTTATAAAATATCGTAACTACGGCTTCGATAAAGCCGTAGTTACGAGATTTTATAACAACACCGACGGTTTGTCAATACATATCAGTAAACCCGGTCTATTTTCAGAACAAATTCATTGTTATTAGAAAAACTTTCCAATCAGATCTTTATACTCACATTTAAGCGCAAAATATCTGTACCTTGTTGTAGCGAAAAACGTCCATTGCTTTGACCGAGTTCACCACCAGTGTGACTAGAATAGAACATTTCACTCTTATATGTAATTCTTTGAATACGGCTGTTCCCAAACTTTCATTTTCCAAGTTTGACATTTGGTTGACCTCTGCTGGGTCTTATTCATCTGTCTGAATTTGGTTTCATGGACTTCCAATAAGGTCCCATATAGCATGGCGGGTCACAAATGTTACACATGATATTTGCCACACAGGCCCGTATGAAGCAATTTCATATTGGGTGGGCTACGCCTCAGTGCCTGAATATTGGGGGGGGGGGGGGGCTAAATTGGATTTTCCCTAAATTTTCAGTGTAAAACAAGGAAAGTTCGGCATTTTTGGCAAAACATTGGGGGAGAGTTAGACGCCCTAGCCGCCCACCCATCCCCGTTCCTACAGGCCTGCCATTAATGGGGATCGAGTCTATGACCCTATGAGTCAGAGTTCGATGTTCTACGTACTGGGCTCTAGCCGCGGCCCGGGAAGGGGACGCTTCAGTGATAACATTTAACCCTTTCCCAAACGACAAAATTTTAGGGCTGTCCAATTTGAAATTTGCTGCAGACGTCAAAAAAAGATGTTGAAAAAGAAATGATTTGTGTAAAATATAGCTAAGAAAATATCGAGGCAAAAGGAGAAACTGCTGATCATCAGCAGTTTCTTCTTTTGATTCAATGTTTTCCCAAGACTTACCAATTAGGGACGTCAAAACCAGGTCTTGTTTGGGAAAGGGTTAATACTCGTCCAGACAATGTATGACCAGAACGACTTTGAAAATGCCTTTAAAAAAAGCATCAAAGGAAAAGGACAAAATGTTTAGCATGATATGCGACATTTTTTTTCATTTTCCGTAAAAGTTTCCACATCATAGTATCTTATGATCTCTTCGTTGCAGTTGTGTTTTCTTCTCCAATCAGGCCCGGAGGAGGCAGTTTTATTGGGGGCATAATCCCCTGTCCGGGACAGTTTCTGAAGCAGTAAAAGAGTTCCCCTAAATGTTCAGTTTTAATTAAGGAATTTAGGGGGGGGGCTTAGCCCCCTGTTCCTTCAGGCCTGCCAATACTTTTTTTACATGGGCCAGAATAAAAGTTTGTTAACTCAAAGGCTGTAGTCAAAAGTAGTTCGCCTGTGTTATTGCAAAATCTCGTATCTTCGGCTTAATAAAGCTGTAGATACGAGGTTTTGCAACAACACAGACGAGTTAGTATCATAATTGAATTAAGAGATCTGTAGGCCCGAACAAAGAATGAAAAGAGAAGGTTGATTGATTGATTGGGGTTTAGCGCCTCTTTCAACAGCTATGGTTATATCCCGGCGGCTGGAGCACCTTACCGCGAATTCCTGGAATTTCTTTCACCAGTACTACCACAATGTCCAAACCGAGTTTCCAGCTGCTCTCTCACATAGATGATTCACACCCATTGGTGAGAGACAAATGACAAATATCAGAATGGATACTGGCCGAGCTGGGGTTCCATCTTACGACTCTTGGATTGACAGACTCCGACGTTACCGACTGAGGTATCCGGGCTCAGCTTATGGAAAGGCAAGGTAATCAAAAGTCAATAGACAAGTCAGAGAATCTTCATTTCTATAAGTTTATTTATTCATAAAAGGTTAAAACGAAATATTGGACAAGGGAAAGCGTGGATCGACCAAACAAACATGTAATGAAGATATTATTCGCGCATCCCCTTCAATGCATAGGGGCCCTTAATACGGGACGATTGTATTCAGTTAACAGTGACGTAAGTTCGGACAAACAAATAGTATTTCATGAGTGTTGAACATTATAAAATCTCGTAACTACGGCTTGATTCAAGCAGTAGTTACGAGATTTTATAACAACACTGACGGCTTATCAAAACATAACGGTAAACCAAGTCTATTTTAGCACAACATTCTTTCCCACTTGACTCCCTGCACTCAGATACGACAAGACATAAACGTTTATGCTTCAATGTATCTGATAATATGAGTTATCTCTGATGATATTCGCGCTTTGGTATGTTGATGTCGCTCATTTATATAGCGATATCCAAATATCAAAGCGAATTTTCATCAGAGATGACTCGGATTATGTATCTGAATAGGTATCCTAAGGAGAATCAATATTTTGAATCATAATTTGAGATAATCCACAATTTTCCTTTGCTCCAACAATCTTTCAATATTAGATACCGCTGGGAACTTCTAAATAAGGTTTTGCTTGGAAAAGGACTAAGCGCTATTTTAATTGATCTTATTTGGCACTTAGTTCTGTAAAATTCAAATAGATCCCATCTTTGGCACCCATGATCAGTTCTGGAAATGGCCGAGCTTCTCTTTCTGGGTCTAAACTTATTTTGAACCTGAAATGGAAATGGTGTCGGTCAGGTTATGGCTGACGATTTTCAGTGAATTTTTAAAATCTGTATTCTTATAATTCATTATGTGCATGTATAACACTCAGTCTCACTTAAGTGCGACAAATAGTGTCCTCAGCAATGATACGATGATACCGACCCTCATAGGACGTCTTGTGCTTCTCCGTTTGGCATTTTGAAAAACATGTGCATTTTGTAAATTGAAAATAGCACATGACATAAATCCTGCCGTCAATTAAGCGATATATGCATGGTTTACATACGAGAGGGTATCTAAAATAGCATGTCCCCGGAGTAAAATGACTTGTTTCAAACTCTGCTATAGTGATCAAATAGATTACCATAGCTCATCATTCTTACATAAATCGTGTGCTATGGGTATGTTGTTTGCGTATAAAGCCCAAAATTAGATGTGAATATCTGGAAATGAGAGAATATTAGTGGGTGACCATATTATTGTGTCCTCAAAGTCGGAACCAGTTACGAGTCAACACTTATTATGGGCTGCAAATGTTTTATAAAATGCTAAATGATATAACAAAACTGTCAAATTCAACAATGGAGACCATATGTAAACATTGATCAATATGTTTTTAATGTATCCGCTACCAAATCTCAAACAGGATGCGAGGAATATTAAAATATGCAGCGTAATTTTAAAGAAACCATTTACGAGACAACTTTATAAAGTGACTTCACATTATACTATGAGAACCGATAACTTAATTGTTAACTTCTAGAAACAAAACAATGTTTTTCGAAAAGTAAAAATGATGTCATGGTCGGAAAATTCATTATGAGCCCAACACACAGGAGGCAAAACCAAAATAATGAACCATTTACGAGTCACCATTTACGGGACAAATGGTATCATTTCCGTTAAATCTATAAATTCGTTTTCGTCATTTGCGCTCATTTAGCATGATTTCGTCAACATAGTTAGATGACATCATAGAATTTGATATATTGGCCTTCATGAGAGCATTATACGATGGTTAAGATGGACTTTAAGGTCAGTTACGGGACAAAAAAAAATCACTACAGTTGGCAAAGTAGCGAAGGTTTTCTTTGGGAAATAGATACAGAAACCTTTTCTGTGCAATTTCTGATGATGTTTTAACAAATCTAAATATAATATAAGTCATCTGTTTCTGTTTTTCGGCAACCGTTTTAGAGTTTTTAAATATTTCTGCCAATTTTAAGTCAATATCCACATAGTTCTTATTTGATGAAATATCCCGGAATACTTACCTTGATTTTCGGCGATTTTTCGCCTCTTACCTCAAGATGCATGTGAGAAAAGTATTCAGTGGCTTTACAAATAAGGTTGTGTCAGTACTTGTGTAAGAAAGCCAGAAAACACAGAATTGCGCTTCTGACCGCCTTGATATGTCCTAAGCTGTTGAAAGAGGCGTTCAACCCCGCAACAAACAAATAAACAAAGTACTTTCCTGCAGTGTAAACTGTTGTAAGACTATACTTTGATGATAATTATAGTTAATTATAAAATGAGTAACATGTTATACGGTAGAAAGCATTTAGAAGGTGATTTTCATAAGGACCATTTACGGGACAAATTAATAGGCCATTTACGAGTCAACTTTTAGCACTATGTCTATATTGACACTTTACATACGAACATAGTTTTGACTTGGATTTCTTGTTGTATATATTCTCAAGGGCAGGTTTCGTTTAAGTATTTTATATCTGATTGTTATGACGCTTGGTTACATTATTTGATTACTAAAGCATTCTCCATGGTAGTCCACATTTATCATCTACTCCTTATATTTTACGCTAAAATATGACTTAGGTTTGATAAAAGATATTAATTCACATATGAGTGATCATATCTCGTGCGGAGAAGATTAGATAACCCATGTACTGTCGTCAAGATATTCTGTATTTCTTCCTTAGTTTCAATGGTGTGTCTCGAAAATGGTGTCTGCAAATGGTGGCAGTGCTCATTTTGTCAACAGCATATCTAAAAAACTAGGAAAGTTGTACTCATAATAATGTATTTTCATGTCAGCAACATATTCTAGTTTCAAAATTTTAAACCCAAAGTACAATACTAGAAACTTGAAAAATCGGCCTTTTCGGGTTGACTTTGTCGCACTTAAGCGAGACTGAGTGATAAGTGCTTATATAGTATACATATAAGTATGGAATTCATGTAGATCTACATCATAGCACAGAAAACATTTCAGGAAATATTCAGGGAAAAGAAGAAAATGCTGATTATCAGCATTTCTTCTTTTTTTCCTAAACATTTTCTAACCTTCTCTTCTCTTAAAAACTTCTGATACTTTAGAAAAAGTTTCAGCTGCAATGTTCAGAAATGTTTAATTGAAAAGCCTTTATAAACGCCATAAAACCCATTCCCGCACAGTGACGACTTTTGACGCCCCAAAAGACAAAGGCTTTAGAAAACATCGTTGGAAATGAAGAAATTGCTTGCAATTTCTTCATTTCCCACAATGTTTTCTACACAAAAGACCGATAAATGTAAAATTCCATGGATTTGATATTGTCGTCTGCTTCACCTTTGAATTTGGGCCAGCCTAAATTTCGGCCATCTGGTAGTCTTACCTTTGTACAACCTTTGATAACACAACTTTGACTTCGTTCATGGCAAAATGTTGGCCTATACAATTCCTGGAATGGAAAATATGACGTACCAAATGGGTCAAAAGTCTACATTTAAGGTGCACCTACAAAAATACAAGTGCACTTGTATATTCTGAGGTGGTTTTATAAATTTCATACGTGCACTTGTATTTTTTCTAAGTGCACTCGTAAAATTTACAAGATCATTTCAGAATATACAAGTGAACAAGTATTTTTATATGTGCACTTGTATTTTAAGAGCCTCGTATTGACACGGAAATCTATTTATAGAGCCTGATTATGTAATAGAATACAAGTGTACGAATAAAATTTACAGGTGCAGTTGTAAATGTATAAGTGCACTTGTAAATTTCAGCCTGGTCGTATATTATACCCATTTACGCTATGTTTGCTATCGAGTCATTTTCCTCCGGAAGCCTTTCAGATCGTGTATGAGCTAATACTTGTTACTAATCCTGATACAACCTAGCGTTTACCTATACAGGAAGAAGTAGGGTAATAATGGGCGGTACAACTTCTAAGCTCGCGCATGCGCTAGAAGGCATTCGGAAGGAAAAATGGCGGAGTAAAACATAACATGAAAGAGCATACCGGGTATTCGTGATATATTTCGCTCGAACACTAATTAAGTTCTATAATGTATTATTTGTTTTCCCATTGAAAGGAACGAAATTACATGCACATGTTTCGAAACACATTCGATTTTAAAGCATATTAAATTGTATTGAAGTGCGAATTACAAGTGTTTACAAAGTGACAATCGAAATTCCACGACGAAATATGTTTTGCTTTTATGTTGATAACATTTTTCCTATTTTGATTTAATACAGGTTTAATTGTTGAAAATTTTCTGAAATTGTTGTGTCACGTGATTCCCCGCCGTGCACAGAGTCTGAGAAGATAATACCAATCGTCGCTTTTCAACAAAAACCTCGTAATTGCAGCTTGTTTTAAGCTACAGTTACAAGGTTTTTGTTGAATACGACCACATGCGGCGGTGACGTATAGTTACAAGAAAACTTACCTTTGTCCGGCGGAGAACGGCAAGAATGCGTAAGGATCTTTGCCTTCTATATTTTCTGGCAGAAACCTGTCCGGGTTGAATTCCTGAAATGTTGTTTAAATGACAGTGATGATCAGATCGTCGCATTTCAACAAAAGCCTCGTAACTGCTGCTTATTTTAAGCTGGAAGATCATTCGGGCGTTTTCTTGCCTTCTCTGCGTCAATACTTTTTTCAAATCTGTCACGTATTGATAGAATTATTAAATATTATTGAAATTGTTTGTCACGGGATTCCCAGACGTAGGTTAATCACAATACAAAAAAAACTATTTTCTGACAAAACATGTGAAACAGAAACTTTATAAACACGCATTAAAATTTTGTGAAAAAATAGTACCATATGGTTTTCCCACACGATTGGATTATGATGTAGCAACTGTGGGTAAATATCTATTGGTTGCCCTTCACAAAGCTCCACCCCCTCGATTGTTATTGGCTGTTTCAATATCCGGGTAAACGCCGGAACTGGTGGATTCATCCGCATGGATTCTTTTATAAAACACGTGGTGAACGAAAGTTTTGATAAATCCTCTCTGTAATGTAAAAATGGTTCAAGAAATCAATGTATTCTATCCATCATTATTGCATAAAATGTGTGTTTTTAGTCCATTATGAGCATTGAATAACGGGAAGAAATCGGTCCGATATCGTGAAACCCAGTCGTTAATTGGTAAATTCTCGTGCGATATCGGACCAGTTTTGCACTCAAATATCCTCGATCGAGTATTTTTAGCCAGTGATTCAGAAAATGGAAAATAAAGCCGAATGTTTGCCATTTCCCTTTTCCGCGATGTAAAATCTTGGAAGACCTCCTTTACACCCTCCCAGTGTAATACACCCAGATACAGTCCCAATTTGTTACTAAAAATAGTAACACTTTTTGATGCCAGATCGAGGCTCTGATCGAAATGAGAGCAAAACATCCAACGTGCAATGGAAATGAACGGAGGAAAGAAGAAGTTTAAGAGGAATCACACACCGTTTAGTGATGATTCCTCTGTGAATCTCGACGGGATATCATTGACTGACTTCCATTTATGATCTTTCCCGGCTTAAAGGCATTTCAACCCTCCGATAAATTAATATCCACGGACCTTTTGATGACCTAGCCGCCAGGTTCTACTGTCATTTTCACGTAAACCCCCCTTCCCCAACAAAAAAATGTACGAAACATGCCATTTTCAGTGTGAAGATGACAATCTCAGTACCGAAAGGCTGACGTAGATAGATAATTCATTATATGTTAGATCAATTTGATAATAAAAGCATTGCTCTTAAAGCCCATTTCCCAAACGACAAATTATTTAGACTTTTCAAGTTTGACAACGACTTAACCCTTTTCTACTCGGCACCTGATTCAATTTTGAAGCTCTTGCAGACGACAGAATGGGCATCTTGAAAGTAGGATTTTTGTATGTGCCAGAGCGAATCTAGAGGGGGAAGGGGGGTCGGGATGTCCGCCCCCTGGAATTAGCCGAAAATTGAATGTTGACTATATAATCAAAGCGTCAATATAATGTTTTATATAATTTAACACATTTAAGTCATCATTTGGGCGTGGACAACCCCCTCGATCCCTGGCAATTGGGCTTGGACCACCCTGAAAAAATCCTGGATCCACCCTCGTGCGTGTACATAGGGGCCTAATAGGACAATTATAGTGCAGAAAACGTTGAGGCAAAAGGAGAAAAAGCTGATTAAAAGTACATGTATTTCATTATTTTGCCTCTTGAGATGATTTTCGAAACAATCTATGTAAGACAGTCAAGGGCGGATCTAGAAGGGGGTCGGGGGTCCGGACCCCGCCTCGAATAGGCCGATAATAGAATTTTGACTATACAGCGTTAGTACAGTATTATTATATAACGTTACCCAATTCACAAATCAAAGTCATATTTTGGGCTAGACCCCGCCCCCCGCCCTTTCGAAAAAAATCCTGGACCCGCCATTGACAGTCAAAACATTAACATTTCTTGTTTGGTAAAGGTTAAAACATTTTTCTTTTCATTCCTGTTTTAATTTAACTCCTCTCAACAATATTTCAGCCCTAAGTTTGTTTATAATTGTCCACGCTCCGAGGCTGGGAATCCATCCTGTGACCTGTCGGAGACTGTCCAATATTGGCTCTAATCTAGAGCATAAACACATGCAAAATATTACCGCTCACACTTGAACAGTACTAAGGAGCTCACTTGCTTCTGCGAAATTGATTTTATTTGGTTTTCAAAAGCAGTAGCTCATCCTGAACTTGCATGGTGGTAATAGGCGATGGAGACAGGGTAGGAATGATTACAAGCCAAGAAATCTCTTTTTTTTTCAATCAAAGTTGCAAAAATATTCCTGTAACTTAAAACTCTAATAATTAACGTAAATAACTGTATAAAATATTATTAGTACTTAGGCAGAATAAATGAAAAATGCTCGCGTGAAAATAACCACTCGCCAAATGAATTATATAGTAAAACGACCACGTGACCTTTTGTTTGCTCTCATGCATACACAGGCCACGGTTAAAAATTTAAACTGTATCAGGGTGTATCATATCTGATGACGTATTTATAGCCTAGTGACGTAGTTTTCTTGGAATCAAATAGTAAACAGAAGGGCAACTGAGTGAGCTGACGGATTTTAAAATAAAAGTGGATTTTGTTGACGGGAAAGGATAGAGATAAGAGTTTAGTGGTTATTTTTTTTTATTGAAAGAGAATGGTCTAGGTCCAATGTGGTGGTAAGCCTATGTGTTTCTTGTTTAAGTTACTGCAATTTTCCCCTTTCAACTTTGTTTTTTATTGAACTGGACGATTTTACGAAACGAACCAGAGATCTACCTCGGAAGTTCCGATCTTTTTTTATTTCTCACATTTAAATGAACGTAGGATATCCAGAGTATGTTTCTAAAAGAAAAATTAGTCTAGATTATGTCAGTAAAAATACGATAAAATTTGACTACATAGCTCACTACACGATGAAAAGCTAACGGTCCGTGTAATGGATATCGTACACACCCGATATATGTCTAGTCGAATGCCGGGAAAATGCGGTATCTGTCGATGTAAATGTGGCTAAATTTTCACATTTCTTTAATTATTCGTCTTATTTTATTACATTTCTTTGCAAATTATTCATATTTTATGCAATAATAGTGTCAATTCACGTTTTTTTCGGTCGTTAACATTCTCAGAGGCCAACAAAATGGGCTATCGCCTTCGAGCTTCGCTCTCAGGCTATAACACATTTTCTGGGCCTCTGAGAATGTTAACGACCTCAGAAACGTGAACTAACCCTCTATTAGATACCAAACGCTTCCTACGAATTCGGGCGTCATCTATAGCAATGAAAATTGACGAGTGCATCCCTCAACAATTTCCTCTGCTACGGATGGCATCTGGAAATTAACGAGGTATCACTCCTTGATTTAAGGTGTTCCATCAATTATTAGATATATAAGATATATTTTATGAGATATATTTACGTGTTGTAGATGTGTATTTACTCCCAGAGAATAGAATGAAATGATAATTATGGCGTACCTAATGAGCCAAAAGTCTATTCCTAGCCTGCCTGAATAAATAATACGCGTACATGCGTAAAAATGTGCGTTTATGCATAGACTGTGAACATGCACTCGTGTAAGTTACACATGCACACTATAAATATACTTTTGACCTAATTGGTAGGCCTGCATCATAAAAATATGGTATAATAACAACTCACGCATTTAATTGTTCATTCTCGTTCATTAGGCTGGCTACTTCCTGTCTCACTCGTTCTTGATAATCCGGGTATTTTGCTAGCGCATGCAGGGCCCAGCCTATAGCTGACGCAGTTGTGTCGTGGCCTGAAATGTATGGTGTACAATAAAGGACACCTCTAACCATAAACGCATGATAAAGGGAATTTACGTGCTATCAATGTCTAATAAATGAAGTCACTATTTTAAATGAATGTACAGTTAGCATTACCGAACTGCAAATATTATATTTGGAAACAATGATAGTCCGTCTCTGTGTGTGACCAAATGTGCGATCGCTTCTAAACTATTATTTAACAACGTTTAATAATAACAATGGTCACATGCATATCTAATTGGGTCGGGAGTTCAAATGACACTTATTTAAGGCCTTTAGCCCATCATTCAATAAATAGTGTATCTGTCCCTGCATCACGCCAAAGGAAAAGGTATATACAATAATGTTTTGCTTCTATGGGTGAAATTAGCCGATTATTTGCACGGATAGTAATTCAAGTGACCCCCCCCCCCCCGTTTTCAAATTACCTTCAAACATGAACGTGTCTACTTCATCACGGATTTCACCATCAGTCAACTTCGACCTATCCGAGTCTCGAGCCATTCTACCCTCTTTTACTACTATAATGTTGTGGTTTTGCCAAGGACTATTTATATATATCGTCGCTTTTCAACGAAAAGCTCGTAACTGCAGCTTGTTTAAGCTGCAGTTACGAGGTTTTCGATGAAAAACAGCGATATACCTTCAAACATGAACGTGTCAACTTCGTCACGAATTTCACCATCAGTCAACCTCGACCCGTCCGAGCCCCGAGCTATTCTACCGTCTTTCCCTCTTTTACTACTAATGTTGTTGTTTTGGCAAGGACTAAATAATATCTATACCTCACGAAATATGACCTGGCAGAACATCCCTAGCTGATCGCTAGAGATGCTCTGCCAGGGCATTTATCGTGAGCGATACCTTCAAACATAAACGTGTCTACTTCATCGCGAATTTCGCCATCAGTTAAAACTTCGACCCATCCGAGTCTCGAGCTATTCTACTCTCTTTTACTACTATTTTTGTTGTTTGACAAGGGCTATATAACATCCATACATCACGAAATATAACCTGGCAGAGCATCCCTAGCTAATCGCTAGAGATGTTCTGCCAGGTCATTTATCGTGAGCTATACCTTCAAACATGATTTTGTCAACTTCATCACGAATTTCACCATCAGTCAACCTCGACCCGTCCGAGTCCAGAACTGTTTTACCCTCTTGTACTACTAATGTTGTTGTTTTGGCAAGGACTAAATAATATATCGTCGCTTTTCAACGGAAACCTCGTAACTGCAGCTTTGTTTTGCAGGATTTTGTTTAAAAGCAGTATATTATTGTTGTTTTGGGATGGGCTAAATAATATGTAGGCCTACCTTCAAACATGAATGTGTCTTCTTCATCCCGAATTCCACCATCAGTCAACTTTGATCTGCCCGAGTTCCGAGCTATTCTAACTTCTTTTACTACTAATGTCGTTGTTTTGGCAAGGACTATTTATATAATATCTTCGCTTTTTAACTAAAACCTCGTAACTACAGCTTGTTTTAAGCTGCAGTTACGAGGTTTTCGATGAAAAGCAGCGATATACCTTCAAACATGAAAGTGTCTACTTCATCGCGAATTTCGCCATGAGTTAAAACTTCAACCCATCCGGGTCCCGAGCTATTCTACCCTCTTTTATTACTATTTTTGTTGTTTTGTAAGGGCTAAATATGATCTATACCTCACGAAATATGACCTGGCAGAGCATCTCTAGCTAATAACCAGAGACGCTCTGCCAGGTCATTTATCGTGAGCTATACCTTCAAATATGAACGTGTCAACTTCATCACGGATTTCACCATCAGTCAACCTCGACCCATCCGAGTCTCGAGCCATTCTACCCTCTTGTACTACTATTCGTCTCTTTGCAACAAACACCTCGTAACTGCAGCTACGAGGTTTTTGTTGAAAAGCAGTATATTATTGTTGTTTTTGGCATGGGCTAAATAATATGTCCCTTCAAACACGAATGTGTCTACTTCATCCCGAATTTCGCCATTAGCCAACTTTGATCCGCCCGAGTCCCGGACTATTCTGCCGTCCTTATTACTAATGTTGTTGTTTTGGCAAGGACAAAATGATGTCTATACCTCACGAAATATGACCTGACAGAGCATCCCTAGCTAATAGCTAGAGATGTTCTGCCAGGTCATTTATCGTGAGCCATACCTTCAAACATAAACGTGTCTACTTCGTCACGAATTTCACCATCAGTCAACCTCGACCCATCCGAGTCCCGAGCCATTCGACCCTCTTGTACTAGTTATCGTCGCTTTTCAACATGTACCTCGTAACCACAGCTTAGTTTTAGCTACAGTTACGAGGGTTTTGTTTAAAAGCAGTATATTATTGTTGTTTTGGCATGGGCTAAATAATATCTACCTTCAAACATGAATGTGTCTACTTCATCACGAATTTCACCATCGGTCAACTTCGACCCATCCGAGTCCCGAGCTATTCTACCATCTTGTACTACTATTTTTGTTGTTTTGTAAGGGCTATATAACATCCATACATCACGAAATATAACCTGGCAGAGCATCTCTAGCTAATAGCTAGAGATGTTCTACCAGGTCATTTATCGTGAGCTTTACCTTCAAACATGAACGTGTCTACTTCATCGCGAATTTCACCATCAGTCAACTTCGACCCGTCCGAGTCCCGAGCCATTCTACCCTCTTGTACTACTACATGTATTGTTGTTGTTTTGGCAAGGAGTGAATTTATAAAATATCGTCGCTTTTCAACGAAAACCTCGTAACTGCAGGTTGTTTTAAGCTGCGGCGGTCTACCTTCAAACATGAACGTGTCAACTTCGTCACGAATTCCACCATCAGTCAACTTCGACCCATCCGAGTTCCGAGCTATTCTACCCGCTTTTACTACTATTTTTGTTGTTTGATAAGGGCTAAATAATAGCTATACCTCACGAAATATGACCTGACAGAGTATCTCTAGCTAATAGCTAGAGATGCTCTGCCAGGTCATTTATCGCGAGCTATACCTTCAAACATGAAAGTGTCAACTTCGTCACGAATTTCACCATCAGTCAACCTCGACTCATCCGAGTCTCGAACTATTCTACCCTCTTGTACTACTTATCGTCGGTTTTCAACAAACACCTCGTTACTGCAGCTTGTTTTAAGCTGCAGTTACGATGTTTTTGTTGAAAAGCAGCATAATGTTGTTGTATTGACATTGGCTAAACAATATCTACATTCAAACATGAATGTGTCTACGGACTATTCTGCCCTCTTAATTACTAATGTTGTTGTTTTGTAAGGGCTAAATAATATATATACCTCACATAATATGACATGGCAGAGCATTCCTAGCTAATCGCTAGAGATGCTCTGCCAGGTCATTTATCGTGAGCTATATACCTTCAAACATGAAAGTGTCAACTTCATCGCGAATTTCGCCATCAGTCAACCTCGACCCATCCGAGTTCCGAGCTATTCTACCCTCTTGTACTAGTTATCGTCGCTTTTCAACATGTACCTCGTAACCACAGCTTAGTTTTAGCTACAGTTACGAGGGTTTTGTTTAAAAGCAGTCTATTATTGTTGTTTTGGCATGGGCTAAATAATATCTACCTTCAAACATGAAAGTGTCTACTTCATCACGAATTTCACCATCGGTCAACTTCGTCCCATCCGAGTCCCGAGCTATTCTACCATCTTGTACTACTATTTTTGTTGTTTTGTAAGAGCTAGATAATATCTATACCTCACGAAATATGAACTGGCAGAGCATCTCTAGCTAATAGCTAGAGATGCTCTGGCAGGTCATTTATCGTGAGCTATATACCTTCAAACATAAACGTGTCTACTTCATCACGGATTTCACCATCAGTCAACCTCGACCCATCCGAGTCTCGAGCTATTCTACCCTCTTTTTCTACTAATGTTGTTGTTTTGCCAAGGAGTAAATTCATAATTTATCGCCGCTTTTAAACGAAAACCTCATAACTGCAGCTTGTTTTAAGCTACAGGTACGAGGTTTTCGATGAAAAGCAACGATATCTTCAAACATGAAAGTATCAACTTTATTTCGAATTTCACCATCAGTCAACCTCGACCCATCCGAGTGTCGAGCCATTCTACCCTCTTTTACTACTAATGTTGTTGTTTTGCCAAGGAGTAAATTCATAATATATCGCCGCTTTTCAACGAAAACCTCGTAACTGCAGCTTGTGTCAAGCTGCAGTTACGAGGTTTTCGATGAAAAGCATCGATTTACCTTCAAACATAAACGTATCAACTTCATCACAAATTTCACCATCAGTCAACTTCGACCCGTCCGAGTCCCGAGCTTTTCTACTCTTTTTTACTACTATAATGTTGTGGTTTTGCCAAGGACTATTTATATTCATATTTTCGCTTTTTAACTAAAACCTCGTAACTGCAGCTTGTTTTAAGCTGCAGTTGCGAGGTTTTCGATGAAAATCAGCGATATACCTTCAAACATGAACGTGTCAACTTCGTCACGAATTTCGCCATCAGTCAACCTCGACCCATCTGAGTCCCGTGCGGTAAGCAGGATGTCCAAGAAATCAAGATACCTCTTTTCTAACAAAGTTTTGTCTTCTTCCTAGGGATATACTTTTAAAATTCTAATAAAAATATAACTAAACGTATAAAATTCAAGATAGCTCTTTAAAAGACTTTCGAAACATTGAAAGTATAAGTTTCAATATGAAGATGCCTAGGTAAAAGAAATCAGAGAAACATTTACATGTATTTGTTCAGAAAATAAGATGCTTTTCTACAAACATTGATAGCGTCATAATCAATAGTAAAGAGACATAAATGTCACGAAAATAAAAATCTAATAATTTCCAAAGTGATAAGGAACCAAGAAACGTAGACTTTTCCAGATAAAGATGAAACAAGAGCCGTCATAGACGGATTATGCTCCCCGAATAAGTGTTTGTCACAAAATAAAAACTATCATACATTAAGCCCCCTTTTCCCATGATAGCTTTTTTTGTACACACATTATTTATAGAATATGGCATAGAACATCCTATTTATTACAAAATTTCATTAAATTCTGCCAATTAGATGAAGAGAAATAAGAGAAAATCTAATTTTTACACTAAGGCCCCTTTTTCCATGACACAGCCTTAAATTTACAAACGGAGAAAAAGTTCCATAGGTATTAACCCAGGGAGTTCACATGTGAAGTTTCATTGAATTTGGTCCAAGGGTTGCTGAGATCCGGCCGTGGACGGACGGACGGACGGACAGACACACGGACGGACAGACGGACAGCGTGGCGACTATATGCTCCCCCGAAATTTTTTCGGGGAGCATAAAAAGAAATCTTACCAACGCCTGTTTCCTGTTTTGTATAATCTTCTCTGAGAAATTGTGTATAAAATCGCAATGTTTTTGAAACTCTTTCCCCACTGCAGACAGCTTAAAAATCGTGTCAAATAAATAGTACGGCTTTCTGAAACGTGCAAAATATAAGGTAAACACAGACGATTACAACTAAAACAAACTTATATGCATATTACATCACTTTTTAACAACAATTAACCCATAACCACATAACGCCTTTTTTGACTCCCCACTATGTACTGGCTTTGGAAAACACCGTGAAAAATTACAAACGATGTTTTCTACCAAAATGACCAAATTATTAAATTAAATTTCATTCCATTGAAAATGTCGCCTGCAACATCTTTGAATATGGACAGCTCTAAATTTTTGTCATTTGGTAATGGGTTAAAATCTTTGTTGATAACGATATACGTACATGAACCTTAGCACAACTAAAAACTTTAATCTGTTAATGGCTTCCACATACGGATGTTGATTCCTGAAATATGTAGAAATAACTTGTTTTATGTTTGCCTTTATGTCAAGGGTCATTCTATGCAGGCAAACTAGTCTTCATTACCACTGGTGTTGAACTCGGCCAAAGCGTGGGACGTTTTTTCACGATATTAGTATTCCGTCGATGTTGTTATAAAATATCGTAACTACGGCTTCGATAAAGCCGTAGTTACGAGATTTTATAACAACACCGACGGTTTGTCGATACATATCGGTAAACCCGGTCTACTTTTAGAACAAATTCATTGTTATTAGAAAATCTATCCAATCAGATCTTTAAACTCATATTTAAACGCAAAATATCTGTACCTTGTTGAAGTGAAAAACGCCCCTCGCTTTGGCCGAGTTCACCACCAGTGACTACTATAAAATCGTTTTGAAGTTATTCACATTTTTTTTGCTTAAGGACGTAACTACGAGATCTAGTACTCTGACAACTAATAGATTCGTTCTTTGAAAACGATTTTACAAAATTTTACAAAAGATAATGATGTATACTAAAGGCTGCTAAGAAGTCGCTCTATCTTAAAGACTATAGCCACATACAAATTGAAATACCGGTATTAGTACTGTTGTTCTTGATAAGTCGGTGTTATTGCAAAATCTCGTAACCAAAGCTTCAATGAATTAGCTGTAGTTACGAGATTTTCCAATAACACGGACGAAATAAGACATTTTACCCTGTATCCTGCAAAGTTTCGTCATCATAAGATAAAGTACACCTCAACATGTTGTGTAATGTAAGACGACTGACTAGCGGAAAGATGTCAACACTTGTCTTGGCGTCAGAATATTTCTGTAACTTTTCCTGTAACGAATGAAAACACAACCGTTGGTGGGAAGTCAAAACCTCGTAACTTCAGCCTTTTTAATATTTTTATTTGATTGTAAATTAGGTATACATTTTTTGGACGTTAACCCATACCATGAACTAGATTAGACATGTTATTGAAAAAAAACCTAGTTGTGCTTTTTGTTACCGTCATTAAAAAGATCAATTGCATATGCAGCATGTAGTTTTTTACTTTGTTTCCTGAACACAAAACAAAATTTCTATGCCTATGCAACTATGAAAACAAAGAGAAAACAAATCTAAATAAGATTCTAAATAATGTGATTTTCTTAAAATTTCTCAAAAAAATCTTTACTTTAGTTATACATTAAATGTAAGACAATATAAACTGTACCAGAAATATATTTGTACTCTCCCCGAATATCTGTACATATGGTTTAAGGATGTCAAAATGAAAAGCTGGTGTTAAAAGTCGTCTGTTTCTCTCCCATTTTGGACCGTTGCTAACCAATAAGCCGTCACCTAGCAATAAAAAGAAAGCTTATGATAGGGATGGAGGGTGGGGGGAGATAAACAGAAACAGATCTTTGAATAATTAGAAGCATATCGAACCAATTATTCAAAAAATAATAATTGAAAATGAACATAAGATGAACTTGTTTACCTCTCACCACCTTTTTTAGAAAAAAGAAGAAAGGGTCAGTTTCCCTGACAATACCTGGTTCTAACAACTCTGATATTTTTTGAAAAATAAAACGAATTCATAGAAAAAATGTGTAGCCTATAGTGCACCAGAGATATCTTTATTTTCGCAAACAAAGTCCGTTAGTTGAGCGTCTTAAGAAAACATTGCTAGAGTGGGGTCAATGCATATGCAGATGTCCAGAGTTAATTCTGACGCACTATACTCGTATATCTCTGGGTCCCCCTTTTTTAGTGTAAAATAAAGAAAATTCGGTATTTTTGGCCAACTGTCGGGAAAGCAGGTTAAACCAACTAGCCCTCCGCTGTTCCTACGGGCCTGTACCTACAGTCATATCTACCCTCCGGTTACGATATTATGGCATATGCTTTCAAAATTAAGCAATGTAAACAACACAATGTTTTGAGCTGTAAACTACCGTAATTTTGCATGCAATGATTCGAATCCTGCATGTGTCTCACACTTGCAAGATTCGAACCAATGCATGCAAAATTGTATTTCAAATTAAGACCGCATTACCTCTTGTTTACATAGGTAAATTTTGTAAACATGTGCCATAACATCGTGACCGGAATATAGGCCTACCTAACCACGGTTTGAATAAACGGTATATCCCAGTCCTTGCATGATTCTTGGGAAGTCCGGACGCTGTGACCACGGTTCGGATCGTGTCGGGATGAATCGGGTAGATGACCGGGTGAAAACAAATAAAGTTGGAGTAAAACCATTTCAGCGGTCTGGACTGGATAAATTTGTCAGCTAGTACAGCAAAATCGTCAAGATTTTTAATCTGTAAAAAGAATAAAAAATGAAATAGATGAATAGGCCGTCATGTAAATAAATTGTTGAGTATTATAAACAGTATCAATATGGCGGCAATTGTGACATCTTTTTCTAGACACAAAGGGGCCCGTATACTAATCCATGATTCTTGGGAAGCCTGGTATGAATTGGGTAGACAATCGGGTGAAAACAAATAGAGTTGGAGTAGAACCATTTCAGCGGCCTGGATGCGATTAATCTGTCAGCTAACACGGCAAAATCTTCAAGATTTTAAATCTGTATGAATAACAAAAAAATGAACAAAAATGAAATAAAGGAATAAATGAATTGATGAGTTACTATAAATAGTATCAAAATGGCAGCAACTACGTCATATTTATTTTGACACAAAGGGGACTCCTATACTACTCATGATTCTTGGGCAGCCCAGACACTGTGGCCACGGCTCGGATCGTGTCGGGATAAACTGGGAAAACAATCGGGTGAAAACAAATAAAGTTGGAATAAAATCACTGCAAAATCGTCAATATTTTTAATCTGTAAGAATCAAGAAAATATATATCTAACGTTAGTTCTACACTGCATATGCCCTTATCGTTTGCGAATCTTCACAGTGACATATAACTTAAAAAAAGGCTTTTTATGTATTCGGAATTTGTGTGCGATATAACCAAGGAAATACTGCGACAAAGATAAAACGATGTCTGTCAACGTTTTCGTCTTTTGACTCAATGGTTTCTTTCTCCTTTTCTGTTGGGGACTTCAAAACCAGGCCTGTTTGGGTGTTCTAAAGCTTTTAAAATATCTTGTGGGCGTTATTTAAGATGCATCCTCCGATAGGCCTACCTCGGGGTCTCCTCATTTTGTGGGTACTTGTTAACCATTTTCAACGCTACATGACACTTTTCGACTCCTTACAGATAATGACGCTTGTGACAAGCAATTTCTTCATCTTCCAGTATGCTTTCTTCCATAGAGCAAACACGAGCATCTTACATTCAATTAACTTGAATATGCCGCTTGCAAGACCTTTGAATTCAGACTACCCTAAAATTTTGTCGTTTGGGAATAGGGAACGACTTTATCCAGTTAAACTTGACGTAATTTCGGACAAACTTTCGTATTTCGAAGGTGTTGATATAAAAGCTCGTAACTACGGCTTGTCTTAAGCCGTAGTTACGAGATTTTATAGCAACACCGATGGTTTATCAAAACATAACGGTAAACTTATACATGTAGCCTATCTTTAAATAGCACAAAATTGTACTATTTTTTGAAAGCCTTACCTTGTGTGCGATGCCGAAAAACCAGTGAACATCAGGTAACATAGGGATAGGACGGACGGACACACGCATAGTCCACCATTCCTGTATTTCTACGACCAACTTCCACACGATCCAACCGACAAACAACGCGAGAAAATAAGAATACATCATCCAAACTGTTTAAAAGTACAGCACAACACTGAGTATTCTAGATTTTTGTTTTATGTTGGTGAATATACATGTATGAAGTATAGCATGTACGATTTTTATCTTAAGTGTGTTAGTGTGTTAATTTTCGTGTAGTAGATTTACCTATTCACAATATTCATGTTCAGTATACATGAAATTTACCTTTAGATTGGTAAATCTGAATAGCGATGAATTCTGTGCTAAAAATAAACCGGGTTTATTGTTACTCGTATGTGTTGACAAACCGTCGGTGTTGTTATAAAATCTCGCAACTACAGCTTGAACCAAGCCGTAGTTACGAGATTTTTAACAATACTTTTCCGAAATAATGTCACGGTTAGCTGGATATGAATCGTTCCCTATAATGGGGTATTGTTTGACCTATTTTACCCGATACTCATCATTTTCCGTGAGCGATTCCCAGCATTGATTGTAGATCTAGTATTCGGTAGGTTGCGAAAGTGTATAATATCATGTGCTTTGACTTCTGTTAGCTTTCAAATCTACATGATCTTCGCAAGGTATACTATTTGAACAAGCTTAAAGGGACATTTCATTTTTATTTCATTCTTTTAAAGTATTTCTTGATACCAAGATTGGTTATTCTTATTAACATAAATGCAATCATTTCTTTGAAGTTGTCGCTGATAAGCGAAAAACACGCATTTAAAGTTGAGACAGAATCGACAAATTCCATATAAATCGTAACTGTTGTCCACAACAATTTGTTTAATTTTAACACAAAAATATATATTTCTCGTAAACGGCGCAATATTTTGGCTTGAAATTTTCAGAATTTTCATAAGGAAATATGCTTTTTCAGATAAAAATAAAAGTAAAATTTATGACAAAAAATTCTGAAATGTCTCTTTAACACAAACAATTATATTTGTCGTAAACGGCGCAATATTTTGACTTGAAATTTTAAGGATTTTCTTAATGAAAAGTGCTCTTTCAGATGAAGATAAAAGGAACATTTGTGACCCGTCGCGCTAAAAGGGACATTATAGGAAGTGTGAAAAATATCGACCCTAGTCTGTCTGAGCAGTCCGCGCAGCCAGACTAGGGCCGACACTTTTCATCTTTATGTAATTTTCTAAATCCAGAATATTTCCCCTATCTGACTATATGTTCATTTTTCGCATACGGCGTCTGGTTGACCTGTGCTGAGTCTGACAAGTTTGTAAAGAATTTGATTTTTTGGAGTTTGGATAAGGTCCCTTTTAGCGTGACGGGTCACATTTATGAAAAATGTCTGTCAAAAGTTACTTTAAGATAAGACTCTCATCAATATCTGAGGCCCAAGATCGGGACCAGCAAATAGGGAACGATTTTATCCAGTTAATCATGACGTTATTTCAGACAAACTATAGTATTTCGTATGTTTTATTATAAAATCTCGCAACTACGGCTTGATTCAAGCCGTAGTTTCGAGATTTTATAACAACACCTAATGTTTATCTGTTTATCACAATGTTTTCCCAAGCCATTATCTTGTTGGAATATGAAAAAGAGTCAATGAGTTGTAATTGTTTAACCCTTTCCAACTATCACGACAATTTGATAATTATATTGGGGTTTTTAAGACGTTCTCAACTGCTATGGTAATATTGCGGCGGCTGGAACACCTAACCATGGATTACTGTCAGTTCTCATACCAGTACTGCCACAACAACATAACCGAGCCTCCAGCTGCTCCCCCACATAGGGTAACGATTATCAAACCAGTTCTGTAAGAAAGGATATATGCCGCGGCCGGGGATCGAACCCCTGGACCTATCGAGTGAAAGGCAGATGCGCTACCAACTGCGCTATGGCCGCGGCCTGTTCCTGTTTGAAATATGTTGCAGAAATCAAAATGAATCTTATCAGAGATATATTTTTGTGCACAATTCAGCACATGAATTACTGAGACAAAATAAGAAAATGCTGGTTGCATTCATTTTCTTTTTCATCGATGTTTTCATGTGGGACGTGAAGATGAGTACTTTTTAGGGCGATAAAACGGGAATACCGATAGATTATTTGAATTTGGAAAATGATGATGATGATTATAATAATAATAATAATAATAATAATAATAATAATAATAATAATAATAATAATAATAATAATAATAATAATAATAATAATAATAATAATAATAATAATAATAATAATAATAATAATAATAATAATGAAAAAAAAAGCCTGCATACAAAATTTGTCCCCCCATTCAGACAAGGGCTTAAGCCCACCCAATATGAAATTGCTTCCTGTGGGCCTGTGACATCGTGGCTGAACTTAAGTTTATAAAGTAACTATAGCTACATTTTTTGATTAATCACTTCTATTGCCGGTGTAACGTAGGGGAGACCGGGGTATCATGAACCACTTTTTGATAAATTTCAACTAGGGTTTTCTTGGTTTCACACTTAGTGCTCTGATCAACACCATATCAAAGATCAACATCTCTCGCATTTTTCTAAACCTTTGACAGATAGTTTCGACATCCAGAATCCACAGAAAATCATTTTAAACAGAGCTGGTGAAATGGTTCATTTAACCCCTTTGACGGGGTAGGTTGAACCAGTACAAGGGGTAAGTTGAACCAATAGGCATATTTTCGATAATTATTCACACTAAAGAGAGAATTAAACACGAGATTTCATTCATAATAATGAATAAGGGTGTTACCTGCAATAATATCATAAAATTTCATACGAAGTATAAAAAAATATTCGAGTTTTCAAGATTATTCGCTAGGTCATACAATATACACTTTAATAGATCCAGGATATTAAGTACATGTTTTCTGCACCTATTTTCATAGTGGTTCAACTTACCCCAGTACACACCATTGTCATATACTTGCCATTTGTGAAGAAATTATCTTACCATGTCAATAACGGAATACAATATTACATTCTGAAGATATCATACATCTGTAAGATGTAAAGAATACTGTTGAGATTTGCTGTGCATTGTAGTGCGAAGGCGGAATGCATGAAATGTGAAAAACAATTTTAAGGTCGAAAATTTGTTTTTTGGACATAAAATCCACCTAATATGACAAAATCTCTCGATATTTTCACCGATGAATACTTCAACTTTACCGCCTCGAATACTTACACCGAAGAAGTGAAATTCAAAATCACGCGAGAGAAAATTGAAGTGGTTCATTTAACCCGTGGCTCAAATAACCCCGGTCTCCCCTAGTAAAGTGACCCCCATAGAATCGTTTCAAATCACATCCGTGTTATTATGCTCCCCGAAAAAAGTTTCGGGGAGCATTTAGTCGCCTTGCTATCACTCCGTCCGTCCTTCCGTCCGTCCTTCCGTCCGTCTGTCTGTCCGTCCGTTTATATACAGTCAGATGTCAGCAACCTTTAGGCAAATTCAATGAAACTTCACATGTATAATCCCTGAATACCTTTTGAGTCTGTGTTCTCGTGTTTTTTTTCCAAATTGAGGCTGCGTCATAGAAAAAGGGGCCTTAATGTAGAAATTAGTGTTTCTCTAATTTCTCTTCGTTCAATGAACATAATCTATGAGTTTTTGTTCTTCAGTGATGAATGAGATGTTCTGTAGCTTATATACTAGGACAAAAAAGATACGCAACCCCAATTTTTCATAATTTTTTCGAGATACATAGTAAATGGTTAAACTCTAATTATCCCCTGTTGTGTTTTCTAAATGACTACTATCAAAACAAATTTTCATCAAACACAAGCTTGAACATAGACCAAGAAGAGGCGAAAGAGTTCACACACTTCTCACTACCCTATGCATAGCACGGCTACGCCAAAACCAGCGCCAAGCTGCAGTACGGATGTTGTTAGGTGGAAAAAGTCAAAACTTTGTCGTAAGACTTTGATGGGGCAACAAATAGACACATTTTCGACTGTATACGTTGTTGGCTCTAAATGGGACCACAACCGATCGAGCACGAAGCGGACATGCAAGAAATATGACGTCAAGGCAGGACTGTATCACAACGTTAACCCCACCAACGGGATAGGTTTAAGGCTGCAACGGGGACCTCTAATAAATCCCATGGGCTTCACAACATTCGAATATCGGACCAAACTGATCGAAACAGACTGTGTTTCTCGACCTACATTCAATTTTTTTTGTCAAATTGTGTTGACGCCCGGCGTAAACTGGACGTTTTCTTATTAATGGAATTTACTACAAACGAGATTTTGTGTACTTTACAAGGTGAAATGTTATTGCTTTAAATGTACTATATTTTGTTTAAATCTAATTTGATGTCTTTGCGTAAAAAGGAATTGAAATGGAAGTTGCGTTTCTTTTTTGTTTCAGTATATAATTAATTATTCATGTACAAAAATCCTACCATGTGAAAAGGGGACTAGATGTATAATAACATTGCGTCTAGATCTTTAAGTCTGCCCGAAGTAAAATCTCCACAACTCTTGCGACAAATTGGACGAAACTGCAATATGAACTTCTTGAAATTCTGTCATGAACCTTTTCTCTCTGTTTCTCAATTTGATGCTGTGTTATAGGAAAAGGGGCCTAATTGTAGAAGTTTTTCTCATATTTCTTTTAATCTAGATAGAATTTAATGAAATTTTATATTCGATTAATTATTTTTTCATATCTTACATCTTTATTTTCCAATTGCGACTGCTGCTTGACGCCTGTTTAGTCTGGCTTATTTCTCTAAATTAAGTTTTATGGGCTTCCAATTATGTCTTCTTTAACGTGACGGGTTACTTATACCTTCCCATGACAAACACATGGTTCTACACTGAAATGTGACATCATCGTGACCTAGTTTTCGGATTAAATCGCTTCGCCAATCGTTGAAGCGTTAATTTGATTGGTCAGAAAAGGGGTAACAGAAGATAACCCCCTGCTGGTGCCTGTCAGATTTACTGTCAAGTCAACACAGGATTTTAATAAGATTGAGAAGCCTAGATAACTATCTCGCTATTTAAAGTGACTAAATGTTAACATAATCACTCTAATATGCAACCGCCAGGTAGGAAAGTGCGTATGGCAGACACACATACATAACTATGGCGTACCAAATGGGTCAAAAGTCTATTTAGAGCGTGCACGCATAAAATATACGCGTCGACGCGTAAATTTTATGCGTCGACGCGTATATTTACGCGTCGACGCATAAAATTTACGCGAGCAGTTGAAAATTTATGCGTCGACGCGTAAATTTTCAACTGCTCGCGTAAATATACGCGTCGACGCGTATTTTATCTATTAACCAATCAGATCCTTCGTTTCATCCATCAATTTTATGGTATAAAGGGAAAGGTTTGTAACCGTCTCTCCCATTGGCCAGCCTCGGTTTCACATTTTTTACTACTGCTCGCGTAAAAATTACGCGTCGACGCATATATTTTCAACTGCTCGCATAAATTTTAGGCGTCGACGCGTAAATATACGCGTCGACGCATAAAATTTATGCGTCGACGCGTATATTTTATGCGTGCACGCTCTTTCTAGACTTTTGACCCATTTAGTACGTCATACATAACTCTGGTAGGCTTCGAACTCACAACGCTGAGGGACAAGTGATATTCGGTCAGAAACCTTTTAAAACCATTTACCCTTTCCACACAAATATACATCGGTAGTACTTAGTTCGATCCATGAACATACTGTACGCCTACTGTGCATATAGTCTGTGATGGTATGTCCGGAAATCACGTCCCGTATGCATTAGAGTATTAAGCATGCCAACAACTGTAGTTGTGTGCATCAATATCTTAACTTTCATGATCCACTTGTTGGCATATCTGGAAACGCGTCATTACGTTGTTTTCGGCCGATTACGTAACGTTGTCAATTTGCTTAATTGCAAACCGAGTTTAGTAAAAACATGTGAAAATGATGTTGTTTTTTGTTTATATGTGTTTCTGTTAACAAATATATGGATATAGATATACGAATACCCCGTATGATGCATCGACATGCAGTCGTTAACAATATTGAGACAAATATTGGCGTATTTGAACAATGGTCTTTACTTTTGCACTACTTAACATCTATCTTGACATTAAAGTTTAATCGTGCGGGTGTTGTAGTGGTTATAACCTTATTGATCGGACGTCTTCGACGATATATCGATTAGATAAATATCGATTTAATAGATTTCACGAGCCGTACATGCACTTGACCCACGTGTGTGTGGTATACTGATCGAAAGTTCTAGAGCGCCACATTACAAATGACTATAACTATTCAAATAATTATCATATCTTTATAAAATTTTATATGTGAATTAATAAGTACCAATTAGATTATTTTGCACGATTTGTTGTCAGTTATCATTGAATGTAAGGATGTTATATTATTAAAGCTTAAAACGCACTAAATCGTCGTAGAGCTTCACATAATGCATTTATAATGGTTTTAAGTTACATGGATTTTTAGCAGAGCCCAATCAATGGAGAAAAACAAAATATGAATGGCTCGCTTGTATTGCTGATGAGTACAGCAAAAATAGAAGAGTGGTGGGTGGAGTAAATCATGGTGTTTTAATTTTCCAAACAGTCTCCATTTTTGACAATTGTCACATTCCTTTTAGCGCAATAGATTAACAGAATCCAAAGAATTGTGAACATATTGTGTAATTTTGTGTCTCGGGAATCACGAGGGCATATTTCAATTATTTTCTGAGAAGACCAGTATATGTTGAAATTTGTCAGTCGAAACTGTTGCCATGTGAGCGTACATGTATTGAATCCCAAATATTGTGTATCTAGTTTATATTTTTGTACGTTTAGTATTCAATTACATAAGTATTTAGTTCTTACTATATACAAAATAATTTACAACTACATTATGGCTGTTGTACAAAGACGTGTATTGCGTACATTATTGTGGGTGATATCTATACCCATGTGCATTAGTTTTTTGTATTGTAAATATAATGCCGAGCTGATTATCTGTCGAAGAAGCCAAGTAGGCTATATCTACCCAATGGAGCCATTGTATCATGCCAAGTTCTAGATCGAACTCTAGTCAGTGAGCCAACAAAAGATTCCTGTGAAATTTTACTCCAGGGTGTAGATATCATGTCCCAGTATGGGGACAACACCTGAAATTGCTCACGTTTCAGCATGTCTGATGACAGTGAGTTATGTCAGAAGAATAAAGACAGTAATACAGTGGTGCTACAAAAAAGACTGTGAAAGAACGGGCATAGAAACGCCATGAAACACTACTCACGGCCATACTCAGAGACAAAGGCAGTATCAAGCATGGCATATATTACAGTTCTTGGTGCAGTGATTTTGTTGCAGTGCCTTCAAAAAACTAGAATCATTAAATCAGGCAGAGATCAACCTTAATACTTTGTATCTGTAACACAATCGGAATTTGAAGGTTACAAAGAGGTTCCTTACACATTTGGCCGATATACACTCTGGGAACTATCAAGACAATGTGTCGGTCATCAAGGTGCATATCTATGTCAAGCGGGCTGGTCTGTACTGGTAAAAAGGAGCGGACGAACATGCTTGTTTGAATCCAGAACAATTAACAGATTGATAAATGTTTTTAGTCTTCTACCGTACTTCAGCTAATTATGGTGTAGGCTACCTTTATAAGTAGAGATCTATTTTTTCGATTTGTACACCGTATATTTATCATACTTTAATTTCTTTTAAGAATATTTGTCTAATCTCTTCTTACTCGATGAGTATTCTGTTTTTATTCATAATTGTACGCCACATTCATTTATGCCAGAAAACTTAGAGTTCAACCTTAACATAATCGAAATCTACTAGACACAAATACTAATATAGCTTAACGATAATTCTTTCTTTGGAAAATCACTAACAGGTAGAGTAACGGCTCTTGGAAATAAAGTATATTACATTTTCCCACACAACTTTAAACTTATAAAGGAAAATCAAATAAAAAAATGAAATAGTGGTAAGTGAAATAAATATTCCACATTACGGTAAATACCTAAATCCAACTTGAAAACAAGCCTTATAAGTTTAAACTTTTTAATGTTCATGTACTGGTTTCACAAATATTAATCATCAGGATGTTTGTATGTAAATTCTATGATTACTAGTAACGACGTTACAATGACGTTGTTGACGTTAAGGCGTCAGAGCAAAAATATTGAGGGAAAATCACATAATGGAACATTAAAAAGTTTAAGTTTAATGATTTTATCGCTTAGCAATCGTAATACAGTGGATAAATGTATCAAATAAAATTGACCTATCATCCACGTTATTTATCTTTTGACGTAATCATAAGTTGTGGCTCTTGATATAATATTTTCATTATGTTACCTTCATTGTGTGTGATCATGTACAAAATATTGCTAAAACCATTCATATTAAGCAATAAGCATGTATGTTTGTAATTTGACGTCAATGTGACGTCTGAATACTAAAACGCATTCAACAGGTTTTACAAAATGATGCGTTTTCTTTAAAACAATTATATCAAAAGATTTGAGTTATTTTCTTATACTCTTTCTGTACAATATTCCTGCAATCGACTGTTTATTTCAATTTTGTTGTTTATTGTTGTTGTTTTTGACGTGACGTCACAGGAAAACGACGCGTCTACAGATATGCCAACAAGTAGTTTCATTATTACCAAGGAATTGTTTCTCTGATTTGCGTTGTTGGCACTCTTAATACTCAGATGCACACGGATTACCGATTATCACAGACTAATACGATTAAGAAACAATACAGCTGCTCCGAGACCGGATAGCTTAGTTGGTAACGGGGTCTATCAATCAAGGGGTCGTGAGTTCGAACCTGGCTCGGTATGTAGCCATTCTGACATTTGACAAAAGTCATTTGTCTCTCACCAATGGGTGTATCATCTATATGAGAGAGTAGCAGGAGGGTTTGTTTGTATTTTTTGGTAGTACGGGTACGAGAAATACCAGGAATCCATAGTAGGTGCTCCAGTCGCCACAATAAGACCATAACAGTTGAAAACATCGTGGAGTTTAAATCATATCAATTCAGATGCGGTGGAAGCGTCTAACCAGCCAGTTTGAATCGGGTTCGCCAAATAATGAATGAAAAGTTGCGGTCAAAACACTCTGTATGTACGGACGAGTGCCATTGCACCTCTGGTGCCTATCTATGGAGATAATTATGTTGTACGTCTATCATAGTAAAGTTTATATAAGAGTAAGATTTTTTGTGTGTATTTGGAGAAGGGGGTAGATATTTTAGGGGGGGGGGGGGTCACAATTCTACGTGAGGGATCACTTTTCTACGTGTGGGTAGGTCATAATACTATGACCCCCCGGTCATAATATTATGACCGGGGGTCAGTAGGGCCCTATTCTATATAAAATAGTGACCGGGGGGGTGTCAGTATTCTATGGGGGTCACTTTACTACGTTACACCGGCGACATAATAGACAATAGAAAATTACACAATGGGGAAATATTGTTTATAAATATTTTATGAAAACCAGGAAATTTGAAATGGGTGTTGTCATTACAATATGAATAATTTGTTTGCTCCACTTGTATTTTGTAATTAACACGCGTTTAAGCCCTTCCAAAACAACAATGGGATTGGTTCGGATTATTTGCCGATTCATGGAATTATTTTGAAAACGCAGTATAATGTATCATTTACAGCGACATTATACTCGCCGTCATAAAAAAGCAGGCACTATCAAAAAAAAAAAAAAAAAAAAAAAAAAAAAAAAAAAAAAAAAAAAAAAAGCAACATTTCCCGAATTCTTTACATGTTTTTAAAACGTCTTTACGTCACGTGACCTTTCTTCGTCCCCTACTCACACAAGGTCTTGATGTCCCTAATAGAGAGGTCTTGGAGTAACATTGAAGCGAAAGAAGAAAATGTTGATCTTTAACATTTTCTCCATTTTGTCTCAAGATTTTCTGAGCTATTATAACAATGCAAAAAGTCCATGTAAACTGACTCATAAATTTTATTTTATTTCTATCCCAAAGAGCATATTTTCTTATGAAAATTCTGGAAATGTCAAGCCAAAACATCGCGCCGAGTACGAGGAATATAATCATTGTTTCTTAAAGGGACGTAACATTCCCATTTCATTTTTTTAAAGTATGTCTTGATGCAAAGATTGGTTATTCTAATGCGTATAAATGATATCAGTTGTTTGAAGTTGTTATTTTTAAGCGAAAAATACGCCTTTTAAATTGAGACAGAAATGGCAAATTAGTCCTACATATAAATCCGAATTGTTGTGGACAACAATTTGATTAATTTTAGCACAAGAATATAGCCGATATTTCTCGCAAACGGTGCAATATTTTGGCTGGAAATTTTCATAAGAAAATATGCTATTTCAGATAAGAATAAAAGTAAAATTTATGAAAAAATATCGTGAAATGTCACTTCAAAATTAAATTAATCACAGTTCACTTGTAAATGTATCAATTCTTCACCCAAGCTTCTATACGAGGGATGATCCAATAGTAATGTCACAGTGCCTTTAGTTTGGTTATTCGACGTATTCTTGTACATATAAAGACTTATCATTCAAACTTATCCTATTGTAAACATGCTTTTCAGAATTATTTACATATTTTTATGTATCCGAGAAAATATAGTGCTTAGAAAGATCCATATCGTGAATGTGCGCCGCACGCTCAAAACTATACGTTTGAAGATTATTATTAATTTATGTTCTATCATTACATTTAAAGAAAAACCGCGGCAATTTAGCTGATATTTAAATGACGCGACGTCATGATATTGCTAAGCTATTTTAGAACGTTTCAATAAAATCGGTGTGTTGATATACCAAATAAGACTCATTGAATTCATCACTCGCATTCGGGAAAATGGCAGAATCGGATAAAAGCCCACAACGTGCAATTTTGAACTTGTGCTAAAATCTTGAAAAATAGCTAATTGAAGCGACAGAAACAATAAATTCAACCTAAAAGATCGGACTGTTAATTGTAGTCTCGTCTACCGTTGGTACAAGCATTTTGGGGTGTGATGATGAGTCGTTTGAAGATGAAAAACGAGCCGGAAGACATGTGGATCAGCGGAATTACGCCATCGTCCATGTGACTTACACCATTTCCGCATCTTAAGCTGAATTTAAGTGGAAATCATCATGTCGAACTTAACCAACTGAGAACAAATTGATCCAAGGAATGCATCCAAGAAATTGCTGAACAAGTTGTTTGTTAGTGCATTTATGAAATGGGCCGAACGCCACGAATGTTGCATTAAACACGAACGGCGATATTTTGAGGAGAAGACTAACATGACGTCAATGACGTTGTGTGTTGTGCGGCGTTGGACACCGATGCGCTATGAAAAATGTCGTTTATTTTCCTAATTTTACACGAAACTTTATGAAAATTTGTTTATGTATTAAACGAATTTTAATCTTTCGGCATGTAAAATTGCATGACGATACGTTCATGAAAACACAGAAAACAACGTTTGTGACATTACTTTTGGATCATCCCTCGTACTACTGTAAATTTAAACCAGATTATATCTATGAATCATGTTTGAACAATTTTTGAAATGAAAAAACTGAGGAAACAATTAACCCTTTCCCAAACAAGACCTGGTTTTGACATTCCTAATATAAATGGTTTGTGAAAACATTGAGACAAAAGAAGAAACTGCTGATAACCAGCAGTTTCTCCTTTAGTCTCAATATTTTCTGTGTCATATTTTACACAAATCCTATTTTCAATAACACCCATTTTGTCATTTTTGGCAGTTTTTGAAGTGGATCACCCTAAGGTTTTGCCGTTTGAGAAAGGGTTAACACGCTTTCATATTCCATCCCACAATTTAGCGATAGAAACTGGTAGATATCATAATATTCAAAGAGAAAATAGAATTTGTCATTATTTCTCATAAAATGCCGTCGAATTTGAATATCATTTTCTATTCGTTTGTCCATACTATAGTATTATCTGACGAAGATTTCTGTCCGTTAACTGGCAATTTATCATTAATAAGTTCAATAAAATACTCAGCTCCAGAAACAAAACTTTACAATTCAATCTTTCAAAATACATAAATGAAGCAATTGAACTACGCAAAAAAAAAAAAAAAAAAAAAAAAAAAAAAAAAAAAAAAAAATGAAAATACCAAGTAGATCTACATTGAATGATTTATATACATGATAAATACATGTATAATTGAATTACGACAATTTGTACGAAAATTGCTTGTTTCGTAATTTTTGAAATAAACAGAATTATGCTGTATTTTTTCTGATTAGTTAATCCTTTCATATTTTTTTCATTGTTGTAAATGGCCAATAGCAATTTGTATTGCCGACTTGCCAAATAAAGAAAAAAAAAAATTGAAATTGAAATGTGGTATCTCTTTAAGCGATATTCAAAAGTGCCATAATTATTGAAAATTAAAAGTACAACAATTATTGAAAATTGATAGAAGTACAGTTACCACATAAAGTAACGCAACATTTTCAAATATCAAAATTTTTGTTTTTAACAAACCAGTATCAAAAATGGTACTTTCTATAGTTCGCAAGGAAGAATTATGATAAAAATTTTAAATGAAATATTTCAATTTCCAACGAACATGCCAGAATTACGTCCCTTTATCATTTTACGTTAAACACGTCCTAACGTCTTGCAAGTTAAGAAACAATCCTAAAAGATAGTTTTACTGGTAGTGTGTTGTCAGTTATACAGTAAAAGCACAAAAGAATGTCACTGTGTGCACTAAGCGTCTTGTCATAACTTCCGGAAAACAGCCGTCGACATATCACTTGAATTTGAGTTCTGAAAAATTCAATTGGCAGGGACTTAAAAGCTTGGCGTCCAAATTTTCTTCAATTTCAAGGTTGTGGTACCATTTTATAGCAAATACCAAAGTGCAGGATCGATCCAGATCATCGACTGGACCAGTTACAATCAGCCGGTAGGGTATTATATAGCCAAAGAGCTCTGAACATTGGAACAAATTCCTAATAGCAGCAGATTCCACATAAATGAACATTGGCAGACATGGATAAGCCATCTCAAATGAATTATTCAACCAGAAGCAAACCGTTTTATATTTGTTATTGACTAAATTTTGGGATAATTTTCGCCATTTAAGGCAACTTATCCATCCAAAGACGGCCTGGTTCAGTTTAAGAGTCGCAGGTCTGTGCTTCGGATGTTTGCATAAAGTCATGGAATTCACCCAAACGCCAAGGCAGGCGGGCTGGGACAAACAAATGAAATGCCAAAGGCGATACTCGTAAGCACGTTGACAATGTGTTGCGCCCTGTTGTCCCTGATATTATGTATGAAGAGTCAATGGCATGTTGCAAAAGGATGGCGCCCCTGCACACACTGTTGCTTTCATACGACGGTTGTGCAGCAAAACAAGGTTACTGCCCTTATTCGAGAACACGTCTGCTATCGAACACTTTTGGGATTGTCTGAAAAGGTGCTTTCGTGGTAGTCTTAATCCTCCAACAAACCTGTTTTGCGAACGAACAATCCTTCAGGATGGGTGAACTAAGTTTCTTTAACATCAAACCGCTCCAAAAATTGTGTCGATATGACGAACATGTCAGTTTTTATGAATACAAGGGATGATTATAACAATGAAATTGTTTGTGACTTTTGAATTTACACCGGGTGTCTTTGGGTTGAAATTTCTGTCTGTAAATGTCTTATGCATACTTATGATGTTTCGTTTACTGTTTGATGAAATGTTACATATGATGTCAAAACAAAAATATCCTTAAATTTATTAACACGTTTTCAGATATTTGTTATTGAATGAGTGTTGCGTTACTTTATGTGGTAAGTGTATGTCTAATTAAGCATTATGTGAGGCTTCCTTACATAAACATGACATTGTGCTTTCATATCACATTAGTCCCTTCCCAAAACGGCAAAATTTTAGGGTGATCCACTTCAAAAACTCTCACAATTGACAAACTTGAAGTTATTACAGATATAATTTGTGTAAAATATGGGATAGAAAATATTGAGACAAAAGGAGAAACTGCTGGTTATCAGCAGTTTCTTATTTTGTTTTAATGTTTTTCCAAGCATTTTCTATTAGGGACGTCAAAACAAGGTCTTGTTTGGGAAAGGTTAATTGAGTTTGAGTTTATTGGGGTTTTACGCCGTTTTCAACTACCAGGGTCATATCGCGACGGCTGGAGCACCTAACCGTGGTTTCCTGGTATTTCTCGCACCAGTACAACCACAATATCCAAACCGAGCCTCCATGTGCTCTCTCACATAGATGATTCACACCCATTGGTGAGAGACAAATGACTTTTGTCAAATGTCAGAATGGATACTGGCCGAGCCGGGGTTCGAACTCGAGACCCCTGGATTGACAGACTCCGACGTAACCGACTGAGCTATCCGGGCTCGGCTTGGGAAAGGTTAAAGTGCCCACAGTAAACCAAAGTAAGAAAATATGTGAGTGTATGTTTTGCATATTCAAAAATAACGATGTCAAGTGTAGTTTTTATTTTCAGTTAAATTGTGAAATTACCGTCTGCAAAGTCAGGTGGCAGCTTCTTTATGACAACGAGTATACATATGCATGTATTTTCCTAATAACTAAATAGTTGGGATAGATCTGGAAAAAGGCCCCTAAAGGCATTTGAGTTCAACGCGGTTCTAGATCAGCCTGCGTATAAACACATTCTGATAAGGAACTAAGTTGTTCTCTGATAGCTTATGGCATGTAGCATACAAAAAGATTGATCCTGGTCGCTAGTTTAACATGACCGACTTAACCCATTATCAGACGGAAAAATTTTGCACTGTTCCAATTTGAAAGAAGTTGTAGACGACAACTTCAAGGTCACGAAACTTTCAAAAATATTTCCAGTTTTGGTTCAAACATTATGGAAATTAAAGAAATTGCTTGTCAATTCCTTCATTTTCTACAATGTTTTCCAAAACCATTGCAAGGGAGTCAAAAGGCGTCAATGTGCAGTAATGAATTAAATCAAATGCTGTAAGGGACCCTTTTTCTATATCTAGGCTCAGTGGTTTAAAATGTAAATTGATAGTATCGCAGTGACGCCACGCGACAAGATGGCGGATTTCGCACAGAAAACAACTGCATAGCAACGTCCTATCTTGTATAAAAAACGATTGTGTCGATTTTAGCAGTAGGGCAAAGTCTGTTATAGGATAAACTTCGATACGAACGAAATCCAAATCTGCATGATGAATGCGATTCTTTTAAAATTTGTGGCTACGTTTCTATTTGGAAGTCTTGTTTGTTCAACTGTACATTGTAATGATTGGGAATTGAGCAGAGAATATTCCTACTTCAGGACTCTGCACGTGAATTCTATTGAAGCGACGAGCACGCCATTATACACAAGCACGTGCAGGTCCGAAATACACTGTGCTTGGAAATGTTGGGTCCGGGAGGCCAGTTCGTATTATTTCCATAATTCGGACATGATGTGTGAATGCTATAATAATCTAGAGCACGAACACACAGGAGAGCAGACACAAGGCACGATATTTAGTTTGGGAAAAATATATACATCGGTGAAGGTGAGACTTTTATGTGTTATTTAATCCATTACCAGACGGCAAAATTTTAGATTTGTCCAAATTCAAAGATATTGCAGACAGCAATTTCAAGCGAATGAAATTTTACATTTTTTCGTATTTTTTTGTGGTGAAAACATTGTGGAAAATGAAAAATTTCTTGTCACAAGCATTTCTTCATTTTCCACGATATTTTTCAAGGCTTTAATGTTATGGGGGGTCAAGAGGCGTCAGTGTGCGGGAATGGGTTAAGACCAAGGGCATGTTTCATAAAAAAAATCGCTTAACCGATTCCCAAACAAGACCTGGTTTTGACGTCCCCGATAGGAGAGGCTTGGGAAAACATTGAGGCAAAAGAAGAAACTGCTGATAACCAGCAGTTTCTCCTTTTGTCTCAATATTTTCTAGCTTATTTTGCACACAAATGGTTTCATCACTTACATTAAATTTGTCGTCTGCAGCAGCTTTCAAATTGAACCACGCCAAAATTTTGCCGTTTGGGAAAAAGTTAAAACAACAATAGCAAAACCAAGGTCTTGATAGATGGCGATACGCGTTTCTTGCCATAAACCTTTCGTAAGTCATTGGTAAGACATTTTTTTGATGAAACTAGCTCAAGGTCGCTTGTTTTGAAACTATTATTTTGATGGCTAAGAATTAGAAATCGTTTACACGGTGGTTAATCACGTGACTCAGAATTTCAGAAAATCGTCGATATTTCTGTTAATGCTTGACCAATTTGAATTCGGTGGAAAGCAGAGAAGGTGGAAAAAATGCCAGGAAAAAGCTGGTATTGGTGGACTATTAAAGTATCAAATGATACAAATGTTATTGAAGATCAAGCAAACATTTTGGTTGATCTTCTATATTTTTTTAATCAGTTGAATTTTTCAAAAATCCACCACGTCTATCTAATGCATGACTTCTTTCCACTTTCTCTGCTTCAAACCGAATTCAAATCGGTCCCATATTGATAAAGTTATGAAAGATTTTCTGGAATTGTTGTATCACGTGATTATTCACCGTGGTATAGGTCCATATAAAAACATTAAGGGAATCGGGTTGAAGCAGAGAAGGTCGAGGGCTTGGTGCAAAACTATTGTAACTACATTTTGTAAAATTTTACAGGAGAGGGAAAAAACTGTTTGACTTTCTCAAAGTTAAAGAGGAAAAATGTTTTTAAAATTCTAAATATCTTTTCAGGTATACAGAATTGAAACCTAATATTAGAACACATGATGTATTCCTTCTTAGAGATTCAGAAAATGCAAAAAAGTGAATTTCTGAAAAATATGTAGTTACAATAGTTTTGCACTGAGCCCTCGAGGTGTAATAGTGACAGGAATTTGTTCAAATTTGTTTCATGGATTCATGGACAACACTGATAAAAAAGTTAAAAAGTTTTTAACGATCAAACAAAATTGTGTATGGTCGTCATAAACTTTTTATTATGCGCTGTTTAACCCTTTCCCAAACAATACCTGGTTTTGACATCATTAATAGAAGTGGCTTGGGACAACATTGCGACAACAGAAGAAACTGCTGAAAACCAACAGTTTCTCCTTTTGACTCAATATCTTCTCATCTATATTTTACACAAATCCTATCTTTATTCATGTATAATTTGTCATCTGCAGCTGCTTTTAAATGGGACCACCCTAAAATTTTGTCGTTTGGGAAAGGATTAAAATATCTTTCGAATTTAGCAAATCCCCAACGTTGTCTCGCCTTCCCTGTGTCAAACATTGTTTTTCCCCCAAATCGGCCATGTATTAACCCTTTCCCAAACGACAAAATTTTGGACTTTTCCAATTTGAAAGGTGTTGCAGACGATAATTACAAGTTGGTGAAATTTCAAGAATCGTTCCATTTTGGGTTAGAAAACATTGTGGAAAATGAAGAAATTGCTTGTGACAAGCAATTTCTTCTTTTTCCACAATGTTTTCCCAAGCCTTGCCTTGTTAGGGAGTCAAAAGGCGTCACTATGCAGTAATGGGTTAAACATCAAATATATTGAAAAAATACCGAAAATATTTATTGACGTGATTCCCCACCATGAAAATATTAAGAGTACGTTTTCTCTCAAATCCTTTCAGGAATCAGTCAAGGCTAATTACGTCAAATTTGACGTTAAACCGGCCAGATCCGACTGTCTAGAGCTAATACAGGACAACTTTCGACAAGACGGCGTTTACGTTCTCAACGTGAATAACGTCGACGTTAACGTGTGGTGTGATATGTCAGACGGCGGGTGGACGGTCATACAACGTCGGAGAGACGGCACCGAAGACTTCTACCGAACATGGAACGATTACAAGACAGGATTCGGGGATCCGACCAATGAACATTGGATTGGACTGAGTCACATACACGCTCTCACGATCCAACCTTCTCAACTCCATATTGTCCTGAAAACGTTTGGTGACCGGGAACCCGTCATTGCGCATGTGCAATACGACTCGTTCTCCATTGGCAGTGAGTCTTCAGCTTTTCGGCTAAATTCGAGCGGTTATTCGGGATGTGGCGAAGTTGACGCCTTTTATTGGTCGAATGGGAGGGGATTTAGCACCCGAGATGTAGATAATGATAACTATCTGGAAGGAAGTTGTGCGAACGACTATAGAGGGGCGTGGTGGTTTGACAGGTGTTCAGTGTGTCATCTGAATGGGCAGTACTATAACCCGAATCTGGATGAGGCCGATTGGCCACCAGGTATAATATGGGATCCGTGCTATGCAAATGGATATTCGTTGAAGGAGAGTGAAATGAAAATAAAGAGGATACATGGTTAGACATTAACTGATAAATTCCTGTAGAATCAATTAGGGAACGATTTTATCCAGTTTACCATGACGTAATTTAGGACAAACAATAGTATTTCCGTTGGTTTTGTTATAATATCTCGTAACTACGGCTTGAATCAATAACAACACCGACGGTTTATTAAAACATAACGGTAAACCCAGTCTATTTTTAGCATAAAATGCATCGCTATTACAACCGACAGGATGTTTTCTAGCCCAAGTTGGAAAAAGGATCACAGACAACAAAACCAATGTAACTTATGCCTACCGGCCTAAAATGGAAGTGACGTATGATTTTGTTTACGGCTTCAAAACAAACCAAGTCTTTTATACCTCATGATATATGACCTGGCAGAGCTGCCCAGCCTATTGGCTAGGGCTGCTCTGCCAGGTCAATTACCGTGAGCTATAATTTGTAATATTTATTTGTACATGTGACATAGTATTCGAACAAGTTATTTGGTTAAAGTAAGTAAACATGTGCCTATGTCACACTCTTTTGAAGGATGGTGGCATATTAGCGTACTGTATTTTTTCATGCAATTGCTCATATACCCAAGTCATAATGATCTTTATGTATAATGATATAGAATACAAGTCAATCGAAAACTGCTTTGAAATCGAAATTTTCTCTCTTTAAATGAAACATGAAATTTACATTTTTAAAATTCATAAACTTATTCACTCCTAATTCGTACTAACATGACGTTTATTCATTCACATGAGTGTTCACGGTGGCTAAGAAATTAAACAAAACGTACTTGAAGCGGACGACTCTTCGATGTGAATGCTTCCCAAAAGTCACCCACCGTGGTATTTGTGTTTGAAAATTGTGTTTTTATTTGTCATATTTCGTTCATTATGTTTGTATATGACCAAATTCATTATTTTATATTCAACCCACCGTGGAATTTGTGTTTGTAAATTGTGTTTTTATTTGTCATAGTTCGTTCATTATGTTTGTAAATGACCAAAGTCATTATTTTATTTTGATATACCAATACATGCTATGACATGAATTGAATAAATAAATGGAATAAAAGGTTTAAGACAGTCCATCCCGAATGAAATTCATGCGACTTCGGATTTCTTTTCGTGCGACGTCGGTAACATTCGTTAGGTATCCGAACCTTTTTTTGACCGAATTATCCCGACGTCGCATGAATCTCATTTGGGATGGACTACCTTAATGCATAATTTGTCTAAGGTGCATTAGTTTTCGTAATTCAAAAATGATGAATTTGGTTTACATGTAAACAATACATTTAACAATAGACTGTTACAATAGTACCGGCCGAAAATGACAGTGACGTGTGCTAATGTTTACTACTTGACAACCAATCAACTCTGTTCGTACTTGTAACGGTGCAAATCAGACGAATTGATTGGTTTTGCAGCAGTAAACATCAGTCTACGTCACTGTCATTTTCGGCTGGGACTATTGTACTTTCATTATATTTGACATGTTTTTAATATTGTATATGTATGTTGTTATGCCCGTTTTAGGGCCCATTTCGGAAATTAAAAAAAAAAATTCTATTCTATTCATGTAACACGCCACTAATATCGCTGCTTTTCAACAAAAACCTCGTAACTGCAGCTGCAGTTACGAGGTTTTTGTTAAAAAACGACACTATTCTAAATAGATTTATGATTGTTCTGTTTTGCTTAGTTCTACAAAATGTAAATAAATCCCATCTTTAGCACCCATGATCATCTCTGGGAGGGGCTCTGCTTCTTTTTCTGGGTCAAGTCGAATTTCGTAACTGAAAGATAAAAATGTAACAGTCTAAACTAGAAATAAGTCGGTGTTAAAAGCTCTTTAGATCTTATATTATATGTTTAGTATGTGCCGACTTTGTAAATAAAGTTTACTGGGCTTGAAATAAAAGTAGGTATTTCATGTTTCATTATTAAAGATCATTTTATACTCCTCACAAAAAGTTAAGCAACAAAAGTAATTCTCTCAATATTCTTTTTATACACGCGGGAATTTTTGCACAGATTTGTTATTTGGAAAGCCATATCTATGCTTAAACACACTTAAAAGAATACTGAATGTTATTGTCTCCAAAAACAGCTATCACGTGATTAGAACACACTCACCCCCAAAACATGCATGCAAAATGTGTCGCATATACGGATTTCAATCTTGGCATTAGCTCCGTATGTGCTTAAAACGCGTCAATTTGACAACTTTGATGTCATCAACATTTGAATCATGCCAATACGTCACTTGACTCCAATTGAAGTGGCTCAAATTGTTGGAATGCTACAGGGTGGGGCAACCAAGACTGCTGCTGCCATTCACTTTAAATTTCATCGCAGTATTGACTGAAGAGCAATAACCCGATACAATCAAACTGGACAGATGTCAGATAGACCACGTTCAGGTCGTCTAAGAGTAACAACACCTTGTGAAGACCGTTATGTTGCAACCTTAGTCCGTTGGAACTGGCTTAAAACGGCCAGATCGCTGGAAAATGACCTTCAGAGGGTGTCAAGAAACAGACTTTCCATCCAAACCGTGAGGAACATGTTTCACACAGAAGGTCTAAGGTCCAGGATACCACTTCAATGGATCCAACTTCCCCCAAAACATCGACGGCAAAGATTAATATTGGAACATCAACATCAAAACTGAGGGTCACTCGTTGGCGTCACAAACTCTTAACTGACTCGTCAAGATTCTGCCTTGTTTCTAATGATGGCATGACACGTGTGTGGAGAAACGGTAATGAACGGTTTGCCGACTGTAACATCGCTGAACACGACCAATATGGACGTGGGAGTTTGATGGTCTGGAGAGGTATCAGTGTATGCCACAGAACAGAGCTGGTTGTCATCAGACGAGGTTCAATGACTGGTGTAAGGTGCATTTACGTGATCATCACGCCTGTTATCATCCTTCTGGCACAGTGAACAGATCCAACTGTTATGTTAATGGATGGTAATGCCCGTCCCTATCGTTCTGGAATTGTGACTGAAGTTCTGTGGACCAACAATATCAGACATTTAGACTGGCCTGCTACGTCTCTATACCTTAATTCGATAGAACATGCATGGGACATTCTTTTAGGGCGTGTCTATGGTCAGCATCTTCGCCCACAGACTCTGGATGAACCGCAACAGGTCTTGAAGACAGAATGGAGGATCAATCCACAACGGACATTCGACAGACAAATCTGCTTGATGCCAAGGTGTGTCCGGACATGTGTTGAACATCGTAGGGTTCATACCAGGTACTCGATGCTCGATCAAGGCCTGAAGTGGCCGGAAAACAATTTTTTACACATTCTGAACTGCTTGCGAGTGACGTTTTGCACCATTGTTTCGTCCGGACGGTTTTCGAGGATCTGTATCTTTGTTATTGTTTGGTGATTTTCCTAATCATTTAACGTAATTTGTGTAATAAGACCCCAACTTTGTATTGTATAAAACCTAGATCATTAGATGTGATAAAACACATTTGAGAAAGAAAAGCATCTTTGTTGCTTAACTTTTTGTGAGGAGTATATGTGATCATCTCACCTGCAACTATACTGACTGACTTTAAAAACGCATCACTGATGTTCAACTGACAATAATATGCAAAATATAGAATCAACTATGTCGTTTTGTATATTAAACAAAAGCTTGACATCTTCCCGACGTTTCCTGAAAATTTAAGACAAAATCTCGTATAAATGACTGAGATATAGCCGTCAAAAGAGAGGTTGTGTGAGGATTTTGACAGTTTTCTCTATCTAATAACGAGAAATCCCGCTCTGAGTATCAAAAACGTTCCACAGTCGTGACCTCGTTGACCCTTTGGTTGAAGCAAAATCTTTATTCGTTTGGGCTTGAATTATGAACCATATATTGCTGGAGAGTATTCCAAAGTTTTTGCGTCCATATTTCAGCATGTCTAGGCCCAACGCACCCGGATCTGACGATGACTTTCTGTAAGTAGCTGTCACGGGCATAGTCGCCAGTAGTGAAAACGGCAATATCTTCTTCACTAATTCACTGTTCTGGTACGAGTATAACAATAGCAACTACTTTGTATTACAATTTCAGTGGAAACCGTTATAGTAAACCAATTACGTAAGTGACGTTGACGTATGTTATTATATTGACGTTGACTCGTTATAAACGGCTGATCAGGACGCTGATGCTCAGCAGTAATACCTGTAGATTGTCTATGTTAATGAAAGCGAGAAATTGTTGATTGATTTACATTTAAACGTCTCACTCACTCTCAAAGACAACCCCCCCCCCCCGTTTAGAATAATCCAACAATTTGTGTAAACTCGTCGAACTTTGGTCTATTAGCTTTGTTTATTGTTTAATCTAATTGATTGAGAAATAAAAGTAAATTCTGACTATTTGGATATGGATTATGAAAAGGAAAATCCTGTTGGTCACCTAAGGTGTAGTGACCTAAACGTTATCCATATTTTGCACGTCGACGTCGTGCGAAATAACGTGGTAACTGACTGCAATAAATTTTATTGGATATCGTGTCTTATTAGTTGAAATACATATCTGAACTACGATTTTGATCTTTTTGACTATGGTTACGAAAATATTTGAAATAATAAGTCATGCGTTTTTAAAGTCAGTCAGTATACATGTGTACTTTCAATTTCTACCTTTGGGAATATGCTAAGGAAACTGACTATGACCTACCGATGTACAACTTTTGACAATACAACTTTGACCTCGTTCATCGCAAAATGCTGCCCTATACAGTTTCTGCAAAGAAAAAAAAACTAGATTAAGGTATGCAACCCATCATTAGCACCAAAGAGCAAGAGGCGAAATTTGAAAAGTTCCAGTATTCCTAAACTGTGTTAATTTTCCATTCTAACTATAAACATAAGTATTTTGAACGGCTTAGAATTTTGAATTAATGCATAATTATGGAAATATTTGACAAAATTTTTCAAAATTATCTCCCTTGCATATGAGTATAGAGTAAAATAATATTTGTAAATTATTTTCTTTTTGAAGCATAATCTTGAAATCCGGCACGGTGAATCAATTAATGTGAAGTGTACTTACAAAAGTGTGTTGATGCATTTCGTATGGCTAGAAAGTTGTGTTTTTAATGATGGGCTGTATATAAAATTGGTTTATAATTGGTAATGGGCGTACGGACACTTTGGGTGAAATGACTAACTTTCAGAGGGATATCATTTTATCAAGAGCTGTAATGAGACACAATTTTGGTCAGAGTTAAGGGTTTTATTAATAAGTTTGATTAAAAGTTGATGTCTCAAAAACACGTGCAAAATTTTATGTCTTAACGTCTTCGCGTACTATTGAACTTCACGTGCCATCGGCAAATGTCGACATATGTCGACAATTTTCGTTTTTTCTTCAACATATTTTTTCTAAAGGACATTATTTCTGTTACTATAATTAAATCCGTTTGTTCCAATAACTTGGAGTTTTAAAAGATAAAATATATATATATATAAAAAAAAAAAAAAAAAAAAAAAAAAAATAAAAATATCTGACTACATTTCTCTTAAGACAACAGTTAACGTAGGTTGTATTATTCCAATTCCATCAAGAACTCCAACAAAGAAATTTGAAGAAGGCGAGTAGTTCAAATATATGCTACGTATATTAGCACGGTGTATAATCAAGCGACTCAGAAATTCCGATAATCTTCAATATCTTTTATAACACTTGACCAATTTGAATTCGGTTTGAAGCAGAGAAGGTGGAAAAATGCCAGGAATAAGCTGGACGTATTTGATTTTCGAAAAATCAACTGATACAAAAGTTATTGAAGATAAACCAAAATTTTTTATCAGTTGATTTTTCAAAAATCCAACACGTCCATCTAATGCGTGACGCCTGTCCACATTCTCTGCTTTAAACCGAATTCAAATCGGTCCAGTATTTACAAAATTATTGAAGATTTTCTGAAAATATTGTATCACGTGATTATCCATCGTGATTAGAATGAATGAAAAGGCTCAAGATAGTTCACCTCCAATGAGATTCACGCGACCTCAGAATTATTCGGGGGACGTCGTAAACATTCGTCGGTGGAACATTCCACCACCGAATATTTACGGCGTCACCCGAAAAGGATCAGATACCCAAAGAATGTTACCGACGTCGCATGAAAAATTCTGACGTCACGTGAATCTCATTAGGGGTGGACTGCCTTAAAGTAAACTCTCTTGAACGTACCTGTGTCCAGCTGAGAATGGTAAGAAAGAATAAGGATCTTTTCCTTCAATATTTTCTGGTAAAAACCTCTCTGGTTTGAATTCCTGTAACAAAACGAGAGAAGGGGTCATGGGTGGTGAGAAATATTCATATTTCATAATAGAACAAATAGCCATACATACAACAAAATGCATGCTTTCTTATTCAAATTGTGTACCAGGTCGTGTTTTGGAAAGGGATAAGTATTTCATTTTAGATTTCTACATGTATTTCAATCGATGTATGCTATGGAGCGAAGTGATATGTGAGAACTTTCTACCATCTTAATATTAAGAAAATGACCCTATAAATTTTGAAAAAAATGGACAGTAAAGATGATTTCTCATCGACAGCAATGCAAAATTTAAAGCCAGTTATCGTGGATCATAAGAAAGTAACAAGAGTTGTCCGCGGACAACGTAGCTCGGCTATACGAAAGCTTGTCACAAAAACAACATTTTTTTAAAGTAGGTCAAACTCCAAGGTCAAGGTCACAAGGTCAAAGGTCATGATCCCAAATGAAAGGTCTTGTCGAGATGTATCTATGTATGAAATATCAAGGCTGTATCTCTAATAGTGCCTGAGATATAGGCCAGGTTAAAGTTTTTCAAAAGTAGGTCAAACTCCAAGGTCAAGGTCACAAGGTCAAGGTCCCAAATGAAAGGTCTTGTCGCGATGTATCTATGTATGAAATATCAAGGCTGTATCTCTAATAGTGCCTGAGATATAGGCCAGGTTAAAGTTTTTCAAAAGTAGGCCAAACTCCAAGGTCAAGGTCACCAGGTCAAAGGTCATGGTCCTAAATGAAAGGTCTTGTCGAGATGTATCTATGTATGAAATATCAAGGTCCAAGGTCATGGTCAAATGTGAAAGGTGTCAGTAGGAAGTGTCATTGTGTGAAATATCAAGGCTGTAGGTGTAAAAGGACATGAGATAAGGGCCAGGTTAAAGTTTTTTAAAAGTAGGTCAAACTTCAAGGTCAAGGTCACCAGGTCCAAGGTCATGGTCAAATATGAAAGGTCTTGGTGGGAGGTGTCCATATGTGAAATATGAAGGCTGTAGGTGTAAAAGGACATGAGCTATAGGCAAGGTTAAAGTCTTTTAACAGTAGGTCAAACTCCAAGGTCAAGGTCACAAGGTCCATGGTCATGGTCAAATATGAATCATGTTGGTAGGAGGTGTCCATGTGTGAAATATCAAGGCTGTAGGTGTAAAAGGACATGAAATATAGGCCAGGTTAAAGTTTTTTAATAGTAGGTCAAACTCCAAGGTCAAGGTCACAAGGTCTAAGGTCATGGTCAAATGTGAATGGTGTTGTTAGGAGGTGTCCATATGTGAAATATCAAGGCTGTAGTTGTAAAAAGACATTAGATATAGGCCAGGTTAAAGTTTTTTAAAAGTAGGTCAAACTCCAAGGTCAAGGTCATGAGGTCAAAGGTCATGGTCAAATGTGAATGGTGTTGGTAGGAGGTGTCCATATGTGAAATATCAAGGCCGTATGTGCAATAGGGCATAAGATATAGGCCAGGTTAAAGTTTTTTTTAGGCCAGGTTAAAGTTTTTAAAAGTAGGTCAAACTCCAAGGTCAAGGTCACAAGGTCAAAGGTCATGGTCTCAAATGAAAGGTCTTGGTGAGAGGTATCCACATGTGAGATATGAAGGCTGTAGGTGTAATATGGCATGAGATATAGGCCAGGTTAAAGTTTTTTAAAAACGGTCAAAAAGTGGGTCAAACTCCAAGGTCAAGGTCACAAGGTCAAAGGTCATGGTCTCAAATTAAAGGTCTTGGTTAGAGGTACCCACAGGTGAAATATGAAGGCTGTATCTCTAACAGGGCATGAGATATGGGTCAGGTTAAAGTTTTTGCGGACGCTGACGCCGACGCCGACGCTGACGCCGACGCCGACGCCGACGCCGACGCCGACATCCGGGGGTATGACAATAGCTCTTCCGAGACTATCGTCCCGGGCGAGCTAAAAAGTAAAATTGTAAAACACTTTTATTTGACAATGTCTATAATATATCTATATGCTCGTAGAAGTATTTCTACCAATTACTGCAATTACAGTTATGGAACCTTAACAAGCTCTACGTATAAGCAAAAACATCGGAGGTTTACCATATCATGTAATTTTACAGTAGTCATTTTGTATAATATGGCTTCTTGGCCAATGGAATACAAGATGCATCTTTTTATACATCCAAATAAATATCATACTTTATGTTGAACTTTCTTGCGAAAATGACATTGGCCAAAATTATCAGCAACGGTATAACACATTGCCATACATTGATTCTTTTTGACTCCACAAAAGAAAAGGGCATTGGAAAATATTGAGGATAATAAAGGAATTGGGTCTTTTCGTAATTCCGGTAATACAGAGTTGTCGTTCCTGCGGGACGGTATGTTTACTTCCATTTGCCTGTAGGACAAGCGGCAACTTTAATATTTTCATCAAATCAATGAGTAATTAAATGAAAATGATTTTTATTGTAACTTAATAATGGAATCTAATAATACCTCTGTACTTTCCATAATTTTCAAACCATTCGGAGATCTATAACAAAAGAAATCTCCCATAATCCGATGATAGGTTATCATTGAAAATATTTTTCCCCGTGGAGTGCCTCAAATCAGGCCAGTGTCGATTTGTGACGTCATGACTTTGCGTTACTTACTCTAGTAATATGACGTCATAGAAATGAAAAGAGGGGCAACTGTGGGGAAAAAGATACATGTATATACATGTACACTGTGAGCGAGTTTTTCCAAACGAATAATCTATAATAATTATTGTTTGAAAGAACATTCCGCTCCACACGGTTTTTCACTGTCGGAAAACGTTTTCTATCGAAAACAGAATAATTGACTGAACATTAAAGCACAGAAAATATTGAGGTAAGAGGCGATATTTCTGACTATCATCCTTCCAGCTCCCTTTTTCTCAATGTTTTTCCAAACAATCTACTGAGGTCAAATACGGGACTTTAATATTAAGAAAAAGGTTTAAAAATTGAAGAATTCGTTATTAAATGTGCCGAAAAATATGGTCCTTTCTAAATTAAGTCATGCTAATTGTCAGAATGATTCTGATTTTGCTATTTGTGGGCATCAAAACAAAGAATTGGTTAGGAAAGGGTTAACATAATAAACCATCATTTCAAATTTAATCCAAATTTGAAGCAGGCTGTAGACTATGATAAGTAGATCTACTAAGAAGATAAGTTTGGTGTAGATCTAGATTGCAGAATAAGAAATATTGAGGGGAAAGCAGTCAGCATGTTTTTCTTTTCTCTCAAAACTTTGCTATTTCGTTCGAGTAGATCTATGTAATTCATTATTTGTTTGTTATTTAGCGTTCCCATACAAGGCCTGGTTTTGATGAATATTACTTAGATCTATATATAAAGAGAAAATACTTTAAAACGTTTTGGCAAAATTTAAGAACATCCTGATAACCAGCATTTTCTCCTTCTGTCTCAATAGACTAGATCTACTTTGATATGTAAGCGTTTAGTGTGTTGTGACTATGTTGTGATGGGATTTCTATTTCTTCTCTTCGCTGAGGTTTCTCTATTGGAATCTCCAAACGATCTACGCGGCTCGGCTAATACTGTCTCTCAGACTCGGACCCGTAGGCCCAGGCCAGATACGATGTTAGGTTCTAGATCTAATTCTTGCGTCTTATTACACGAATCCAATTAGCTCTTCTTGTATTTGCCTCTTTCGATAAAGCTTGTGCAGTTCAAAATTTCCAATTCTATCCGCAAAATTATGTAATTCAAAAATGCAGTACTTAGCGGTTCATTCCCACTGATAGCGCTTGTTTACATTGGCACCGGAAGACAGCATACCGTCCCGCATGAACGACAACTCTGTCACGACGGAATTACGAAAATCCGGAATTGCTACTTACAAGCAATTTTTTAATGCCCCACAATGTTTACAACCCAAAATTATCCCCCCCAAAAAGTAGTCTGCATCATCTTTGAAATTGAACCAGTCTGAAATTTTGGCGTTTGGTAATGGGATAATGACAAATAATACCATGTGATTTTCCCAAACAATCGGGTTGTGATGAAGAAGCTGTGCGTAAATTTCTATTGGTTGACCTTTACAAAGCTCCACCCCCTCGATTGTGATTGGCTGTTTTAATATCCGGGTAAACACCGGAACCGGTGGATTCATGCGCATGGACTCTTTTATGAAACACGTGGTGAACGGAAGTTTGGATAAATCGTCTCTGGAATTGATATATCAGTATATTATGTAAATGTTTGTAAAAAACATGAAAATGACATACCATTTGTGTCGAAAGTATTAAGAGACAGTTATGATTTAAGACCAGTCAGTGCATAGGTGCAGTCCGACTGGGACCCATGTTGTTCTCTTGCGAATGCTACACAGGCTACAGGTCACAAACTTTAAGAAGCTTTTGGAGAACAACATGGTTCCTGATCAGTCTGCGTGTGTACGCAGGCTGATCTGGACCCATGTTGGACTCAAAAGCCCCAAAGGAGCATTTTCCAGATCCTTGCTCAAATGCTTTTGACGCCCAAAAATTGGCTCATTTGAAATCATATGGAAGACAAATTTCTAATGTTGCAAAAGGATCAAGTTATATTTTTCATGCGACGAATATATATTAGAGGAAAAAGAAACGTTGTAATTTCACTTCATGTGCTCCATGTGTATGACTGAATTACTCACATATTTAACTGCTGAATCCCGAGAAATATTCCTTCAACTTCCTGTCTCACTTTCTGTTGATAATCCGGGTACTTTGCTAGCGCGTGCAGGGCCCAGCTTATAGCAGATGCCGTTGTGTCGTGACCTGAAATGTATGGTGTACAATATATGCCATCTCTAATTATTTTCGAGATATTTTGCTAGCGCGTGCAGGGCCCAGCTTATAGCAGATGCCGTTGTGTCGTGACCTGAAATGTATTGTGTACAATAAAGGACATCTCTAATTATATTCAGGATATTTTGCTAGCGCGCGCAGGGCAAATTTTATAGCAGATGCAGTTGTGTCGTGGCCTGAAATGTATGGTGTACAATATAATGCCACCTCTTATTATATTCGAGATATTTTGCTAACGCGTGCAGGACCCAGCTTATAGCAGATGCAGTTGTGTCGTGACCTGAAATGTATGGTACACAATTACTGCCATCGGATACTATCGATAATCCAGGTATTTTGCTAGCTTAAAATAAGCCACAGAAAGTACAGTTACGAGGTTTTTATTTGTTGAAAAGCGACAGTAATTTAAAATTATTGAATTCTTAAAGATATTCTTAGAGATGTTTTTTAGATATATTCATTAGTTAAAGTGGTCCTTGCCAAGGTATTTTATATTACGTGAGACAATTGACCACGTGTTTATGTATTAGATCCCAACTGCGTTAAATACCCTTTCCGACATTTGTTTCCAAAATAAAAGTAGAGTAAATGTGGTTTATATTCTCAAATCTCAAATCTCGGAACTAGTTCATAGTCGCATATGTGCAACTAATGGGGGGAATATTCTTAAACATAGGTGGCGTGAACAATTTTAGACCGTGTTACGTGATTCGGCGCCATGTCAATGAAAATACAATGATACCAACAGAGCAACAGAGAAGGGGGTGGCCACTTTTATTTCAAATCCAAACCCTATATTGTGGGTACTCATTTGAATCGTCTCAATGAGACGATTCCAATGAGTACCCACATTATAGGGATTGGTGAAACTTTAATAAAATATTTCATTTTGAAAAGCATTCATCCTCTTATCTGAAGCTCTTTACCTTCAAACATAAAAGTATCCACTTCGTCCCTTATTTCACTATCTGTTAATTTAGAACCGTCTGAATCTTGAGCAGTTAGAAGAATGTCTAGAAAATCCAGATATCGCTTTTCTAACAATGTTTCGTCTTTTGCCTGTGGAGAAATATTTCAATGGATATCAAACGTTAGAAATAAAAACATAGCAATGATACAACATTAAAAATATCGTACATTATTATTATTAGACCTACCCGAAATTAAAAGACTTACCTAATTACCCGCTTAAATATCCAATTCATTTTGATATCGAGATATTGCAGCAGTTCCTTGTCAAAGCTGAGAATATTCGCGAAAAGTGATGTGCAGTGATCACTTTTTAGGAATGTTCTCAGCTTTGACAAGAAATTGAGGGGACAGCAGCCTGTTATATTTTGCAACTTTGAGTTGTTGCTATATGACGTATGTACCAAATATATGACACAATGACTTCTTAGGCCTACACAGAGACAACTGCAATGTAGTTGGATGAAGGAGTATGGCGTACCAAACTAGCCAAAAGTCTTATTTCAGCGCGTATATTTGATATAGACTTTTTACCAGTTTGGTACGCTGTCAAAGAGAGTGGAAGCAATGCACGTTTTCTTACCAAAGCCTGTTTTCTATTCTGTATAATTTTCTCAGAGAAATCATGTATGAAGTCACAATGCTTGTGGAACTCCCTTCCTTCTTGTGAAATCTTAAATATCCAGTCAACCAGATAATGTGGCTTTCTGCAATTAAAACAAGAGTTCAATTGGTCTATACCACCCACTTGTGTATCGAAGCGTTGGCGATTGCGTTAAAGTATCATTAACAAGAATGTCCATACATCTGCTCTTTCGGAAACAAAATGTATTTATTTATTTAGTAATATATAAGTGGAAATAAACACCTCTCGGTGTGAACTCAAGCTTTGCATCGACGGGCTTGTTTCGAGTCTATGTTGGACCTTTGTATGGTACATTAGTTTCAAACGGATTCGAATCTACGGATTCGAATCTTTCTCGACCAAACCACGGTCTTGAGTTTCCGTTCAAAACCAACACCAGACAGGGATCTTAAAGGGCTTGCCAAAGGACAAGCCCATTTCGATGGCTCAATGCGAAACGGTTATAACTGCCTAAATGCTTATAGGCAGTTGCAACCGTTTCGTTTTGAGTCATCCATTTGACAAGTTGTGCGAGTCGCGAACAAACGACCTCAAGATTTCTCTCCAAGGAAAATTGCAAATCCAGCACCTTAACCACTGAACCAGAAGAAAAAAGAAAATTGGTGCGTTATTTTATACTTTCACAGAAATCTATACGCACATGAGTTCGTATGATAGACTTGAACCGACACAACGACGTGGACCCTAATACTAAAACATCCGAAATGTCACTACTGAGAACCCTCAAATCAGATAGGCAAGCATTAGAACAGCAGCTATCAAACGACAGCAAAACGTGACTACAAATTACTGGATAGTGAAAGGGTTTAAAATTCCACTAAACCAAATGTAATGCTGACTTTATGCCCCCGTATCGAAGAACTTGGGGCTCATTGTTTTACTCATATCCGTCTGCCTGTTCGTGTGTCTATCTGTCTGCCCGTCTGCCATTCTGTCTGTCTGTCCGAAAACTTAACATTGCCATTTTCTCAAAAAGTCTTTGACATTCAAAGCTCAAATTTGGTATGTAACCTTCTCCCAATCTGTTCCATGCAATATGACTTTCCTCAAGGTCAATTCATTAACCCTTATCAACCCTTAACACGAAAACTTAACGTGAAAATTTAACATTGCCATTTCGGGGGCATTTGTGTTTCACAAACACATATTGTTTTACCTAGTGCTTGATATCTTGGTCTAAGGCAATCTGAATGAATACAGATGACATAATTTCATAATGTTACATCTGAAGATCGCGCATTAGGGATCATCTTCTGTGACCTGGGAATTTCCATGTTTTCTATTTTTACAAAAACCAATCAAAACGCTCGTTGCAAACGCAGGTCTGTTGTCCCTGACAACAACACCAAAATGGCTGCGGTTGATTGACACGCGCTTGACACCGAGCAAAGAGCATAGTCCGTTATTTTTGAGAGCAAAGATATGGCATTTATTAATGAAGTGGATAGGTTTCGGTATATTTTTGGCACCGTAAGTGGCAGTTTTGTGCGATCATTGTGCTAACCCGAAGTAGAGCGGTGCATGAGTAATTTGAACATATATAAACTTTATATTGACAATTGGTGTCCACTTTTCCACTTTTGTAGTCAGATTAGCTCGGTTGGTAGAGCTGCCGACTTGTAGGCCTACATACCGTACATTAGAGGATCGGACCTCGCGCCGACTTTATCTTTTTGCCCCCCCCCCCCCCCGATTCTTTTTTTATCTTTTAATTACATTTTTCCATACCAAATTATTCTAGAAATTGCAAAAACCAAATAAAATTACAATTACCAATTATGCTTTTATATCCGCGATCTCTAGAATCTTTTAGATTGAAAAATATAAAATACAGAGTAGGATAACAAAAAAACAACAACATGAAGCCAAGGTGGGAATCGATCCCTGCACACCAGGTTCACGGGTCGGACGCTCTACCGACTGAGCTCATACGAATATTCTCGGATCTTATCGTTACTCAAGATCCCCTCGAATGTATTACAGTTGCCGGCATGAGCCGATCCGGCCCATATCACTCCGCACGCATAACAACGGTAGTGCGGTCACGACAACGGAAGCAGACCAAACAACTATTTAAATCTACGCCAGAAAAATATTTGAAACAAACAGCGTTCAAAAGTCGATTGTATCCTCGTAAATGTCACAAAATTTTACCAGATAAAATAATTGATGTGGTTTACCGAACATTGATAGAATATTTCACTTGAATTATAACGTTAGCTAAAGGATTGAATTGTTTTGGTGACGTCATTTACGCGCGTCTACTTTCACGTTCAATATGGCGGTCAGTGTATTACGCTCGAGATCATGTTGCAACCACGTTCCAACGCGGCAAAAGGTTGCAAACAGTCTCGAGGGTCGCGATTGGACTGAGCTAATCGGGAATCTAGTCTACGCCGATTCAAATTGCCAGTATATAGTTTATACGTTCATTATAAGTTAACATCGCTTTGTTTCGGGTTGGCGTGATGATCGTGTGGAACTGTTGCTGCCAGTGTTGGAGGTATGCAGAAGACTATCTGCTTCATAAATGCTATACCTTTGCTCTCAAAATTGACGGACTTCGGTCTTTGTCTTTGTAGTGAAATCACCACAATGGAGGCGGCCATGGCTACTAATCTTGTTATCGTTAGAAACGGAAGTGTAGTGTACACGGTAGTGCGCATGCCCGTGCGCATGCGAACAGTCTTTCAACTTTTCCAAAGTCATAATCTGATTGGTTAAAAAAAGGGTCACAGAAGATGACGCCAACGGGTGGTCGTTAGATCCTACTGAAAGATAGGATCTATATTTCAATTAGATTGGGTTTAAGGATGTGCGAAATTTCAGAGAAAGCGCATCAGTAGAAAAGATATATGTCTTACACGGAAACCTAACCAAAGCCGACGCCAACGCCCAGGTGACCCGGATAGCCCCACCCCCTTTTCTTCTACGTCGCGTTAAAAAATGCCACTAATCGGAAAGTAACGGATTCTATTCTCCTTGTAACGTTGGTAATTTGATGTGACAAAGGCCTGCTGTGACAGTTGGTCGGCCTTAGAGTTAGACACCAAGAAATAAGATGAACTTACATGAATCGCTGCAAGACGAGGAATTTTAGTCTGTTGGTCGCTGCCACATACGGGTGGTCTTCTCTAGAAAAAGACGAAAAATAAAATTGTTATTACAGTAATATTTGAAGGAAAATATGTCGGGATCTTGGAAAACAGCCTCTATGACATTTTAGATCACCGCGTTTTCTCAGTCTGGTTAGGATATATGCCTCTCTCTTTAACCCTTTCCCAAATAGGACCTGGCCCCGGTTTCTCGAAAAAACTTAAGTAGGCTACATCCTCATGCTCAAATCCGAGCACCGTGCTCAAATGGCACGAGATCCACGTGAACTTCAATCGAATACCCTTCAACGTTGGAGAGTATCCTTTTGAAGTTGAGCATGTTCTCATGAGAATATAAAGTTTTTTCGAGAAACCGGGGCCTGGCCTCGGTTTCTCGAAAAAAAACTTAAGTAAGTTCTCAGACACAAATCTGAGCACTGTACTCAAATCACACGAAATCCACTTGAACTTCAATCGAATACCCTTCAACGTTGGAGAGTATTCTATTGAAGTTGAGCATGTACCTATGAGTATGTAGCCTACTTAAGTTTTTTTTCTTTCGAGAAACCGGGGTCTGGTTTTGGTGTCTCTATAAGAAATTATCTCAAAACGTTGTGTGAAGTAAAATAAATAAATCATTATATAAAACTAAACAAAATTACCCTGTATCCTGCAAAGTTTCGTCATCATAGGACAAAGTACACCTCAGCATGTTGTGTAAAGTAAGACGGCTGACTAGCGGAAAAATGTCGACACTTGTTTTCGCATCTGAGAGAGTCTTTAGTTTGTTCTAAAACGAAGAAGAGGAAATAATTCGAATCTTTGTCGTTTGGAAAAAGTTAAAGAAGACTGAGTTGTTATAGTGCAGCAAGATAGACTATTCCAAGTGAAAATATTTCAACACACTGTATAGAAAAATCAGACATTTCGATTGAACAAAACCACTGGTGGTGAACTCGGCCAAAGCGAGGGACGTTTTTCTCTACAAAAAAAGTACAGATATTTTGCGTTTAAATAAGAGTTTAAAGATCTGATTGAATAGTTTTTCTAATGACAATGAATTTGTTCTAAAAGTAGACCGGGTTTACCGTTATGTATTGACAAACCGTCGGTGTTGTTATAAAAAGTTACGATATTTTATAACAACACAGACGGAATACTATGATCGCGAAAAAACGTCCCACGCTTTGGCCGAGTTCACCACCTAACCAGTGGATTGAACAAAACGGTGTATATAAAAAGTCATTTACACGGTGGATCACGTGACTCATCATAAACTTCCAGCAAGGTCTCCTGCTTTTTGTTGTTTTGAGTTTGACAAAAGCCGCTGGTGGTGAACTCGGCCAAAGCGTTGTACGTTTTATCGCGATCATGGCACAATCCGATTAAAATCCGGTGTTTAGTTACATTTACATCTGACAGGCACCAGTAAGGGGATATCTTCTATAACCATTGGAAAACCAAAAACGGTTATATTTACTCTAACCTATTAATATCTTGTCATATGATGTTCCATGACAAGCAAATGCAAACACATGGTCCAATACTGAAATATGCCATTATGGTATGCTCGTGGCCTAATTGTCGGTTTTTATCGATGAACAGAATCTTGAAATCGTTTATTTGATTGGTCCAAAGAAATGCCATTGAAGACTACTACAAACTTGTGTCGGTCAGATCATGATGTTACTGTAAGTAAACACCGGATTTTAATCAGATTGAATCACGGCATTTTGTTTGCACTTTATTAGAGGCACAACAAGAGGGAAATTATACATATAGTACCAGGGTATGGTAGCCGGGCATGGTCAAATTAGAGTAGACTCAAGTATTTTTACCACAAAAATATCTGTTACTTCCCCGAATATCTGTACATATGGTTTAAGGATGTCAAAATGGAAGGCTGGTGTTAAAAGACGTCTATTTCTCTCCCATTTTGGACCGTTGCTAACGAGAAGCCCATCACCTGGCAACGAAAAACAATAATGATATAAACAAAGGGATGAACTAATAAATGTCTGGTGAAAATATTCTTCTTACACCAATGAATAGGTCTGAAAATTGATGCATTGATAAAAAAAAGGTGTAACAAAATCAAATTTCTTACCAGAAGTTTGTCTTATTATGATATTATCAACCCATGAACCTTAAAGGGATTATGGTCCCCATAAATAGGTTGAAAATACCGATTTGCTGAAAAGGGGTATCCTTTGATAAACAAGAGCTGTCCGAAACAGCGCGCTCGACTTTCTAAGTTGCTTAGTATAAAGGGGACATAACTCCAAATAGAGTGGTCCCAGGGTCATGGGCCCTGATAGTACGGTAGAGGGTGTGATGGTGAATAAGTATTCCAAGTTTGGGTTGAATCCCTTTGATAGCATGGAAGTTATTGATGTTTGAAAAACTTTAACCTTGGTTGCAACGCCAACGCCGACGCCGACGCCCGGGTGACAGTATAAGCTCTCATTTTCTTCGAAAAGTCGAGCTAAAAATACGAGCAAAAACATTCAGAAATTGGCCATTTCCTTTTTACAAGCGTATGAATGAAGGTAATTTTATTTTCGCTGCCGTAGAAGTTAACGCTAAATGTTTATATTCGCGCTTATATGTCACGCTTAAAAATAGAACTAAAATTTATGAGAAAATAGAAATGGAACGTCTCTTAAGAAAACACAAGAAAGAAGTAATAGCTGAAAATCAACAACATCTACTTCCCCCTCAATATTTCCAAATAACTCTAGTAATATTCAGATTTTCAACTTTCGAAATCAATTATTTTTTGTCGTCTTCAACTCCTTTCAAATAAGTATGTCTAAAATTTCTTCGTTTGGGAAATGTTTACATACCTAGCCATGGTTTAAGTAATCTGTAAGGTCCGGTAAACGTATGATTTTTCGGCACTCCGGATGCGGTTACAATTGCCCGGATAGTGTCCGGATGGACTGGCAATACAACCGGGTGGAGAAAAAAGAAGAAGGATGCGAATATTTTAAGTGGTGTGCTCTGTATAAAATCGTCTGCCAGTTTGATAGCATCGGCAATGCTGTTTATCTGTAAACAAAAGAAATTTGCGCTTTACGCTTAGAATGGTAGGCATATTGATGGCAATCTATACTGTGCACAAAAAGTTTAGCACACTTGGAAAATGTCCTTTCCTAGTAAAAAAATATTCCAATATCCATAAAAATAAAACTCTAATGTGTTTGAAAATTCAATTTTCTGGCGCTTACTGAAAAATTTGTTTCAAAATTCTTAAGCGTTAGTTAGGTATCTTACGTTAACCCTTTCCCAAACGACAAAATTTTCGGGTGATCCACTTCAAAGACTGCCACAAATGACAAAATGGAGGTTATTAAAGGTAGAATTTGTGTAAAATATGGCACAGAAAATATTGAGACAAAAGGAGAAACTGCTGGTTATCAGCAGTTTCTTCTTTTGTTTCAATGTTTTCCCAAGCCTTTTCCACTAGAGACGTCAAAACCAGGTCTTGTTTGGGAAAGGGTTAAAGTGCACAGGGGTCAGATATCGAAAGTCAAGCAATTTTCAATGACGCAAATGTCCAGCATAAGCAGCTAGGACCGCCATTCAATGTCTTCCAATGTTACAGAGAAGCTTCCTGACCACACAGAAAGGAATTTTGCCCATTCATACTGCAGATGACGCTCGTTGCCATTGACGTTACAGACGTCATTACTTTCTCTAGCCTGACGTCCAACAATGTTCTTTGTGTGTTCTTTTGCTGGTGATTAAGCAGTTCAGGCGTAGATCATTCTGTATGTTCCTTGGAGTAAGTGGGTGGTGATTATCTTATTGAAATATCACAACGTTGTGTCGTTGTAAGACGGTCCAGTTACAGGTTGGATAATTTCATTGCAGTACCATTGCAGCGTTTGGTTGCCATTAACTGAAATGAGGTCTGTTTAACTCTTCTCATCTATTCCTGCCTAAAAATGACGCTGCACTCGACGTTACAGTCTCAATGATGACGTTATTGGTATCAAGCCTTACGCATCTTCTCCAACCACAAATCCTGCCGTCAGTTAATGACACGTAAAATGAGATTCGTCCGGACATCAGTCCAATGTCTCCTGAATCAATGTCGATGTTTCAATACCCACTGACGCCTTGCCTGTCGATGCTTAACGTCATTGGCGTAAGATCGGAGGACCTTGGTGCAAGTTGTGTGGAGCCTGTTCCGGACAGTCTGGTCACTAACTGTATACCTTGTGACGTCCTGCAGGAGTAGCACTAAATTCTTACTAGACAGGAATTCGAAACGTCGTCAAGACGTCGCTGTGAAACAATCCTCCCTGAACGTCGTTTTACACGGGATACAAGCTTTAGGTCGGTCGTTGGTGGCTAAAGTTGCATAAACCAAGTGCCGTAGGCGCGTAATTGTCAATTTGAGACAATTGAAATGCAAAGCGACATTTCTAACAGGCATACCTGCTTGGAGCATGCAAAGAGCTCTCTGACGTCGAACTTACGTCATCATTTCTCGCCTTCCCATAATCAAATTCAAAGAATTTGTAACAGTTAAATTGGTTCTGCTAACAGATCTGTGTAATCGTGTGTTTTTGGACAAGCTAGACATAATCGATGTCACTGCACACGTGCCGCACGTGACTTTTGCTTATCTAGACTTTGTCCAATACCCTGCATGTTCACTCTACACATGCACTGTATGCGTAATGGTTGTCGATCAGGACAACTGAACAGCACAAAGCAATGTTCATTTAATAATCATAAACTGAAAAAATAATGTGTTAATAAACGTGCTAAACTTTTTTGCTCAGTATATATAAATTCAGGTGTATAACTTTTCAGTAACATCTGAGGATTACCCGTTAGGGGGTCATCTTCTGTGACCTTTCTTTGCACCAATCAAATTATGGCTTTGGAAAAGTTTTAAATACTTTGGTTCTATTTCGCGTTAGCGTGATGATCGTATAAAAATTGTCCAGCAAGATTAACCCGGGACATATGCATATGCAATGACCCTACTTCGGCAATGTTTTGTTAAGACGCTCAACTAATGGACTTAGCGCACGAAAATAAGTTGTCCCGGACTAATTTGGGTGGACAATACTGTTACTGACAGTGTTAAAAAACATACCAAAGACTATAATTGCCATACCTTTGCTGTCAAAATTAACGGACATTGCTCTTTGTCTTTGTAGTGAAATCGTCCCAATGGAGGCGGCCATTGCTATGTGTGCCTGACCCAATAACGCATTATTAGGGCAGATAAACCAGACTATAGCAAGATATCCAATAAATGCAGACAAATTCACTTTCTTCAAGACTGTGTCAAGCATATGTCTATCAACCGCAGTCATTTTGGTGTTGTTGTAAGGGACAACAGACCTGCGTTTGCAACGAGCGCTCTGATTGGTTGGTGTAAAAATAGAAAAAAAAACGGACTAGTCTTTCCCAGGTCACAGAAAATGACCCCTAATGGGTGATTCTCAGATGTAACATTATGAAATAAGATGACATCTGAATTCATTCAGATTGATATTGATGGTATGAAGATACCGCATTAACCTATTCCCGCACATTGAAACTTTTAAGCCCGGAGAAAATATCTTAGAAAGAAATGAAGTACTAGATCTAGTAGCTTGTTACATTTTGTGCTTATAAACAGGGTTTTCTTTCCGGAAACCTGTATAATTTTAGAATTTCATCAACTTGAAAACGCCATGTGTAGGCCTAACCCTTTTTTTTAAATCATATTTTTTGTTTCTATTCTATAATATACACATGTTTGCTATCTGTGCATTATTTTGTCCTAGGCAGCATCTTTGAAATTAGACAATTTAAAGATCTATTTGTCACTTGGTAAATTTACATGTATGATCAAAGTACGTAAATACTCTCAAAAAGCAATGCATTTTGTGATGAAAATAGACAAAGTTACCCGTTATGATTTTGAACCGAGCCGTAGCTACAAGATTTTATAACAACGCCCACACAAAATTATATTTGTTTGTCCGAAATTAAATCATGGTTAACTGGATAAAATCGTTTCCTGTTCAATACATTACCTTGTGATTTAAGCCGAAAAACCAGTGAACATCTGGCATTAAAGGTATCGGACGGACGGATACACGCATATTCCACCATGTCTGTAATCCTCTCACGAGTTTCCAAGCAATCCAGCCGAAAAACACTGCGAGAAAATAAGTATACATTCCTCTTACTTGAGTATGTGTACATCACTTATATTTGTTTGTGTAAAGTAGTTCTATAAATATCGACAACATACATAAATATATACTCGGCAAAACTGCTAACGCATCACTCAGATCTTTGTTAATATTTTTTTAACGAATCTACCGAATACATTCAAAATTTGCACATGCCGACTGCCACCACTTGATAAGAAGCCTAAGAAATTTCATAGTAAATGCTACAGTCTATTTTGAAATATTGAACTTTTAATAAGGACACCCTTAATTCTAAAATTCATGAAGTCTGAAATTTGATTAAAATGGGAAATTAAAATTCAGCATTCAAACCTTTTGTGTTGGCTGAAAGAGTTCCTTTGTAGAAAAGTTACCCTTCTTTAAACAAACCGACGGCTTTAACACTTTTGTGGGAGCGTAATTTATTTCCGCAGATGTAACGTTATATACATCATTAGTGTCGTTGGTGTCATTATTAGCGTCAACGGCGACATCGGATACGCAGACAAAAACGTATCGGTCTATATCTTGTGAACTGTATGAAATGTAGTCTTGATGTTTCACGCAAAGACAGGTCCTACAAAGACCTTTCACCTGAGATCATTAAATTTGACCTTGTGACCTTGACCTTGAAAAAATGACCTTTTCTTTTAAAAAGGTGCCTCTATGCGAGTTACGTTGTCCGCGAACAGTCCTTGTTACGTTAGATAAAGGATTGATTTTTTCAGACCTTAATTCCACAATAAATCAGCTTTCAAAATCAATTCAACCAAAATGATTGAAAAAGAGCATAAGTTACACGAGCCGAAAAAACTGTTTTGGTCCCCTTTTCGTATGACGCGGTCACATAAAAGAGAAAACTTAAAAATAGTTGTATGAATGAGTGCAAAAACTAGTGGGATATACATATGCCAAATTTTATATCTAACTCTTTAACAATAAAGAAGTTATGCAATTTTAAAAAGTGATGCGTTAGCTCTTTTGTCGAGTATATATACGTGTAATTGTGTGGGCTATTTATATCATGTTTACACAAAGATTGTTAGAGTCAGTAAGAATACGAGATATTCATGAAACGACGTAAAAAATGATAAATTGAAGATAAACGCCTCATTCAATTGTTATGGTCATATCGCGACGGCTGAAGCACCTTACCGTGGATTCCTGGAATTTCTTTTACAGTACTATCACTATATCCAATCAGAGTCACCAGCTGCTCTCTCATATCCATTGGTTAGAGACAAAATTAATGACTTTTGTCAAATGCCAAAAAGGATATCAGCCGAGCCGGGATTTGAAGCCGAGATCCTTGGATTGATAAATTCGGACGTTACCGATTGAGCTATCCGGGGTCTGCGACTCTAAAACCAATTTCTAACATGGCAATAGTTGACCCGATAAAGAGAAATGACGTCTATATGACACCATAAATTGTTAATTCTCATTTCTAAGAAAAGTGGAAAATATTAAGGTAGGCTAGATGTGGCCATTTTGGGATTCATAAAACATCGGACTGTTTTTTCGAGCTCCATCGCCGAATGTTTTAGACTTCGTCAGAATAATTCCGACGTCGCGCGAATATCATTTGGGGTGGACTACCCTAAGAACTGAGCCGCTTTGGAGGAACCCAAAAAATGAATAATTGCTACGAATTTGGGATTTTTATGGATGCATTGACGTGTTTAATACAGTTTATTAACGCAGTTTTGAGACGTATTTCGTGACACTTTTAAGACTAATAATGGCTTAATTCATGAACATTTCCTTGACTCTTACTTCAGTCAAATTCAACAAAGGACGCATGAAGTTACTGATTACGCCGTTAGCACGAGATCCCCGGAACAGAAAGACTCAGTAACAAAGTAGTATTCACAGTCAAAATCTTTCTTTTCTTTATAGAGGAAATGATTCGTAACCCTTTTCTTAATTTGATTTATTCTTTTACAATCCCTACTTTTTACGAATGGTTATTCATGTCATCATAGATAAATCCGTTTAGACAAAATACAAAATTTAAATCCTCTGACAAAGAACAATACTCCTTAAAACTTCGTTGGAAAAGAACTACTTTGCTGATTTAAAATACGCGTCTTTCCTTATAATGTTTTTACAAAATAGCCGAACCTCACAGCTCCACCGATAACATTGGAATCTATATATTCAATTTTGATAGTCGTTACAGAAATAGAAAATGATTAGGTAAAAGAATAGAATCTATCGAGGGAAAGGAGAAACTGCTGATTATCAACAATTTCCTTTTCTCACTAAAGGTTTTCCGATACCATTTTGTCTTATTCATAATGTTAGTTGCAGCACATTTTGAACGTGAATTGCCCAAAATTAAACAAATAAAATAAAGATTAAAAAAGAGGCAAACGAAGAAGCGTTTGGTATTTTTTTTCAAAAACTGAAAAAATACTTTTATATAACAAGAACTTGTTTTTATGGAAGGATATGTTTTAAAAGAATTAATTCCAGCAATTTTTCTTTCAAAACTATGTAAAATGTAGGAGAAAATAAGCAAGAGTTTATCTCAAGGTCCTACATTCTTAACTCGAGAAATCCTCACTTATTTTAGTCGCGTCGAACTCTCCTTATGTCTCTACCAATCTGTCCTCAAGAGCAAAATCTAATAAAAACATCGTGCTGGTTGCACGATAAAATGTAAGAAACTCGTGTAATTCTCGTAGAGGTAACTTCAGATAAGTAAGAGTAACGTTCATGAATTAAGCCATAAGAGTGGCGAGACAAGCCTATTTTTACTCACATATATTGAAAGCTGGATAAAAGTAGCCTAATAACGCATTTTTTCATTGCATGTTAAGTTGCAAGCTTCAGACCCATAAGAAGCAGTTTCTCATTGGGTGGGCAGAAGCCCATGTGTCTGGATAATGGGGGAAGGGGCTAAATTGGATTTTCCTTGAATGTTAAGTGTAAAATAATAAAAATTCCGCATTTTTGTCCAACATTTTAGCCCCCAACCCCTCTAGCCCCCCCCCCCCCGCCGTTCCTACAGGCCTGGGCTTCTATGTATGTATAAACGGCATCGTGACGACAAAGTTTGCATTGCTTCTGTTACGCTGTTGAAGTTGCAGGGAGTGGGGGAAATTAACAAAATAATACACACTTGCCTTTTGTCAAGTTTTACAATCACAATATAATATTTGTTTTCGTGTTAGAATCTAGAAATAATCATGTTCAAGTGTGGTTTATCATGATTATTTAACCACAATTTTGAGTCAGTCGAGCTAATGAATAACCATCTCGGGCTTTCCTCCTCGTGGATTATTTTAAGTGTCATATTTATAAGGACTGTACAATAAGAGTAAACCATGTTAGAGCATGGATTATCAGGCCCGAACAAGGGGGGGGGGGTGTTGGGGGGGGCAAAAGTGCAGAATTTTCCTTATTTTACACTGAACATTTAGGGGAAATCAAATTTAGCCCCCCCCCCAAAAAAAAAAAAAAAAAAAAAAAAAAAAAAAAAAAAAAAATGAAATTGCTTCCTACAAGCCTGATTATTCATTGAATGATACAATAGCTCAATAACATGATTAACCATGTTCAATCGTGTTCTATGTTATTATGCCATGATTCTAAGTTAGGCAGCAGAATAGATAATCCACGAGGTTGTCAATAACTTTATCTTATCATGTGACAGCAAATCGCTGAGATTTTTACACATTTTCTGCTTCAAAACGAATTCAAATCAGTCCCTTATCAATAGATTTATTGAAGCTTTTCAGTATTTTATTGTTGTACCATGTGATTTCCACACCGTGAATAAGCATATTTCAACGTAATGGTAGGCCTGTGTCTTTTATGCCTACTACGTCGTCGTTTTCTACGGGATTTGACGTTCGACGTTTTACTGCATACAACATTCAAATGAACATATTCAATTGAGTTTGAGTTTATTGGGGTTTTACGCCGTTTTTCAACTACCAGGGTCATATCGCGGCGGCTGGAGCACCTACCCATGGATTCCTGTTATTTCTCAAACCAGTACTACCACAATACTCTTACCGAGCCTCCAGCTGCTCGCCCACTTAGGTTAACGATTTCAAACCCATTGGTGGGTGACAATTTTGTCAGAAAGGGTATTAGCCGCGACCGGGTATCGAACCCGGGACCTCTCGAATGAGGGTCAGATGCGCTACCAACTGCGCTAAGGCCGCGGCCTGAACATATTCAAGCATTGTGAGTTTAGAGATCTATACAGGATTTATGACAAAGTTGGTGTAATTGCAAAACCTCGTAACTCCAGCTTTAATCAAGCTGGAGTTACGAAGTTTTGCAATAACACCAACGATATTAATGATTGATGATTGAGGTACTCGAAAGTCATGATGTCATAAAGCAAAAATAAAAGATCTTTTTTTAAAAGTACAAGACGACCAACATGTAGAATTGTCATTTCGCCATTTGCATTTATTTTATGCGATATTTTGGACATAATCAACATAGGTTTTTCGTGTGCCGCATTTTTCGAATTGGATCAGTCAACATTTTTGACGTTTGAAAATGGACTAGATCTAGGGATGTTTTTCATAGAAACACTACAAAAAAGTGGAGTGCAAAATTTAACCCCATTCATACAATAAATAAATGATCATGATTTGTCTATTTAACCCTTTCAAAAAGAGAACTGGTTTTGGCGTCCCAATAGAAAAGGCCTTGGAAAACATTAACACAAAAGACGTAAATGCTGATTATCATCATTTTCCCCTTTTGCCTCAATATTTCCATGCTATTTTACACAAAATCTAATTCTTCATAAACACCCGTTTTATGATCCACACCAGCTTTTTAATTAGACCACTCTAAAATGTTTCCGTTTCGGAATTCAGTTCTATAAAATGTAAATAAATCCCATCTTTGGCGCTCAAGATCATTTCTGGGAAAGGTACTGCTTCTCTGTTTGGGTCAAGTCGGATTTCAAAACTGAAAATAGAAATTATATCAGTATATAGTAGAAACAAAACAAGTATAATAAGTATCATTAAAGGACAACTTTGAGAAAATTTATGATTTTGCTGATGTTCTCGTAAATCGCTTAAATTCGGTTTCAGTATAATGAGTACATTTATTTCGTTGACGAGAATGTTTACAAGTCATGTTCAACACAGCAATCAAATTATTGGATTTTTTTACAATGCTAAAATATCGCAGAATGCATATCTATTCTGATGACGAATAGGGGACCCGCATGCGCATCTGAAAATAACAAGAGGGCCAAGATGGCCCTGTATCGCTCCACTGGCTTTTAGACATTTACACTACGAACTTCTTCAAGGAATGCAATAGAGGTCTATCAAAAGAAGATTCATGCTACACCAGAATGGAATCCAATAAGTGATTAAGGAGCAGTAATGTTTTTGAAATTGTCTTAAAATTACAATATGTTTCATATAGCGAAATATATGCCTAGCCCACAGTGACCAAGCTTTTCATCCAGTTGAGAAGGAATTTGGAAGAGATTCATGCAAAGAAGATTCCTGTGAAGTTTGGTTAAATTTGGTCCTGTAGTTTTGGAGAAGAAGATTGTTCAACAATTTTTCAAAAATTCAATTTAACCAAATTTATTAAAATTTAAGTTCTACACGGAAATTATTTTTTTAAGGAATTTTGAGGAGATTCATGCAAGGAGGATTCATGTGAAGTTTGGTTAAAATTGGTCTAGTAGATTTGGAAAAGAAGATTTTTCGAAAATTTGATTTAATTTAATTAATTAAAGTTTAAGTTCTACACAGAATTTTTTTGAGGGAATTAAGAAGAGATTCACGCAAGGAATATTTCTGTAAAGTTTGGTTGAGATTGGTCCTGTAGTTTTGGAGAAGAAGATTTTTTAAAGATTTTTCAAAAATTTAATTTAATTGAATTAATTAAAATTTAAGTTTTAACAGAATATATCTTTTTGAAGGAATTAAAAAGATGTTCATACAAGGAAGATTTCTGTGAAGTTTGGCTGAAATTGGTCTAGTAGTTTTGGAGAAGAAGATTTTTTAAAGATTTTTCGAAAATTTAATTCAATTAAATTAATTAAAATTCAAGTTCTGCAAAGATTTTATTCTTTTGAATGAATTTGGTAGAGATTCATGCAAGAATAATTCGTGTGAAGTTTGGTGGAAATTGGGTCAGTAGTTTTGGAGAAGATGTTTGAAAGTTGTTTACGCACGCACGGACGGACGGACGGACGCACGCACGGACGCACGACGGACACAGGGCCATGACATAAGCCCCGCTGGCCTTCGGCCAGTGGAGCTAAAAACCATTTTATCAATAATCGAGATCCAAGATTTACTTGTAAGGTTATTTCTTTTCAGAAATCCTCACCGAATAAAGTTAAACGTCTGATGTCCCACAGTATACATGTTTCGGTGAGATAGTCTAGATTTACAGAGGTCACACGATGTCAATGCTCATCTTATGTTATCTTTGTTTTGTTCTCAGCAAAATGTTGTCCTATACAGACTGCCAGACCGCTGTACAAACTTCGACGGCAAATCTTGGACTTATACAGTTCTGAGAAAACTGTACGAAACGATAGAGAAAGTCACTTCAATATAATCGTTACCCCTTCTGTTAATAGAGATCAAAATTGGTGTCTGTTTGGAAAAGGGTTAAATGATCTATCTAATGGTGACATACCGCTGTACAACTTTCGATAACACAACTTTGACCTCGTTCATAGCAAAATGTTGACCTATACAGTTTCTGTAAAGAGAACAAAATATTTCGTTGATGTAGCTCACGTACAGACAGACGGTATAGGGAATTGGAGAGATTTCAGAGGACTTTCAATTGCTTGATATATGTAGTTAATAAATATCCGGGAAAATGATTGTAAACCACTCAGCATCACTCGAAAGATACAAACAAACACCTTTGGGTCTCTCAATGGTAATTGCCTTTTGCATAATACCTGGTACAATATTAAACAAGGTCTGAATCTGTATGCGCTAACTAACTATTATTTTGATAAGGGCTTTTTCCAATACATTGTTAGTTTTCGCATAACACTGTACTATTTGAAAGTTTCAAAATGGAGCTAAATTTAGTAGAAGTATCTTTTTGATACAAAGACTGTTTTTATGTACATATATTTATATCAAAAGATTGCACATTGTGTAGCTAATTCTATGGGTGCATGGAAAGATATGACATTAATATTTTTGTAAAACATATTATTTGATAATAATAGTAATAACAAATATTACTGAAATTCTACCAAATTTGAATGATTATCTCAATTCTAAATATGGTAGATTCCCACTGCAGAGCAGAAGCACTGGAAACATAGCATTATTATTTATATTTATTTTGATTTGAACTGGGTTACAAAGCATAAACATTTCTAAGAAAAACACATACGCACGTACCTTTGACCGGCTGAGAATGGCAGGAAAGAATAAGGGTCTTTGCCTTCTATATTTTCTGGTAGAAACCTTTCTGGTTTAAATTCCTGAAACAAACAAGAGCTGTCACTGTAAGATGACAATGCCCCCGACACCGCTTTGATCGTCATAAGGTCAAGGTCATCCAGGGGTCAAGGTCACCAAAGTATGTGCCTACAGAAAGGTAATGTACCAAGGAATGTTGTGGTAAAGTATGAAGCGAATATGTTAAGTAATAAGGAAGTTATGGCAAATGTTAAAGTTTTTGGACGGAATGACGGACGGACAGACAGACAGACGGACGGACAGACGGACGGACGGACGGACGGACAAGTCAAATTTATGATGCCTCCCTATCGGGGGCATAAAAATAGAAATGGTAGGAAAAAGTGTAGATTTCTACACACACAAATTATTTGAGGGCTATTTTAGCCAACATGTCTAATATTATTGGGCCACCTCGGCCAAAAGTACAAATGGCCGGCTAACCTGGCCAAAAGCTATCAGTGAAGATATCATAACATTTATTCAAAAACCTCTTAACCACAACTGAACATCTAGTTATTAGGGAAGAAAATCAGCGATATGATGGTAAATATTACCAGATGATCTTCCCAAACTATCGGGTTGTGATGGAGAAGCAGCGGGAAGATTTCTATTGGTAGACCTGCACAAAGCTCCACCCCCTCGATTGTGATTGGCTGTTTTAATATCCGGGTGAACACCGGAACTGGTGGATTCATCCGCATGGATTCTTTTATAAAACACGTGGTGAACGGAAGTTTGGATAAGTCGTCTCTGGAATTGATATATCAGTATAGTACAGCAAGATTAACCCGGGACAACTTAGCTTTCATGTGTTACACAATGACTTTTAAAATTCTGTAAAAACTAAAATCTGTACAGAGCAGCTTAAAAAGATAGAACATGTACCATATGATTTTCTCAAACAAATGGATTATGATGTAGCAACTGTGAGAAAATATCAGTTACGAAATTTTCGTTGAAAAGCGGATTATGCATAATAATCGAAATACTCACACATTTAATTGCTGGTTTCCATTAAATAATCCGGCTACTTCCTGCCTCATTTTCTGTTGATATTCAGGGTATTTTGCTAGCGCGTGCAGAGCCCAACTAATAGCAGATGCCGTAGTATCATGACCTGAAATGTACATTCACGGTGGGTAATCACGTGACACAGCAATTGAAGAAATTTCAATAACGTTGTTAAAATGTGACCGATTTGAAATGGTTTGAAACAGAGAAGGCGGAAATACGTCTACCTTTCTGTTGATAAATAATGTCCTTTCACTTATGTTTTAGTCTGTACCCACAGAACACACTTCCGGGGGCAAAGACGATGGGTTGATGGTAAATCAACATTGTATACATGAAAATTATTACTGAAAATAGTCACAAATCGACATTATCAACACGAGGCTCCCTCAATATGTTGAGAAAACAATGACGACGCACGTGCATTCAATATACAGCGATAAAGAGCACGTGCACTCAACATTAAAACGCTTTGGGTTCGAGAGTATTGTTACTAAAACGCTTTGGGATCGAGAGTATGTTACTAAAAATAACAAATACTAAACGTTTGAGCGGCGTTTTAAGACTCCAAGGACGACTTTCGGAGGCTGTTGAAATAACCTAATTGCTAGCGCGTGCAGGGCCAAGCTTATTGCAGAGGCTGTTGTGTCGTGACCTGCAATGTATGGTGCATATAGGACCATGTCATCTCTGCTAATAAACAAAGAATCAAATTGTATCTCACGAGACTTCGAAAGCAGGAACTGTTTTGGAAAATGTTCAGGAGACACTTTTTCAAATCATGAAAAGGCTATTATTTTCAATTAAACAAACTTTTCTTTATTCATGCAAACGTAACTCATGAAAAAGACATAGCAGAGCATCCCTAGCTAATATCTATAGACACTCTAGACAGGTCATTTATCGAGAAACTATACGCAAGCTTAAGAAACAAGTCTATTGTATGTGAATTTGGAATATACAGTCGACACTCATTATGTTGACATCGGATAAGTCGAATTTTTGCTTAAGTCGAAGTAAATGTCTGGTCCCGTCTTCACAAGCGGATATCAAAAAGTGTAAACAAATAGTTTCCAAATAAAAATAGCCATTGAAATTTCGTAGGAAAAGGACAGAAATTGCTCGCCTCGAGCAATTTCTTTCCTTTTTCTACTATATTTCAATTATGAACGCACTAATAGGCAGCAAAATGGCCAAATGACATTTAAATCGGATCTGAACAAAATCGGATAAACCGAACTATTTTTTCGACCCTTCGGACTTCGATACAATGAGTGTGGACTGTATCTAATAAATGACAAAATGATCTTACCTTCAAACATAAAAGTATCCACTTCATCCCTAATTTCGCTGTCCGTTAATTTCGACCCATCTGAATCCTGCGCTGTTAACAAGATGTCTAGAAAATCCAGATATCTCTTTTCTAACAATGTTTTGTCTTTTGCCTGTGGGTAAAAAGAACAAAATTTAAAAATTGATTACAATGCATTTCTAAAATCGGATAAAAATATGCTCTGTATCACCGATTTCATTGACATGGCGCAGCTCTAGCTTTTATTATCTTGAATTACACACTTGAGGATTTCCCGAAAAATTATCCAGGCATATTAACTTGCAATTCCTTCTTTATCCGTGCACTATGATTGAAGTATCTTAGATGACAAAATATGAACATGTTTAGCATAAATGTCGTTGACATGTTAACTGAAGTAATTAATACCAACGTATTGAATCCCATCATCATACTATAATTTGAGCAACGTTTGTCCGTTTGTTCCCCTACTCCTCCAAGGTCCTTGGGCCGATCTTCACCAAACTTGGAGGGAAGGTGGAGGGCGGCCCCGGGTATTAGCTTGAGGGGTTCATTTTTTGAAAGGTCAAGGTCATCGAGGTCAAAGGTCAAATTTATGTTTTTAAAGGTTACGGGTATCGTTTTTTCGGGTTACGGGACGAGATTGCTTACGGGTTACGGGACGGGATTAGGTGGAGGGCAGCCTCGGATAGGTCAAGGTCATCGAGGTCAAAGGTCAACCCCGGATAGGTCAAGGTCATCGAGGTCAAAGGTCAAATTTCGAGACGGGTAAAAATGCTAGTAATATATAAGATACTGAATGCAATTGACCAAACGCCAATCGACAGATCGTCCGCCCAACATAGAATTTAAGACAAACAATGGGGATGTGATCGTTAATAGGGAACGATTTTATCCAGTTAATCGTGACGTAAATTCGGACAAACAAAATAGTATTTCGTAGGTGTTGTTATATAATCTCGTAACTACGGCTTGATTTAAGCCGTAGTTACGAGATTTTATAACAACACCGACGGTTTATCAAAACATAACGGTAAACCTAGTCTATTGTAAGCACAAAATTCTTTGCCATTGGCATGTCGATTGTTTTGATTGTCAGTCGATAAATCGATACAATAACACGTGCAACGATGAACAATTGGGGCATGACATTTTTCTGATCGTCCATTGGCTAATCGATGTTTTTGATTGACAGTCGGCGTTTGGTCAATATCGCCTGCAAACTTCGTCGTTATAGATCTGCCGATATTATTAGTTGTCCTTTTTATACAAAACAATTCAGTTTTCCTCACCAAAGCCCGTTTTCTACTCTGTATAATTTTCTCAGAGAAATCATGTATGAAGTCACAATGCTTATGGAACTCCCTTCCTTCTTGAGAAATCTTAAAGATCTAATCAACTAGATAATGTGGCTTTCTGCAATATGATAAGAAAGATCGTTAAGGTAGTCTACCCCTACTGAGATTCGCGCGATATCGGAATTATTCGAGCGACGTCGAAAACATTCGGCGGTGGAACTGTCCACCGCTGAATGTTTTTGACAGCGCCCGAATAGATTCGGATACGTAACGATGTCGTTCGAAAACATCCGATGTTCTATTAATCTCAAATTGGCCACATTACGGGTATTCTACCGTAAACTGCTCATCGTAGCTTCACTTTTGAAGGTCACCATCGAAATATTGGCTGAATATTAACATGCCGTAGGTTACGTTAAGGTAGAATACCCGTAATGGGACCATTTTGAAAATCATAAAATATCATATTTTTTCGAGTTGCTCGTTATGTGTCCGTACCTAATATGGACGCGGTCGTAAACTTTCCACCGCCGAATGTTTTCGACCACGCTCGAATGTTAAAATGTCTCCAGGGAAAAGGATAGAAACTGTTTGTTTTGCACTAGTTCATTCCCTTTTCTTCATTATTTCAATTGTAAACATACTTAATAAGCATAAAAACAGTCAAATATTTTGTATCATCACAGAGCACAAATAATAAAACTTTGGATTTTTCTAGACTTTATTACGTTTCCTACCCTATCGATAAAATGAGTTTCAACTATACTTTGAAAAAGAACATGTGAGCCAGGATATGGAAAAAAGGGTCCCTTAATGCTTTTGAACTCAACATGGTTCAAGATCAGCCTGCGTATACACGCAGTCTGATCACGAACCATGCTGTTCTCAAATAGCTTCTTGGTGACCTATAGCAACCATGAGACAGCAACAGCATAGATTCCAGTCAGAATGCACTTTGGCACAGATTGATTTATAAACAAAGTAGTCTAAAATGCTATTTTTTTAATCCTGGCCCATTTGTTTAATTTTGGCGCCAGGGTTATTGAATCAACTCACAGAAATCGTTGCGTGACAAGGAATTTTAATCTGTTGATAGCTGCAACATACGGGTGCTCCTCTCTAGAAAAAGAAAAAAAAAAAAAGAAAGCAATTTTAAGTACAAACTGCAATTGTCAAATAAGCAAGGGTCTGGAAATCATTAAGACATTATGCTGTTCTCATAGGCTTCCCAATGACCTGTAGGCCTATCAACTAGAGCGATCTTTATCAGACTGCGTTTGAGCATAGGCTGATCTGGATGCGAAGATGTCGAAAATGCTATATTTTGAAAGATCCAGGCTCATTTGTATTCATAGGACAAAGTAGCTCTCGATTTTTTCGATGCAAGGCTGATTTTAAAGTTACAATTCACTATAATTTTTACGTAAATTTTACTTTATTTATTTTATCTGAAAGAGCATATTTTCTTATGAAAATTCTGAAAATTTAAAGCCAAAATATTGAACCATTTACGAGAAATATATATTTTTGTGCTAAAATTAAACAAACTGTTGTGGACAACAGTTCAGATTTATATAGAATTTGTCATTTCTGTCTCAACTTTAAAGGCGTATTTCCGCTGATAAAATAACAACTTTAAAAAACTGATAGTAGCTCTACGAATAAGAATAGGCAATCTTTGCATTAAGACATACTTTTAAAAAATGAAACAAATGTGAAATGTCACTTTAAATGGCCTACACCTTGCAGTATCTGGTCACCACATGACAAAGTTAATCTCAAATGATATACACAGTTAAATAACGTCGTAATTTACTGTCAAGATAATTGAAAACGTTCAAAGCTCTTTGATTTCTGAATAATTAAGGTAGAATCACAGTTTGGTTTCGTACCTGGCAGGGGAACAACAGATGCTATCTTTGTTGTCAGGCAGTTGCAAGAAAAATACCTCGCAGCCAACAAGAGACTGTTCATGGCCTTTGTGGATCTGGAGAAGGCCTTTGACAGAGTCCCACGCAAGGTCATCTGGTGGGCATTACGGAAGCTTGGAGTGGAAGAGTGGATAGTGCGCCTCATCCAAGGCATGTATGCCAACGCACGAAGCTCTGTACGAGTAGGAGACGGATACAGTCAGGAGTTCCATGTAAAGGTTGGTGTCCACCAGGGCTCGGTACTTAGCCCGCTCCTGTTTATCATAGTGCTTGAAGCTCTCTCACGTGAATTCCGCTCTGGTGTGCCTTGGGAAGATCTCTACGCAGACGATCTGGTTGTCATCGCTGAATCTCTAGAGGAATGTGTCTCCAGGCTACTCACCTGGAAGGAAGGAATGGAGAAGAAAGGGCTACGAGTGAATGCGAAGAAAACGAAGATCATGATCTGCGGAACTGGACTGGACATCCTAGAGAGCTCAGGAAAGTTTCCATGTGCTATATGCTGCACTGGTGTGGGCAATAACAGCATCCTGTGCAGCAGCTGCAGAAAGTGGGTCCACAAGAAGTGCAGTGGTCTGAAGAAACTGAAGGAGGACCCAAATTTCAAATGTGCTAGGTGTATGGGGACCGCAAGACCAATCGATGGAAGACCCCAGTCTGAAGTGCAGGTTGGACAGGACAAGTTAGAGGTGGTCGCATCATTTTGCTACCTGGGAGACATGCTTTCTGCAGCCGGAGGATGTGACTCCGCTTCCGTTACATGAGTTAAAGCTGCATGGAAGAAGTTTAAAGAGCTGATGCCCACCCTAACATCGCGCCACCTCAGTTACCAAACGCGAGGCAAAGTATATGCAACCTGTGTAAGGAGCGTTATGATCTATGCAAGTGAGACATGGCCTTTATCCAAGCCAAACCTACAACGTCTGCGGCGGAATGATCGGGCGATGATAAGACAGATATGCCACATACGACCTCAAGACATCACTAACACAAGATCCAGCAAACTCCTTGAACAGCTTGGTCTCCTAGACCTGGAACTTATATTACGGGAAAGGAGGCTCAGATGGTTTGGTCATGTAGAGAGATCGAATGGTGCAATTAAGACAGCATCCAACTTGCAGGTCACAGGTAGTCGCAGAGTGGGAAGACCTAAGTTGTCGTGGAAACAACTAACTGAGAGGGACCGTAGGGACTGGAACCTGACCAACATCGACCCTCAAGAGAAGAACAATTGGAGAACAGGAGTAAGGACAGCCATACGTGTAGCAAGCCAGCTATCTGGAAGGGAGCCCACTGATGTGGCCGAAGCTTCTACCCCTGCACGTTAAATACGAAACCCGGGAGTGAGTGAGTGAGTAGAATACCCGTAATGTGACCATTTTGAGATTCAAAATAATACCCGATATAATTGGGCTGCGTCAGTCCGTATCCGAACCTATTCGGGCGCGGTCGTAAACATTCGACGGTGGAAAGTTCCACCGCCGAATGTTTTCGACATCGTCCGAATAATTCCCACGTCGTGCGATCTTTGATTTCATTAGGGGTAGACTACCTTAAACAAACAATAATACCTGGTATCCTGCAAAGTTTCGTCATCGTAAGACAAGGTACACCTCAGCATGTTGTGTAAAGTAAGACGACTGACAACAGGAAAAACATCAATACTCATTTTCGCATCTGAGAGAGTCTTCAATTTGTCCTGAAGTGTTACAAAATACGCAGAGCTACAGCTAAGAGAAGGTATTGGACTGACAAAATAGGCCTACATTATTAGCTCACCTGAGTACGAAGTGCTCAAGGTGAGCTATTGTGGTCGCTTTTTGTCCGTCGTCCGTCCGTCTGTCCGTCTGTCAGTCTGTCCACAATTTGTTGTTACCACTCTAGCATCCACAAATATTGACCAATCTTGACCAAACTTGGTCAAAACATGTATGACTATAAGATCTCAGACGAGTTCGATTTTGGGTCAGATCGGACCAGGAAGTCTGGAGTTATGTGCCCCTGAATGTCAAAAATAGCTAGTTTAGACTTTGTTACCACTCTAGCATCTACCAATATTGACCAATCTTGACCAAATTTAGTCAAAACATGTATGACCATAAGTTCTTGGACGAGTTCGATTTTGGGTCAGATCGGACCAGGAAGTCTGGAGTTATGTGCCCTTGAACGTCAAAAATGGCTAGTTTTGACTTTGTTACCTCTCTAGTATCTACAAATATTGACTAATCAAGACAAAACTTTACCACAATGTTGGTAACTATAAGATCTTGGATGACTTCGATTTTCAGTGTGATAGGAGCAGGAAGTCTGGAGTTATGTGCCCTTGAATTTGACAAAATTGCTAGTTTTGACTTTGTTACCACTCTAGCATCTACAAATATTGACCAATGAAGACAAAATTTTGCCATAATGTTAGTAACCTAGAGATCTTGGATGAGTTCGATTTTCAGTGTCATCGGAGCAGGAAGTCAGGAGTTATGTGTCCTTGAACGTCAAAAATGGCTAGTTTTGACTTTGTTACCGCTACAAATATTGACCAATCTTAACCAAACTTGGTCAAAATATGTATGATCATAAGTTCACGGATGAGTATGATTTTGAGTCAGATCGGACAAGGAAGTCCGAAGTTATATGCCCTTGAACGTCAAAAACGGCTAGTTTTGACTTTGTTACCACTCTAGCATCTACAAATATTGACTAATCAAGACAAAACTTTGCCACAATGTTGGTAACTATAAGATCTTGAATGAGTTCGATTTTCAGTGTGATAGGAGCAGGAAGTCTGGAGTTATGTGCCCTTGAATTTGACAAAATTGCTAGTTTTGACTTTGTTACCACTCTAGCATCTACAAATATTGACCAATGAAGACAAAATTTTGCCATAATGTTAGTAACCTAAAGATCTTGAATGAGTTCAATTTTCAGTGTCATCGGAGCAGGAAGTCAGGAGTTATGTGCCCTTGAACGTCTAAAATGGCTAGTTTTGACTTTGTTACCGCTCTAGTATCTACAAATATTGACCAATCTTAACCAAACTTGGTCAAAATATGTATGATCATAAGTTCACGGATGAGTTTGATTTTTGAGTCAGATCGAACTAGGAAGTCTGGAGTTATATGCCCTTGAACGTCAAAAATGACTAGTTTTGACTTTGTTACCACTCTAGCATCTACAAATATTGACTAATCAAGACAAAACTTTGCCACAATGTTGGTAACTATAAGATCTTGGATGAGTTCGAATTTCAGTGTGATAGGAGCAGGAAGTCTGGAGTTATGTGCCATTGAATTTGACAAAATTGCTGTTTTCGACTTTGTTTACACTGTAGCTTCTACATTTATTGACTAATCAAGGCAAAACTTGGCCACAATGTTGGTGACAATAAGATCCTTGATGAGTTAAATTTTCAGCTTGATTTAGCCAGAAAAACAAGAGTTATTTAACCTTTAATTTCATAAAATTACCGTTTCGACTATATTTTCTCTCTAACAAACAAATATGGACCAATGAAGACACAACTTGGTCGCAATGTTGGTGACCATAATATCTTAAATATTTTAATTTGTCAGATTGATTGGATTAAATAAACAGAGTTGTGTGCCCTTGACAGTTACAAAATTGCCGTTTTCGACTTTGTTTTCTCTCAAACAGCAATAAATATTGACCAATAAAAAAAAAACTTGGACATAATGTTGACAAGAATTTCTTTACCAGAACAGAGTTATGTGCCCTTTACTGTGACAAAATTGTTGTTTTCTTCCACTTTGTTTTGACTGTAACTGCTACAAATATTGATCATTCAAGATTATGAAAGCAGTTTTCAGCTGGATCATATAAATCTCGCATCTTAAATTATGTGCTCTTGAACTTGACAACTTTGAAACTTTCATTCTATGTAGGTGCAGGTGAGCGATTAAGGACCATCATGGTCCTCTTGTTTGATATATTGTTCGAAAGAGACGATTCAAATCAAAGGTATTTGGCCCATTTATTTGTATAAGATTGACGTAATTTAAATGACCATTATCATACATGTATCCGCCAAAAATTAATCTAAAAACATTTGGACTAGTCCCTATGATTCAAATGAGTACCCACAACATAGGGTTGGGATTTGAAATTACAAATTTTGAATGTCTTTACTTCCTCTTATCTGTTGCTCTGTTAACGAATGTTAGATGTAATTTACGCTTCATTCTAACATGACAAGTGAATTTATCCCAATACTGACAATGTACTGAAATCGTTTGTATTGTCTGTAAATATTGACCTGAACCCGATGAATATGCAATGAGTAAATGTGACACGGAATAATCAATACTCGCCAGCCATCATACACTGTCAAGCAGAGTCGATAGTTTCCTTAAGTATTGTGACTTTGTATTCTGCACATGCTTCTCGTGTCAACATATGTTGGACAGTGATTATTTCTCATTACAATTATTCATTAAATATTCAACAGGTTCAGGTCAATATTTACGAACAATAAATGGTTGATAACATATGCGAAGTCACGATGTCACAATGACATAACAAAGTTTATTGCCATATCATTTACTGCTCAGCCTGTTTAAAATAAAATTTTACATAAGTCTAGTGTTGAAATTGAAGTCTAGTGTTTTGCTTTAGTTGAGTTTTGAGAAGTCATACGCTATAATTGTCAAATCGGCTTTCCAAGTCTTGCAGATTGACCGATGCTCACCAGAAAGATATCTGTAACTTCTCCGAATATCTGTACATATGGTTTCAGGATGTCAAAATGAAAAGCTGGTGTTAAAAGTCGTCTGTTTCGCTCCCATTTTGGACCATTGCTAACCAATAAGCCATCACCTAGGAATGAATAGGAAATAAATAATCAATAGCATATATCAAAATCATAAATAGTGACAAAGACAAAGTGACAACATGTAATTCCGCCGGAAGTGCGTTTAATCTACAGTCGACACTCGTTGTGTCGAAGTCAGAGGGACCGTCAAAATAGTTCGACACATCCGATTTTTTCTTTGTATCTATTTCAATAATTCTAACCATTTTTGACGCTCATCAAGTACGTTCATAATTGAAATATAGTAGGAAAAGGAAAGAAATTGCTCGACATGAGCAATTTCTTTCATTTTCCTACTATATTTCAATGGCAACATTTATTCTAAAATGATTTTGTTTAATAGTTTTGATATCCATTGATGAGGACGGGACCAGACTTTCACCTCGACTTAAGCGGAACTTCTACTTATCCGATGTCGACACAACGAGTGTCGACTGTATCTGCACTTGTGGTCTGTCGCTCAACAGAACAGCATTTCAACGTCATTCCCTTTCACTACTGAAACACTTCCCTGTTTTGGACGGACGCTTTTTGATTTTGGTTTGACTAATTGGACGATAAAGTAGGAATACTTGGTTCACATAATCACGGTGGAGATTGTGCATGATGAGATGGATAATGAATACGGATAAATTTGCCTCGCTCCAGGTAAGAAATTGTGCAATAATTTTCTTATTTCTGCGTCAATTTTCAAGCGGTTTGTTGCATGTACCCCGTATTACCGAGCTCTTTCCCCAGATATATGACTTGTTTGTAGAATCTTTGTACTTTGTCCAAAATTGATCCCAACCGACAAATATTTCAGGCCCTTTTTCTAGTCGGTTGGGATCGGTTTTTGAGAAAAGTACGAGGCGTTTCCAGATAAGTAATACATCTGAGAAAAGGGCTCAGTAAGACGGAATACATGCAACAAACCGCATGAAAATTGACGCAGAAAAAATAAAGTTATTGCACAAATTCTTACCTTAAGCGTGGTTAATTTGGCCGCAGCCGTTACCATTTCGCTTTCTGGTCGGTTGGGACAATATTTCGGAAAAAGTACCATGAGTTTTCTAATATGTCATATATCCGATGAAAGAGCGCGGTAAGGCGGGGTACATGTAACAAAGCTTTTGAAGATTGACGCACAAATAAGGAAGTTATTGCAAAATATCTTACCAGAATCGAGGCTATTTTGTCCGTATTCGTTATCCATCCTATGAAGCACAATCTTCACCGTGATAATACGAATGTGGGCTTATACATACCTAGCCATGGTTTAAGTAATCTGTACGGTCCGGTAAACGTGTGATTTTTCGGCACTCCGGATGCGGTTACAATGGTCCGGATAGTGTCCGGATGGACTGGCATTATAACCGGATGGAAGAAAAAGAAGTAAGAGGAGAAGATTTTCAGTGGTCTGCTCTGCATAAACCTGTCTGCCATCACGATAACATCGGCGAGGCATTTTATCTGTAAATAAAAGAAACATTGTCTTAACCGTTTCCCACACAAGATCTGGCCCCGGTTTCTCGAAAAAAAAAAAAAAATAAGTATGTTCTCATGCTCAAATCTGAGCACCGTGCTAAAATCGCACGAAATTCACGTGAACTTTAATCGAATACCCTTCAACGTTGGAGAGTATTCCTTTGAAGTTGACCATGTTCGCATGAGAATATGCTTAAGTCTTTTCGAGAAACCGGGCCTAGTTTTGACGACGTCCCTAATAGAAAGAGGTTTAAGGTAATAAAGAAAGAAGATGGCATTAGAGTGAGTTTTAGATAGATCTACGTTAATTATTAGATAACGTGATAACGGTAGCTTAACCCATTACCACACATTGACTCTTTTTGACTCCCCTAAAAGTTAAAAGCTTTGGAAAACATTGTGGAAAATGAAGAAATTGCTTGTAGCAAGCATTTTCTTCATTTCCCACAATATTTTCCATAAAAAAGACCCAAAAAGTAAAAATTTCATACATTTGAAATTGTTGTCTGCAAGATCCTTCAATTTGGACTAGGCTAAAATTTTGTTTTTGGTAATGGGTTAAGTAGTGTGGCCCTTTCACATGTGAATCACAAGACGTTTCCATTCTCACAAAGGTATAGGTTGAAGTCATGCCAGGAACGTTGTAGGATTTTAATACGTCGTTTGGTCCTGATACATCAAGGCATAAGGTGTTTCACGAGTGGTGAAATGGGGATAAAGAACGAAAGGAGGCTAGATCTACCCTCTGTTTATTGGGCAGGGGACGGAGAGCCCTGGGGAGGGGTTGTTTGTGATCTTATGCGCGAAGCGTGTTTGTTGATCTTATGCTATTTTTGTCTGTTGAAGAGATTTTGAGCCAATTTTGTTTTTTTGAAACCAAAATGTTTCGGCCAAAAATATATCTATACCACCAAGAACGGAAATGCAAGAATATCGAAAAATTGTCGCTACTTAGGATCTAGCCACGGTACGGAAACAGGGCCAATAGTTACGCACAGAAAATCCTCTTGGGGGCATTTAGAGTTGGTACGATTTTGTTATTTTTTCGCTTTGTTGTCTAGTTATATACTTTTCGTGATTAAATGTGAAACAAGAGTTGTCCACGGACAACATAGCTCGCCTACACCAGAGGTTGTCGCAAAAAAGGAGTCCAAGGTCAAGGTCAATAGGTCAAAGTTCATGGTCTCAAGGTCAAGGTCACGAGGTAATCATATGTTAAATATCAAGGCTCTATTTATAATAGTGCACGAGATATAGGTCAGATTAAAGTTTTTTCAAAAGTAGGTAAAACTCCAAGGTCAATGTCATTAAGTCAAAGGTCATGGTCCCAAAATGAAAGGTCTTGGTGGGAAACCGCTACACTATTTATTTGTCTGACGACGGGTAAGCCTATAGGGTCTGTCAGACTATTGCTGTAGAAAAGACGCCAATGTTCAGCTCCGGCTATTAGTGTTTGTTTGAAGCTATGACTCCAGCTATGATGTTGAATCCCAGCATTTTCTCGTTTTCAAAGTTTATCTATGCTAAATTGTAGCAAGGACTCTGAAGACATAAAACTCCTTGGTTGTAGTTAGCTGAATTAGATCTAGATCTAGTCTAAAGGAAATCGGTTCTGGGGGCCTAGATCTATCGAAAGTTGAATATAAAAAAATCGTTACTCTAGATTTTTCACTCTGTAGTAACGATATTTAAATAACCCTTTCCCATACGACAGAATTCAAGGGCAGTCCAATTTGAAAACTGCAGCAGACGACAAAAATGGTTATAATAAAGATATGGTCTGTGTGCAATACATCCAGAAAAAATTGAGTCAAAAGAAGACAAGAGGACCATGATGGTCCTAATTCGCTCACCTGAATCAAGATGACAAGAGTGATAACGGCAATTTTGTCAAATTCAAAGGCATGAAACTTATAAGGACTTTCTGTTTGGAAACAATTTTGTTCCAATCGATCCTGTAAAGTTGGGTATAAATTAGCATAATGGTTGAGTTTTTTTTCAATAATTATTTCATTATTTTGCAATATACAACATAGAGCTAATTTTCAAAGCATACTGATCTGTTAAAATTGATTATTTATGATATTATAAGCAAGATTTGGTATGTGATTTGAAAGTATATAGTAAATGAGGACAAACCATCTGATAAGCTAGGCTTATAATCCCTTCTTATTAGTTTACATAAGATAAAACGGGGCCAGCCAAAGATATTGATAACAGAAATAGATAAGAGAAATAGTAAAAGCTTTCCAAATATCTCCTCTTATCTTCAGCTTCTTGTATTCTGGAAGCCATTCATGAAATTAGGTCTTACACAAAATTTCAAGGTTCTAGGCCAAACAGTTTAGAAGAAAAGTAAGTATCTCCATTACAACCCACAGTACAGTATAATTTTCAATGCACGGAATTTCCCTTACCCTGCCATACCAAAATACTTTTTAAGGAAATAAAAATTACAAGATACAATTTTGAAACGAGTCACTCAAGGAACTTTCCAGCCATGTTTCTTTCAAATTGGCCCAATGGTTGATTTTTACAGAATTTTCTTATGATTTCTCTTTTCCGATAAGCCTCTTCCTCCCCGACACGCCCACATTTTTTGACAAATGTAAAAAATTGTGAACAAACTTTGAGAAGAGAGACGCAAGGAACACTCCTTCCAAGTTTGATTAAAATTGGCCATATGGTTGATTTTTAAAGAATTTTCTTATGATTTCTGAAAGTCCGATAAGCCCCTTCCTCCCTGCCACGGCCATATTTTTTGACAAATGTAAAAAATTGTAAATAAATTTGAAAATAGTGACTCAAGACACATTCCTACCAAGTCTGCTTCAATTGGGCCCAATGGTTGATTTTTAAAGAATTTTCTTCTGATTTATCTAAGTCCGATAAGCCCCTTTCTCCCTGCCACTGCCACATTTTTTGACAAATGTAAAAATTTGTGAACAAATTTTGAAAACAGTGACTTAAGGAACATTCCTGAAAAGTCTGGTTCAATTGGGCCCTATGGTTGATTTTTAAAGAATTTTCTTATGATTTCTCTTAGTCTGATAAGCCCCTTTCTCCCTGCCACGGCCATATTTTTTGACAAATATAAACAATTGTGAAAAAATTGGAAAACAGTGACTCAAGGCACATTCCTACCAAGTCTGCTTCAATTGGGGCCCAATGGTTGATTTTTAAAGAATTTTCTTCTGATTTCTCTAAGCCGATAAGCCCCTTTCTCCCTGCCACGGCCACATTTTTTGACTAATGTAAAAATTTGTGAACAAATTTTGTAAAGAGTGACTAAAGGAACATTCCTGCAAAGTCTTGTTCAATTGGGCCCTATGGTTGATTTTTAAAGAATTTTCTTATGCTTTCTCTAAGCCGATAAGCCCCTTTCTCCCTGCCACGGCCACATTTTTTGACAAATCTAGAAATTTGTGAATAAATTTTGAGAAGAGTGACTCAAGGCACATTCCTGCCAAGTTTGGTTCAAATTGGCCCAATGGTTGATTTTTAAAGAATTTTCTTATGATTTCTCTTAGTCTGATAAGCCCCGCCCTGCCACGCCCACATTTTTTGACGAATCAAAAATCCGCGAGCAAGTTTTGAGAAGGGTCACCCAAGGAACATTCCTGCCAAGTTTGGTAAAAATTGGCCCATTGATATAGGAGGAGAAGATGTTTAAAGAAATTGTGAACGGACGGACGGACGGACAGACGGACGGACGACGGACAATAAAGCGACCACAATAGCTCACCTTGAGCACTTCGTGCTCAGGTGAGCTAAAAATGCTGGCGCCAGCATTTTCTGCTTTTGTCTCAATAATTTCTCAACCCCTTATATTTATGGAAATCAAACCATGTCTTGATTGGGAAAGGGTAGTCTGGTCCAGACATTAGTATTAGGGTTATAGTATAAAAGCAAATACCCTTTTTAAATGGCATCCTAGTCTAGAATACTAGGGTCGTTTCTGTTAGCAGTAAATATCTTGGACTTGGATTATAGAGGCAAGTCTCAAACAGAATAATGCACCCATTTACAAATAACGCAAACAGAAACGACTAGGGCTAGTCTAGGGAAAGGGTTTAACGTTATAGATAATCAAAGTACGCAAGCTACTCTCTATGTCTCACCTTATGCCCTAAGCCGAAAAACCAGTGAACATCAGGCATTACAGGTATCGCACGGACGGACACACGCATATTCCACCATGTTTGAAGTCCTCTCACGACTTTCCAAGCAATCCAGCCGAAAAACACAGCGAGAAGATAAGTATACATCCCGGTCTACGGCGTTATGCATAAGTCCCTTTCTTTATGCGTTTGTGTAACTTTACACATGGATAGGTCCCGATAAATGACCTGGCGGAGCATCACTAGCTAAAATCTAGAGATGCTCTGCCAGGTTATTTATAGAGACATATAAATGTATTTTACCCTTTACCAAACAAGACCTGGTTTTGATACCCCATATGAGAAAATCCATGAGAAAACATAGCGGCAAAAGAAGAAATTTGCTGATGATCAGCTTTTCTCCTTTTGTCTCAATATTATCTTATATTATACACACATTCTCTCTTTATCAGCACAAATTTGGTCATCTGCAGCACCTTGCAACTTGGAAAAGTTCAAAATTGGACCGTTTGGAAAGGGTTCAAAACCGTATGATGTTTACAAATTGATAAACAATATTTGTAGGCCTACATGTATCCTATATAACGATATTGATAAACTTGTCGACTGGTCCATTTTCAAAGGTGTTTGACAGTTTCAGACGACAAAGTAAAAGTTATTAGGCCTACATTGGGGTTTCCTTTGATGTTTTCTATACATTTTCTTCAATGGTGACCATAACAGTCGAAAACGGCGTTAAACCCCAATAAATCATCTTCTGCAATGGATATCAAAACTATGATAAGGGGTTGTTTGGATTTAGATCTAGATCTATTCATTTTAGGTCAGAATATAACCCTTTCCCGAACAAGGCCTGTTTTTGACGACCTTAAAGACCTTGACGATCTAATACTATAAACTATATTTCTTGAAATTGTTTCACACGATGTAGATCTAGTAGATATAGGCATATACCTCATTTATCAAACAGGTAAAATAAGGAAAATTCGGCATGTTTGGTCAACGGGGGGGGGGGGGGTAGCCCTACCTAGCCCCCAATGGGCTTCCTCGAATATAATTAATCAATCTAAATGCATATCAACGTATACAACTCATCATTAACACCAAAGAGCCAGAGGCGAAATTTGAAAAGTGCCAGCAAATCCTAAACTGTGTTATATTTCCATTCTAAATACAAACATAAGCATTTTGAACGGTTTAGAAATTTGAATTAATGCATAATAATGGAAATATTTGACAAAAATGTTATAAATTACCTCCATTGCATATGAATATAGAGGAAAAATATATATTTGTAAATTATTTTCTTCTTGAAGCATGATCTTGAAATCTGGCACGGTGAATCAGCTTATTTGAAGTGCATTTACAATTGTATGTAAGATGCATATACAATGGCTAGAAAGTGGTGTTTTTAATGATGGGTCATATACCTTAATTAGATATAGTAATATGAATTTTTCAATTTCTCGACAGAGTGTAGGGGAGACCGGGGTTATGTGAGCCACGGGTTAAATGAACCACTTCAATTTTCTCTCGCATGATTTTCAATTTCACGTCTTCGGTGTAAGTATTCGAGGCGGGAATGTTGAAGTATTCATCGGTGAAAATATCGAGGGATTTTCTCTTATTAGGTGGATTTTATGTCCAAAAAACGAAATTTCGACCTTAAAATTGGGTTTCACATTTCATGCATTTCGTCTTCGCACTACAACGCACAGCAAATCTCAACAGTATTCTTTACATCTTACAGTGCACTCCACGTATAACGAGTTCGGGTAATACGAGATACCGTCTATAAAGAATACAGTACAAGGTCCCTATCATTTCTCTTCTATTTTCCTTTTGTTTTATATCGGCTAACGCGAGATTGGTTTGAGCGAAAAATCGGCTATAGCGTACATATTTCCTTGGTCCCGACTCTATTTTTCACACATATCAACGAGGTTTGATCACGAAGCGTGTCGTCTGCAAGCATAATTTCCCTATCCTCGTCTGTATTTTTCACACCTAATTTCCTAGGTCCTAAAGCGTGTCGTGGACAATAACATTTCAAGGTAATTGTCAATCAATTATCGGATTAACACGTTCTGATCTACCTATTGTCATTTCAACAAAGTGTTATTGCAAAACATCGTAACTCCAATTTTAATCCAGCTGGAGTTATGAGCATTTGCTCTAACACCGACATGTGTTCAAGAATTTGGAAAATACGGGAGACACTACTAAAAAGCGGAAAGCTATTTCCTTAGTGTTGAAATTTGAAACCATGGAAGAAGTAGAAAAGGACTTTACCTTTAATACAATGAAAGATCACAACATTTTTCAAATAAAAAAATGTTATGTACATAAACATTTGTATTTTTAACGCATTTATAAACTGTACAATGTAATGTTCGTATTTTACTTTTAGTGGTGTGTATTAAAGTATCAAGAGTTATCTATCTTTATGCTCTCTAAAAGGAGGTTATAAATGTGCCATAGTTCACTTCCGGTGAAAGCGAAAGTAGACATGGGCAAGTGGAAATTTTTCTTGCGTTCTGTTGCAATTCGGCTTTAGCGAGATATGGCTATAACGAGGCATCGAGCGATGTCCCGGTGATCTCGTTATACACGGAGTTCACTGAGTGTATACTGTAAAATCAGAAATGTTCGCTAGGGATTAATCTTCGCTATGTTCGCGAATCCAATAAATTCGTAAACATTTAGCCACGTGAACATATTGCCTGTGAGCAAATGCAATGATTAATTCGTAAACATTTAGCCACGTGAACTGAACATATTGCCTGGGAGCAAATGCAATGATCCTACAAGAACGCACCGTCCGTCCGCCATTACTTTGATTTTCGGAATTGTTTTGATTTTATCGTACAATGTAAATCGAGTAAATAATGCAATCAAACTAGACAAACGACTATAATGTTCGCATTCTTTAAAATTTCCAATAAACCTTGGCTGCGATGGGCCTTGAATACATCAAATATCACCAGGGCTGTTTGGTTACACCTGTTACAAAAGGTGTGAAATGTGGTCAATAGAGCGACATACGATTTTGACAGGCATTGTTTGTCAGCAATTAACAGTTATGTTATGCAGTTTTCCATACTTTAAACAAGATCTGTTGAACAAATACGGACTGCTGAATGTATTCGATCTGAATTATCGCGATATGATTTTATTAATCTACAGAAGATGAACAGTGTTTGGTATGAAAATGTATTCACGCACATGATTAAAGGATTAAATGATTACGGATTACGTGAGACTTTTTTAAACAAGTAGGGGCATCTTAAGTATCGTGTTATTAATATGAAGACCGGCTGTAAAAATAAAACACAAAACCGATAGTTGATGATTTTATTTTCGTGAAAATTAAACCACGTGGTTCACAGGTTTTGTTTTTCGCAAACTTTTACCCTCGCGAACCACTTCAAATTTAACAAGAGCTGTCACTGTAAGATGACAATGCCCCCGACACCGCTTTGATTTTAAATCATGGCCAATCTATGTTCCAGGTCAAGGTCATCCAGGGGTCAAGGTCACCAAAGTATGTGCATACAGAAAGGTAATGTACCAAGGAATGTTGTGGTAAAGTATGAAGCGAATATGTTAAGTAATAAGGAAGTTATGGCCAATGTTAAAGTTTTTGGACGGAATGACGGACAGACAGACGGACAGACGGACGGACGGACGGACGGACAAGTCAAATTTAATGATGCCTCCCTATCGGGGGCATAAAAATTCGTAAACTTTTGGCCCAGGGAAAATATCTGATTTTACAGTAATATCTTCAGAATGTGATAATGATTATTATTGCATTCCGTTATTGACATGGTAAGATGGTTTCTTCACAAATGACAAGTATATGGCCATGGTGTGTACCGGGGTAAGTTGAACCACTAGGAAAATAAGTACCGAAAATATGTACTTAAGGTCTATTGAAGTGTCTATTGTATGACTTAGCGAATTATCTTGAAAATTGGAATATTATTTTTATTCTTTGTATGAAATTTCATGAAACTATTGCAGGTAACACCCTTATTCATTATTATGGGCGGGTCTAGAGGGGGGTCGGGGGGGGGGGGTCCGGACCCCCTGGCATTGGCAGAAATTGAATTTTGACTATTTAATTTAGTGTAACGTTACATATTTACTACATTTTAAGCCATAATTTGGGCTTGGACCCCCCCCCCCCCCCCCCCCCCCCCCCTGGAAAAAAATTTGAGCTTGGACCCCCCCTGGAAAATATTCCTGGATCCGCTCTTGATTATCATGAATGAAATCTCGTGTTTAATTCTCTCTTTAGTGTGAATAATTATCGAAAATATGCCTATTGGTTTAATTTACCCCTTGTACTGGTTCAACCTACCCCGTCAAAGGGGTTAAACGAACCATTTCACCAGCTCTTTTTAAAAAGATTTTCTGTGGATTCTGGATGTCGAAAATATCTGTCAAAGATTTAGAAACATGCGAGAGATGTTGATCTTTAATATGGTGTTGATCAGAGCACTCTTTGTGAAACCAAGAAAACCCTAGTTGAAATTTATCAAAAAGTGGTTCATGATACCCCGGTCTCCCCTACCCCATGCTCTTGAAAATGAGTGTGGCACGAAATTCTATTTCGGTCTACGAAAGAAAGGGGTGAACAATGAAAAAATACACTTTTAGGCTATTTTTACTCTTGTGTCATGTCCATGCACCAATCTTTTATACATAATTAATTCTATCAATTAGAATTTCTTCCGAATTAAGACTTATTTCAGGTCCATTTTCATCAGCTATGCCGTCACGCTTTTCGCGGTAGTCAATATTGTTTGCGTCAGTTGTGACGTCATCACCACCTGTCATGGCGCTCTCCTTAGCTTGCTGTTCCTCTAGGTATTTCTTTTTCTTCTCTGCCAAGAATTTTTCACTTAGATTCACAACACCGCGGTTTTTCGGTCCTCGTGCCCCGGCAATAGCGACTTTTCCGCGAAAAGGCCCGGAATGCCCGGGTAATTCGTGGATGATTGTTCGGCTTTCTTCGATTTTCAGTTGTTCCATGAAGAATTCCGTGGCATCTCGCAGACACTGTTGTTTGTATCTCTCGTGTTCTTGTCTTATCGACATTCTGCACCTGTAGTATATATGTATAGTAATACCATGGCAACAAGAACAAGAAGACGATACAGCTTAACCCCCTTCACCAAATAGAATATGTTACGACCGCTCTAAATTCGAAGGGACTTTTAAAGATGACAGAGTGTATCGTACTAGATCTAATCATTTATTATTTAAAACTATTGTGATATAAAACATTTCAGAAAAAGACTTTTTTCACATTTCATTGTTTCCATTTTCTCTGTTAACCCCTAGCCCTCTATTAAAATTTCATGACGCGAAAACTAGGTCTTTGTGTTATAATGTAAATTGAAAACGATAAGTCAAGAGCAAATATGACGGCTTTAAGTTTACCCCCCTATTTTTCCTCATTTTGCCTCAATGTTTTCCAAAGTTCTGCTGTGAGTTCGTTAATCAGATAGAATAAACCAACAACAGCATCAGCAACAACAACAATGACGACGAAGATGACGACAAACATACCTACAAGTTAGTAGCCAAAATGGCAGTTTGACAAAATCGATGCATTCCCTGTTGGTTTTCAGACAGCTGTCGTTTATTCCCTCACAACATTCAGACACATCGACTGTTCGACCTCAGTCGGCTTTGGTGGAATCGGGTTATCAATTTGATGAAAGGGGCGATAAAATCATACGAACATACCTACGAGTTAGCAGCAAACATGGCGGTTTGACAAAATCAACGCATTCCTTGTTAGTTTTCAGGCAGCTGTCGTTTATTCTCTCACAACATTCATGCACATCAACTATTCGACCTTAGTCGGCTTTTGGTGGAATCGGGTTATTAATCTGATGAAAGGGGAGCTTAAATCATACGAACATACCTACAAGTTAGCAGCAAAATGGCGGTTTGACATAATCAACGCATTCCCTGTTAGTTTTCAGGCAGCTGTCGTTTATTCTCTCAGAGCATTCAGACACATCGACTGTTCGACCTTAGTCGGCTTTTGTGGAATCGGGTTATTAATTTGATGAAATGAGCGATAAAATCATACGAACATACCTACAAGTTAGCAGCAAAAATGGCGGTTTGACAAAATCGATGCATTCCCTGTTGGTTTTCAGACAGCTGTCGTTAATTCTCTCACAACATTCAGACATGATTGGTTCTTCAGCTTTGGATACTTCTAGCATCAGCAAAATTAGGACGATTTGTTGAAGTTCGGTACCCATGCCTGTCGAAAGAGAAACAAGTTTTGTGGAAGATCCATAGGAGCATTAATTTTATGACCAATATGGGCTATGACTCAAAATATGGAGTTTGAACTTTAGTTATAACCCGGTCTCGATATTTTATGCGGCCCATACACGATCAATATCATTGACAATATTATTTAGTCATAATATTGACAATATTTTTCTAGCCACCCATACACGATCAATATTATTGACAATATTAATTTAGAGAACAATCAACCATGGGTTACATAACGTCAATAAAAATATTGAAGAAAATATTTCAGCGATCGCAGATATTCGTCAATAGTATTGACAATCCTTCAATTTTGCCCATTCACGGTCAATATCATTGTCAATATTGTCCAGCAAGATTAACCCGGGACATCTGCATATGTAATGACCCCACTTCGGCTTTGTTTTGTTAAGACGCTCCACTAACGGACTTTGCGCACGAAAATTAAGTTGTCCCGGGTTAACCTTGTTGGACAATACCAAATATTGACAATGATATTGTCAATAATATTGATCGTGTATGGGCCGCTTTAGTAAATGTTTATAAAATTTACCATATGCAAATGAAACGATATTGAACTCCAAACTGCATTGTATATCAAGGGACGTAGCCAGAGGAAAATGAATTGTATGTACATTAGGCCAGAGGGACGATAGGGCCCCCGATTTAACCCATTACTTCACAGTAACGCCATTTGAACTCCCTCACAAGGAAAATGCTTGGGAAAACATTGTGGAAAATGAAGAAATTGCTTGTCACAAGCAATTTCTTCATTTCCCACTTTGTTTTTGTTTACCAAGAAAGACAAAAAATGTAACATTCGATTGAATTGACATTGTCGTCTGCAGCGTCTTTCAATTTGGGCCAGCATAAAATTTTGTCGCTTGGTAATGGGTTAAATGTGTAAAAAATATAACAAAGTATACCAAATGCAACTTTTATGATCAAAATATTTTCTTTTTACGTTTTTTCACCAATCTGGTTTTCGGTTGTTGCCAACGAATTGTAATCTAATGAGTACCTGAGTGCGCCTGTCTACGGGGTGAGTCCGTAACGCCCTGATATCTTTTATGATTTTGCATGCAGTGGTTCGAATCTTGCACTTGCTTACTCCTACAATATTTGAACCAACGCAAAAATTTAAACTTTTGTTGAAAATTAAGAATGCTTTTCCACCTTGTTTAAAGTGACATTTCACTATTATTTTTTCATAAAATTTACTTTTTTTCTATCTGAAAGATCATCTTTTCTTATGGAAATTCTAAAAAAAATCATGTCAAAATATTGAACCGTTTACGAGAAATATATATTTTTGTGCAAAAATTAGACACATTGTTGTGGACAAAAGTTCAGATTTATAGAATTTGTCATTTATGTCTCAACTTTAAAGGCGCATTTTTCGCATATAAATAACAACTTCAAAAGAATGATAGAATTTCTATGCATGCATTAGAATAAACAATCTTTGCATCAAGACATACTTTTAAAAAACTAAATAAATGTGAAATGTCACTTTAAGGAGATGAAATTTATAAACATATGCCATGATATCGTGAATGAACTATACTTCTAGCATCAACAAAATTAGGACGATTTGTAGAAGCTCGCCCCCACTCAACAACTAATAAGGTCATATAACTATAAGGTCATATCGAGACAAGACCTCGGTTCTCGTCCGGCAGGTCTGATTTTGGAAAGTTTTAAGAATTTCGCCGCTTTTCAGCGAAAACCTCGTAACTGCAGCTTAAAACAAGCTGCAGTTACGAGGTTTTCGTTGAAATGCGATGATTTGTCCTCTTTCGCCATCATTTACAAGTTCAAACAATATCAACGGATATTTTCTTACCTTGAATTTTGCCTCTCAGTAATCCCAAATCAGATCTTTGAAAATATCCGTAAAAAGTCAAAGTTGGACGATATTTATTACCCTAAAGTGATCTTTACCGCACGGGATCAAAACGGAGTATATCTCACGTGCTGTTTTACTTTACCTCTGAGTTGATCTCTTCTAATTTCGACGTGTCACCATAAAACAAGCTTAACATTATTCCAAAGCCATTCTTACAACCCGTCGTGCGTCTTTATAAATCGTACGTCTTTCAACGCACGATTTATAAGGACGCACGATGAGTTGTGAGAGAGGCTAAAGTATTATTGTCTGGTCAATTCTTCGTTGCGTGTTGTCTTTGTCGTGGTTGTGTCCACCAAAATCGTACGTTGCACCTGCGTGCGTCGCATGACTATGTCTATTTTTAGACGCAGATCGTACGCAGGAGCACGTACGACTGGTTGTAAGAAAGGCTTTGGCTTAGCTGTGATATCGTAGCCACAAACATGATGATGGGTATTGGTTTGAAACCAAGATCAAGATTTAAAAAAATGTTTCGGTTACATTACTGCAACTATTCTTAGCTGTGTGGCACTATTTTAGACTGACCCAAATTCAAAGCAGGGGTACTGCACGACAATACGATCTTTATGAAAGTTTGAAATTCTAAAAAAGAAAAAAAAAATCATTCAATCAATAAATACTTGTTCCCAGTATTTTTATATCATGGAAATGAAATAGACGCTGACAAAGATCAACAACAACACCTCTCCACCTTACTGAACAACAATTAACAACGTTTGTTTGACTTTTTACACATAGGCCTACGTATATTCTTTTTTTTTTTTGGGGGGGGGGGGGGCGGGGTGCATAAACTATTGAAGGAAAAATGCTGATATAAACCATATTCTCCTTTGTCTTCAATATTTTCCGAACCATTTTTATCGGGACATAGTAACCAGGGATTATTTGAAAATGGTTGAAAAGGACTTTTAACTCATTACCAGACGGTAACATTTTAGACTTCTCCAAATTTAAATATGTTGCAGACCACTATACTAGTGTATTTGTAGTCAATGGAATTCTACATTTTTGGTCTTTTTGGGTAGAAAACATTGTAGAAATTAAAGGAATTGCTTGTCACAAGAAATTTCTTTTTCTCTACCAATGTTATCCAAAAAGCAAACAAAGCAACCAAGGATTTAAGTATATATATATATTTTATGTGACATAGTAATTGATAGAACTAATTTACACTTTATACTAATTTACAATAGCTGATCACCGTAGCGTAATATTTACATACAGAGGGGCGGCTATAAAGTTATCATAAATATTGATATCAAACACAAGACAAAAATACTATTTTTGGCCGGATATGGCGTAAGAAGGTAACACATTCCCTCCATATTAAGATACCAAAGACTTCGTGCAAGTTCGTCGATATCCGCAACAAAGGCATAAATTTCAATATGGACATCACGCTAAATGTTCGGGTCCACTCTTTGATTGATTATCATTATCACGTTACTTTATATTTGGATATTGTTTTGTATATGACGAGATACATGTATTTGTATAAGTCAATAAAATCTATCTACATCTATCTATCATTTCTTTCAATCATTCGATCAGTACAAAAGTTTTTATCTCATTTTCTCACTCTATATATGATATAGCTCGCGATAAATTACCTGGCAGAGCATCTCTAGCTAATAGCTAGAGATGCTCTTTCAGGTCATTTATCGTTAGCTATATTATTGACAATCAAAATACTATAAATCTATCAAAAAGCGAAGTACAGAAGATATCGAACATTTTGAACGCCCCCAGGTTATCATACAAATATAAATAGACATACATTTTCTATTGTACGAATATAATACAAGGATATGATAAACGAATGTAATGTAAGTAAACGTTTTACACCTTCTTAAAACCATTTTATATAGCATTAATTGTCCAGTCTAAAAGATCACCATGTACGTAATTCATGAACTAATTTGGTCTAACTATTTTGCCTCTTCCACCTCTTCGTCCTCATTCTTCTTCTTCTTCTTCTTCTTCTTCTTCTTCTTCTTCTTCTTCTTCTTCTTCTTCTTCTTCTTCTTCTTCTTCTTCTTCTTCTTCTTCTTCTTCTTCTTCTTCTTCTTCTTCTTCTTCTTCTTCTTTTTTTCTTCTTCTTCTTCTTCTTCTTCTTCTTCTTCTTCTTCTTCTTCTTCTTCTTTTTCTTCTTCTTCTTCTTCTTCTTCTTCTTCTTCTTCTTCTTCTTCTTCTTCTTCTTCTTCTTCTTCTTCTTCTTCTTCATCTTCTCCTTCTCCTTCTTCTTCTTCTTCTTTTTCTTCTTCTTCTTCTTCTTCTTCTTCTTCTTCTTCTTTTTCCTCTTCTTCTTCTTCTTTTTCCTCTTCTTCTTCTTCTTCTTCTTCTTCCTTTTCTTCTTCTTCCTTTTCTTCTTCTTCTTCTTCTTCTTCTCCTCCTGCTCCTGCTCCTGCTCCTCCTGCTCCTCCTCCTCCTCTTCTTCCTCCTCTTTTTCTTCTTCTTTTTTTCTTCTTCTTCTTTTTCTTCTTCTTCTTCTCCTTCTCCTTCTTCTTCTTCTTCTTCTTCTTCTTCTTCTCCTCCTCCTTCTTCTTCTTCTTCTTCTTCTTTTTTCTTCTTCTTCTTCTTCTTCTTCTTCTTCTTCTTCTTCTTCTTCTTCTTCTTCTTCTTCTCCTTCTTCTTCTTCTTCTTCTTCTTCTTCTTGCATATGGAAGAGGAATGGCAAATGATGACAAGGAAAAGACCATGGGCTTTGCAAATGGGCATTTATTCCTTAAATTCGCAAATCTAGATCTCGAAATGATAGTTATGTTTTAAAGACTAAGGATAGTATGTCTTTTTAGTGAAATATTATGCCTATGATATATTATTTTTCAAAATAGACTAAGATCTAATATCGGTAAGGTTAAAATGAGTAACCATCGATACTTTCTAGAAATCACGCAATATATCTAGATAATTTTGACGAGGTTGGCCGCATTTCTTATGTCCAGACAACTTCGTCAATTTACGTTGCCACTGATGACGACGAACTTGCACGAGGCTCTCGGTGTATAATCGTCGGTGAAACTTAAGAATCTTCAAATGGCTGGTTTATTCAAGTAAGCTTAACGAATAGTAAAACATTCCTTTGATGTGCCCTGATTAGTATTCATTTTATGAACTATTTTCGAATGAACACTATCTACGAAATCTATACAAGTTAACTAGTTCTTCATATTTTCTTAAACGGGTGTCGTATTTTACATAATATTTACCATAACATCTTACAATTTTAAAGACGCTGCAGACAACTTAATAAAGAATGAATTTGTTTGCAAATACATGAATAGCATGTACAAATTGGCAATATCTTCTTTTGTCTCAATGTTTTCCCAAGTCACATTTATTGGGGACGTCAAACTTGGTTCTTGCTCGGGAAAGGGCCAAGATACAATTGCTCTGAATCAAACATACAGATTGGTCATGATGTGTGATTATAATAATGACAAAATATCATTTCGTCGCGTTTCTTCGAAAAACTCGTAACTACAGCTTAAAACAAGCTGTAGTTACGAGATTTTCGAAAGAAAATCTGCGATATAAAATGACACAATGGACATAAAGGCTATCATTAAAAAGGGACTAGACGCATTACATGTATGACGTGGATTGCCTTGTTGCAATTCCAAGAATGTCCATTTTTGTATGATAGACCAAATAAGAGAATTTGTCACATGAGATGACGTTGATCATATAAAATGTTTCACACAATAGGTTTTTAATTACTCGTGGTTTTATGTCATCCTAACGTTCTTTTTTCTTATTCGTGTTATTTTTTGTATTTGTTGATAATTCTGAGAATGTGTGCAGGTCAACCCTTTCCTAAAAGAAAGAAATTTAGACCGTTCAACTTGGGAATCTGCTGCAGACGACAAAAATATAATTTATTGAATAAATAATATTCAAGCAAATGCAGGAAATGTAGGATTAGTATGTTCATCTTTTGCATAAATGTTTTCCAAATCCTTTTCTATCAGGGACACCAAAGCCAGCACATGTTTTACAAAGGGTTAAATTGACCGGTCGACAAAAGTAAGGAAAGTGGGTTTGATGAACTCTTTTCCAAACTAGACCGGTATTGGCATTATTAAAGGAAATAGTTTGGGAAATATTTGAGAGAAAAGAAGACATTGCTGATGATCAGCAATGTCTCCTTTTCACTCAATGTTTTCTGAGCTGTTAGGCTCAATTTTTCTCAATTTTTGATATCATTTAATCGAGTTAACCTCGTATAAGACGGGGCTATTTGTCATCATAACAAAAATGCATCGTTTTCTTTTATTGTTTTGGTTGCCAAAATACCGTAACTTTAGCTTATATAGCCTATTGGTTCAACAATTTTGCACTTCAAATGAGGTCTTGCTGCATGGTGATTAGGCCTAATCATCAGGACATAAGTTGTCCATTGTTTTAGATCACGCAAAAAGGGACCCTTTCACCCTTTCCGGGACAGCTTAGTACGAGACGGGTCACAATCGAAAATAATGGTAGACCACAGACACTATGTAACCCGTTCCCACACAATGGCTGTTTCTGATTCCCTATCAAACAATTGCTTAGGAAAACATTGTGAAAAATGAAGAAATTGCTTGTGACAAGCAATTTTTTCATTTCCCTCGATGTGTTCTGCCGAGAAAGAACAAAAGATGTAAACTTTTATTCACTTAAAATTGTCACAAGTCATGCAACACATTTGAATTTGGACCAGTCTATAATTTAACCGTTTGGGCGAGGGTTAATGCATGGAATTATGCGTCTAACAACATTGAAAGAGTTGACAGAAAACACCAAAGACGGATTTCAGATATTTTTTAATGGTTCCAAACACAATTAGTTAGTGACAAATTTCGATTACACGAGGATGCATAATTATAATAGTACTAGATTATCATAACCGATGAAATCAATACGATCAAGCACGATCAATATTGACAGAGTACAGATCGATTTCGTTCGGCATATCGTCCCTTGACAGCCAGAAGTGGCTATCAGCAGTTAAATTTTAACTGCTGATAGCCACTTCTGGCTGTCAAGGGACGATATGTGATCAGGAATGATCGGGATGTTCGAGATTGATCTGTACAACCCATGCTTCTTTCTCGTTTTTTTTCAACTGTCAAAAGTATTCGCAGCAATCATGTAGACTTGGATCGAGAAGCAATCGTGTAATGATAAAATAGGCCTACCATATCTTCGAATTCCTATCTACAGCTTGTTTGACGAAGAAAAGCAGCGAGAATCAACCGTATATTGAGATCGAGTGTGATCGCGTTAATATCTTTTAATCGACCTTCTATTCAACCTGCATTCGATCACCTCGATTTGAACTCGAGTGACTCCCGACCACATCCAGATAAACTAGACCTTTACTTTATCCAATGGGGAGAATCACGTGATTGCCAATGGTATTGAACACGAAAAAATGGCGAAGAAATGACCGCTTCGGCGTGAAAACTCAAACTTTAGAAAGGTATGTATTCAATCTACGTAGGTTCTCAGACAAACCACCTATCCTAAAGTACCCGCTGTTGTCTAAGGTTTTCACAGATACCCAACTTTCCCCTATCCGTTCGCTGTATTTAGAGAACACTTAAAGAATATTTTCGAAATTGTGAAAATTGTGGATGTGTGTTAAGCACGTCGCATCATATTTACAGCTTTACTTCTTACCCAAATAATTCTCTGTTCACACGGTATATTTCCAGACCCTTTTTCATCGATGACATTTCATTCTAGTCCATTTACATGGCCCATGCTATCGTTGTTAAGCGTATTTACGAAAAAGATGTTAAACACACGTAAAGTGCTGTAGTGTTTGGCACGCCGAGTTCTTGTGAGTGTGATGTTAACCACGCAAGTGTACCATAGTTATGTAGAATGTGTTGACTGATTTGTGTTTGCAGAGATATATTATGTGGATTGAAATCTTTTGAATATTTAAGAGATTAAATCTGAACAATGCATAGTTATAGTCTGGCACATTATTGGGCAAATGCACATTTGAGAGTGACAAATTAATATTTCAGTAAGGTGTGATGCACTTTACACTGTCGGTATAGAAATGAATCAATTGCACATGCAATACAATGATATGACAGAATAGGGTTCAGTTCTATCCAATAAATCTTGATGTTCACTTTTTCACTATCTGTAAGAAAATCAAGACTGTCACTTAAAGGCTACCAAGCTAGGCAGTTGATTTCACCGTATATTGGAAGAAAATCATTAAATTAACGTGTTTTATTAAAGATCCACCAAACTCGGTTGTTTTTAAAAGTTTTGTTTGCTTTTCTTTACGTCGTTACTTCGATGATTTTCGAGAAAATAAAGATAGCCAATTTCCGTAAAATCGCCACGAAATGACGTCATACAATTGCTTGACTCCGCCCCCAATCTAGAGCATCGGAAAAGACCAAAATATACAATTTAAAAGACGAAATAAAACACTTTTAATGTTTGAAAATCGTAGAAACTTTGATATTTGGTTATAAGAAAGATGTTTTTTTTTTCGACAAAAGAGTTTAATTTTGTCAATCAGCGGACACTTTAAGTGGGTTTTTGGGTCTCCATATATACCTGTTTTTTTTTCTCCACTGACATTTTACGGATTAATTGATCGGAGAAACTTCGGATTTGAAACGGCAAAACCAATGCCTGCAGATCTATATGTAGAAGAGTAGATCTACTGACCATGCCAAAAAACTTTCATGACAGTATCACCCTGACTCTTCACACCAAACATAAGATTTATTAAACTTTCATCAAAGAGTCTATATTTCAGTTTCCAGAAGGTTTTCGTCTGTTTTGGAGTTATTTTCAAACCACTTTACTGTGTCTACAAAGAAGAGCAATGAAATGATATTCAAAGGGAAAACCCTGTCTTTCACTTGTCTGAACAAGAGCTGTCACTGTAAGATGACAATGCCCCCGACACCGCTTTGATTTTAAATTATGGCCAATCTATGTTCAAGGTCAAGGTCATCCAGGGGTCAAGGTCACAAAAGTATGTGCCTACAGAAAGGTAATGTACCAAGGAATGTTGTGGTAAAGTATGAAGCGAATATGTTAAGTAATAAAGAAGTTATGGCCAATGTTAAAGTTTTTGGACGGAATGACGGACAGACGGACGGACAGACAGACGGACAGACAGACGGACAGACGGACGGACGGACGGACAAGTCAAATTTATGATGCCTCCCTATCGGGGGCATAAAAAATCAATAATGTCCTGTCCACTCCTGACGACAGACGGGAGTAATTCACTGATCAGTTCAAGAGTCATTATTTTCATAATTTTGATCAAGAAATCCAAAGTCATGCACGGATTCAACATTCGCAGCTGTCGGTTCTGAATTGTGTAACTGCGTTCTTGTCTGTACTTTTTTAAAACGTTTCTTCAATGGTGAATCACTATTTATAACGATGATTCACCAGGTGAAGCTCGGTACAATGGAGATTTATAAGGACTCTTAATCTGAATTTCCGATTTTAAAGGGATTGCTTTCTTCCTCTTGATTCCAGACTGTGTGCTTCGTCTTTTGGCTTATGTAATGAAAACCGAGACTTCTTTCGATTCATCTGAAAAAAAAGAAGCAAATAGTAATGTTATATGTTGAAAGCAGTTAAAAAAGTAACCGTTTTGTCAATAAATAGCATATAGGTTATAAAAAATCCACTAAAATCCGGTTGGGTATGACAGTAAAATCTGACTGGGACAAATAAAGGGTCATTTTCTACAAGATTTTTTTTCTGATCAATTAAATAAACACTTTCAAGATTCTGAAAGCGATTGAAACCATAAACTAGGTAAAGAGGACATCTCAATTCAGTTTAGATTCATTGTGTTTGCACGTATTTGTCATGGAAAATGATGTAACAAGAGATTTGATAAGTTAGATCAGTTATAGTCGTTTTTTTCAAATTCATAAAAGATTACCCCTAACGATGTCTGTCATATGTTACTGTAAGTTAACACCGGATTTCAATCATATTGGGTAATGAATAAAAAAACAATTTGTCCAATATCCGTGGCTTTCTTAGAACACGAACAACTGTGTGTGTGTGTGTTTAACATCACATTCACTAGAACGCGGCGTGCCAAACGCTACAACACTGTACGTGTGTTTAACATCTTTTTCGTAAATAAACTTAAAAAAGACAAAAGGGACCCTGTAAATGGACTAGAATAAAATGCCATCGATCAAAAAGGGTCTTGAAATATACTGTGTGAATTGGGAGTTCTTTGGGCTAGAAAAAATGTTGTAAATATGATGTGACGTGCTTCACACACATCCACAATTTTCGCATTTTTGAAAATATTCTTTAAGTGTTCTCTAAATACGGCGAACGGATAAGGGAAAGTTGGGTATCTGTGAAAACCCTAGACAACAGCGGGTACTTTAGGATAGATGGCTTGTCTGAGAAACTACGTAGACTGAATACAGACCTTTCCAAAGTTTGAGTTTTCACGCCGAAGCGGTCACTTCGTCGCCATGTTTTCGTGTTCAATACCATTGTCAATCACGTGATTCTCCCCATTGTTTATCTGTCCACCCGATCCAATCGACTGTAAAGAAACTAAAGATCGGCTTGATCGACAAGAGATGTCATTTAGGTCGGGACTGATCGGGGGGAGATTTAGCGATTGAGTTGATCGAGTTGATTTAATCGGCAGTGGGAACCTAGCATTAGGCTCATTCCGACATGACAGGACGTTCACAATTAGTTTCGAGTGGATTTTTAAGAGATGCTCAGCCCTAATTGCAGCTTGAAACATCTTCCGCGTTTCAAAAATGTTATCGCTGCTTTTTCAACAAAATCCTCGTAACTGCAGCTTAAGCAAGCTGCAGTTACGATATTTTTGTTGAAAGGCGACGGTATGCTGGTTATCACGAAGGGGAATCACGTAACACAACTGCATAAAAAATATTCAATAATTCTGTTAATCCTTCTGCAATCAGCGAAATTTTGGGGTAGAATAAATCGAAAGGAGCTGCAGATAACGAAACAAATGATTTGAAATGCAGGAATTTTTCATATTATTGCCAAGAAAATATTGAGACAAAAGGAGAAAATGCTGGTACCAGCATTTTCTTCTTTTGCCTCAATTTTTCCCAATACTTTTCTAAAAGGGGTATCAAAACCAGGTCTTATTTTGGAAAGGGTTAATAAGTGACCCATTTAGAAAGGTTTCAAGCAGAGAAAACAGGAATGCACAGAGAATTTCTGGAAAATATATGATAAATAAATTATCGACGACTAACCAATTTTTTTTGGTCGTCAATAACTTTTTATCATGTGATATTCAAAATATATTTCACATTCAGCAAATCCGTGGCGTTTTCTCGTCTTCTCTGCTTAATACCAAATTCAGATAATTTACAATTATGGCATGTATTAACAAAATCATTTAGGCTATCGAGAATTTCTGCATTTTTTGGTGTTGTGTCACGCGATTCCCCGCCAAGAGTCGAAAGATTTGAGTGAATGGTGTGCACGCTCGAACTCTGGCAGACTCGTTTTAAGTTACATTTTACATTAAAGGGATATAACGTTCCAATTTCGTTTTGAAGTATGTCTTGATGCAAAGATTGGTTATTCTAGTACATATAAATGTTATCAGTTTTTTAAGTTGTTGTTTATCAGAGAAAAATAGGCTACGCCGACAGAAATGACAAATTCCATGTAAATCTGAACTTATGTCCACATCAATTTGTTTAATTTTAACACACAAATGTATGCTTTTCGTAAAATGCGCAATATTTTGGCTTGAATTTTTCAGAATTTCCATGAGAAAATGTGTTCTTTCAGATAGAAATGAAAGTAAAATTTATGAAAAATGTTTGTGAGATGTCACTTTAATGTCAATACGGCGTAACACTAACAGGACGTTTTCAATTAGTCTTGAGTGGATTTTTCAAGTCCTAATTGCAGCTTGCAACATCATCCGCTTTTCCAAAATCTTTGTGCAGGTTATTGTCGAAAGAAATTAGTGTTTGGTGTCTCGCTTAACCAATTACCAGAAGGTAACTTTCTAGATTGGCACAAATTCAAAGATGGTGTAGACGACAATTTCAAGTGAATTGAATTTTGCATTTCTGCTCTATCGGAGTTGAAAACATTATAGACAAGATCTTATAGTCAGTATTATTCTGTCAATGTTTTGTCTTGTTTGGTCAATATTTGTAGTTGCTAGAGTGAAAACAAAGTCAAAATACAGCTGAAAATGGCAATTTTGTCAATTTCAAGGGCACATAACTCATGATGTAAAATTCAGATCAAGCTGAAAATTTTACCAAGGCAAGATCTTGTAGTCAGCATGATTCTGTCAAAGTTCTGTCTTGATTGTTCAATATTTGTAGATTTTAGAAGAAAACTAGTCAAAACCTGCTATTTTTGACATTCAAGGGCAGATAACTCAGGCTATACTGGTTCAATCCATATTCTTTGAAGGAATCTGAGAGAGGGTCACCCAAGGATCATTCCTGTGAAGTTTGGTTGAAATTCATCCAGTAGTTTCTGAGAAGAAGATTTTTAAAGAAAAAGTTTACGGACGCACGCACGGACGGACGGACGGACGGACGGACGGACGCACGACGGACACACCGCCATGACAATAGCCCGCTGGCCTGAAAGGCCAGTGGAGCTAAAAATGAAGAAATTACTTGTCAAAGCCTGTATCTGATGGGTGCCAAAAGGTGTCAATGCGGTAATGGGTTAAGACGTCCAGTGTTTGATCGACTCCGAGAATTGATCTAATCCGTTCCTAAAACATGGCATGAGTTCGACAGCATTGATATCCGTGTATTCTTTTAAGGTAGAGGACCCATAATGATAAACACCATTTTCTAGCAATACGAAATGCATCAAATTACACACACTTGTAAATACACTTCACATCAGTTGATTCACCGTGCCGGATTTCAAGATTATGCTTCAAGAAGACAATAATTTGCAAATATCACTTTACTCTATATTCATATGCTAGGGAGGTAATTTTGAACATTTTTGTCAAATATCATCATAAACTTGTATGCATGAATTCAAAATTCTTAGCCGTACAAAATGCTAAATGTTCATTTGGAATGGAATTGTAACACAGTTTAAGAATTACCGGCACTTTTCAAATTTCGCCGCTGGCTCTTTGGTGCTAATTATGGGTCTTCTACCTTTATTTTCTCTCCAATGCTCCTTTTATGTATCCTAAGTTACAATATTTTCTTTAATCAATCGGAAATCTTTTTATGTATATTTTTATCATTAATGAACTATTGAACTTTATCTTTAAATCTTTACGAAGAACACTCTCTTTAAAGTTTTTGATATACGCTATCTGATAGAGACTATTCAATTCCTTTTATTTTGATCCTGCTTACAGTCCAGTCACGATTATTATGACACACGTTTACAAATCTTATTTTTGTAAATTAGGTACACACGTTCTAAATTTTAATACAATTTTTTGCTTTGGTTCGAATCGTGTACGTGTGAGAAACCTGCAAGATTCAAACTATCATATGCAATTCATTAGTAGTTTGGGGTTTAATATTGTGATGTTTACAGAAGTTAATTTTGTAAACATCTTCCATGATACCATGACCGTACTATAGCTCTCACAAACAACACTCTAAAACCAGACAGCACATATTTTAAAAAGGTAGAATACCCGTGATGTGGCCATTTTGAGATTAATAAAACATCGGCTTTTTTCGATCGGCGTCGTTACGTATCAGAACATACTCGGGCGCGGTCTTAAACATTCGGCGGTGGAAAGTTCCACCGCCGAATGTTTTCGACATCGCTCGATTAATTCCAACGTCGCTCGAATCTGATGATGGGTAGACTACCTTAATTAAAAACACGTGATAGATTTTTATTTGTCTATGGCCATTTTACACAACTGTGATATGTAAAAATGTTTTCTAGCGGTATCTGAGATCAACCTGGATCTAGATTAGCCTTCGCATACACACATTCTGAGTAAGATCTGCATTACTTTCTAAAAAAATATGTATTTATAACCTTGATTATTCCAGAATGTCCCAAATTCTACCAATCCTCATTTGAAAGTTGCTGTAGTAGACATATTGGATATCAAAAACAATGAAAAACACTGTACAACAGCACTTGGGTTATTGTGACAAAAGGATGTAATGCGGATTTTTTGTCTGAATATTTTGTCACGTATTTTTCTTGTTTACAAGGGAATTCAACGTCATGTCTTGTTTAAGAAAGGGTAAGAAAGGATTAACTTACGAAAAAACATGAAAACGTGCTTAACCTAATCATTAAAAAGAAATTTTCGTTTAATGTATTTCGAGTGATAGGTGCAACGATAAACTTTCATTCCCCTTTTTAATCTTTCAAAAACCCAAGAGAGCAAATTCTGGTAAATATTAAGCGGTATCCGATCTTTGACGAAGTGGATAAAATCGCCACCCCATGCTTCCGAATAGTTACGATATGGCACTAACCTGTTTACGTCCTGTAAACAGGATAGTCACATTACGGATAGATCACCTTAATGCATTTTAAATCACTTAATACTTGAAACACTATGTGGAACTTCGCTACTATGCGTTACAACGAACATTAACGAGGCCACTGAGACTTTGAAATCTTCAAGACAATCTGACTAACTCCGTAAATTTCCGATGTCTCAGATAACGACGAAATTACGCGAAGTGTTTAGATTCAGATAATGAATGAAATACCCTAAGCAACAAGTCACGTAAAACGCATGAAGATAAACTTTTGACATTAATATATATAAGCTTCCGCGTATGAATAAACGGATGTATAGCACAGATTGTGTTCAATTATATTGCAACTTCGAATGTAAAACTTGCTTGATGATAAAACGTTGAGGGAGATGGGAGAAATGCTGGTAACCGGCATATTCTCCTTTTCTCCTTTCGTTTTCAAATCAAAATTGACGTATTTGTCTTCATTTTTTTTACAAGACCCGCTACGTTGGTTTTGCAACTTTTTTTTCAATATCATCATCTTGCAGTCAGCCTAACGTTTTTAGATCTATTAAAGTATTGCAAAGAATGATGTGCTAAATAGTGTGAATAAGGAATAAGTGCACAGTTTTGTGTGTGTTGTAAATTTTCACACAAATTTGAACAATGCAATTCTTAGCAGCAAGTAAATGCAGAGTACAAAGTTCGTATACGATCATATCGTTTATCACGTTCGAGAATGTCGTAACTACAGCATGAATGAGCTGTAGTTACGACATTTTTGAACGAGACAGACCACATGCCTTTAGCTTGTCGCCTGATTTTTGCCTATTTTTTGCTTATTTCATTTTCTTTGTCTTTTTTTTTGCAGATTCATTAAAAATTTCTGTCAACATGTGAATGAACAATGGCGGATGGAATAATTAAATGGATATTAGTGTTTCTTATAGCCACTGTTATAGGTGAGTTTTTTTCTCCTGTAGATTCTTAAACGTTTGGGGTAAAATGAAAAAAATAAAAATAGCCACTTGCTTCGCGCTTCACAATTTCTTCTGTGCCCGAAAATGCTTGTAGTATTTAACCCATTATAGACTAGCCCTAGTCGTTTCTGTTTGCTGTATTTGATCAGGGGTTTTCATTCTCCTAAAAGCTTGCCTCTATAATCCAAGTTCAAGGTTTTCATTGCTGAACAGAAACTAGTATTCTAGACTAGGATGTCATTTAAAAAGGGTCTGCTCGTTTATACTATTACCTTAATACTAGGGTCTGGGCCAGACTAAACCCATTACTACACAGTGACGCCTATTGACACTCTATAATAATACAATGGCTTTGGAAAACATTGTGGAAAATGAAGAAATTGCTTGCGACAAGCAATTTCTTCATTTTCCACAATGTTTTCTCTCCAAAAAGCCAAACGTATCTCGAAATTCATTCACTTGAAGTTTTCGTTTGCAACATCTTTGACTTTGGATCAGCCTAAATTTTTGTCGTTTGGTAATTGGTTAAGGATAACGACGCATAATTATCTACAATACAATTCGTGCATCTTAAGGTGTCATCCGTGACAACGGAAATTATCGATCCTTCTTTCGATCGTAACAAAATAGAAATATGCATAGTTTTAAAGGTTTTTACTGGTAAGCCAAATAGCGGAAATATAATTTTCGTTTTCACGCAAAACTGCTTTTAAGATGTTATATAATTTCAACATGATCGCACTAAAGCCTCAATTTCCGAAAGGGTTTTCGTATGGGCATCGCTTTGCTGCGCAGATTTCATTTTAAATTGCGATTAAGAGATTTTTGTGTGTATTTGTGTGTTTTACTAAAGATTAGAGAAATTATGTCAAAACCCAGTTTGAACCACTTCATAAATAAATTACACAACAACTTTCTCAACCTTTTCCCAACAAGCTGCAGTAACGAAGTATTTGTTGAAAAGCGACGATATGCATTTTGAAAATAGTTTGATGAATTGTCGAAAATTGGCTTGAAACGATTACTACCAAGAAAAGCAAAGAAACATTATCCAAGTCACTCAATGATTTGATCATTCATTTTCTAAGAACAAGTGGATAAATGGATGGAAGGACGAACGGATGGACAGTTGGATGAATAAATTGGTATTATTAATCCGAGTCTTCTTTGATGAAAATTCGCTCTTTGATAATTAGATGTCGCTATTAAATAGCGACATCCAAATATCAAAGTGCGAATTTTCATCAGAGAAGACTCGGATTGTGGTCTTATATGAAACGCTTGTTCCGATTGAGCATTGCCGCCTACTAAGCAGAAGCATATTACTGATGGAAAATACATTATTAAAGATAAAACATGGATTATCGAAGGTTATGACCTGGTGGCTATCATAGATTTGCTGATCGTTTCCAAATGTCACTGTGGGGAATCACGTGAATACATTATGTATTAAAATTAGTTTGCTCGTTAATTATATTTATCAGACGCTGTTTTAAAGATCCGCCACGTTCAGAAAACCTCTGATGGCTTTTTTGTCTTTTCTTCTTCAGAGAGTATTCAATTCAATTCATGTATGCCGCCTATTTAAGGTAACGCCGGTGTAATGCACTTCCTGTGTGATGATTATATTTCGACTTATTCCGCGACGTCCGTATATGCAAGTTCGAGCATTTTTAAGGTACCGTTAGATGCAATATCGCCTGTCTCCGTACCAAGAGAAATAAGTGAACGTGCTCAGATTTCCGGGAATATTCTACACAGTTTTTGCGAAAGTTTTGAAATTGTATGAAGAGTAGGCAAAAAAAAAAAAAAAAAAAAAAAAACAAAAGTAAAAAATTCAAAATTCGAAAGAGCAATGAATATTGCCTCCCTTGATATCGTCTATTCGCACCATACAGATTTCGTTCCATAACTGGTGGGTAACTGGTCACATAGCCCATTACCCAGGTGTTACCTTAACAGAAATATTCATTTTTTTTCAACTGTTGTTTTCAAATGTAACATGGCTGGACTGATATGAGAATCGTGCTTAGATTAAAGCCTTGCTGCTGACATGGTCAAGCAGTATAAATGAATGGAAAATTCATTACAAGAGATAAACAAGGATTATCAAGGATTATGTGGCTATCTGAGATAGGGCTGATCGCTTCCAAATGTTATTCCAGTCACTTATTACTATCAATGTAATAATATGCCGCAAATCGCACATTTAACCCGTTCCTAAACGCAAAATTCAGTCTGTTCCAATTTGAAAAGAAATGTTTCAACGACAAATCGTCCATTGACAGCCAGAAGTGGCTATCAGCAGTTGAAAGAAGAAATAGCTGGTTACCAGTAATTTCTTCTTTTTTGCTCAATGTTTTCCAAGATATTTCCATAAGGAACGTCAAAATCAGATTTTGGAAAAGATCAAAACAAATGAAATAGGAAAGGAAAAAGGAAAGAAAATTAAAAGAAATAGCTTCGAGATTCGTCGTCAGGCCATAAGTCTGCTAGGCTGGCAGACTAACTTCTTCAAAAAGATAATTCATAAGAGCTAGAAAATTGATAAGCAGCGATCATGTCTAGTGAATAAACATCTGATATGCATGAACCGGGCACTGAACTTCTGATATACATTAACGTGATATTGGCCATTTGGCCTGTTTTCAGCGTAATTGAAAAAATGTCAATAATTTGCTTTCATTAAGGTATTAACAGCCTTTCAATTATTTCCGATTAACTGGTCTTTTAAGGTAGTCCACCCTATTGAGAATCACGCAACGTTCGCCTGAATGGGTTGGGGTTTGTTAACGATGTCGTACGAAAAGTCCCGAGGTCGACTGAATCTCATTATGGATGAACTACCTTAATGAAGTATAAAAAGGTGCCTTTTTTTGTTGCATTGCAGACCATCATGGGCCTATATCGATTAAGGTATTCCACCCACATAATTATCTGCCAAATGTTTCGAGCAACTTCATGTGTCATCTGTGAGAACTGAAATGGACAAGGGTATCCCTCATCAATTTCCGTTGCCACGGATGGCGCCTGGAAATTCACGAGGATATCCGGATTTTAAACTCCTGATACCATCGTCAACTTCCGTTGCTACGAATGACGCCCGAAGAGCCGCGAAGTGTTCTGAGTCTAATGATGGATGGAATACTTTCAGCTCTCTAGTTCTCGTGATTCGTTTGCCTCACAGATGAACTATTCGTTTTATACAAACAGTTTCATTCCTAATGTTTATAGTCGGTCAAACGGTCAGAGAGGTGTTTAAATAAACATTTCCAAAAATGTTTATGAAATGAGAAACATATCAATTCGCATGTTTCTTAGTAAACAGTAAATTACAAATGAATACCAGTATTTATTTGTAATTTACTTTTTACCTAGAAGCAAAATTAGCATCGGTTAAAACTTTTCCAAACATTGAAAAGAAAAGGCGTGTAAAATATTTATGAGAGGAAAAGAAATAACCAGCATTTACTTCTATCGTCTAAGCCCTTTTCTGACCTTTTTAAAAACAGTTCATTTTTTATCAACCTAAATTGTGTCGTCTGCAGCAATTTTTCCACTTGATCACTCAGTTAAAAAATATGTAGGGTAGACGTACTATTTCACTGTATGTTAGGGAGCGAAATAATAACGTGGCAACTTTCTGCTATCTTAATATTTTTGATAATTACCCAAGTTTTGAAAATATGGGCAAAATAAATATTTTCTCATAGACAGCAATGTAACATTTAAAGCCAGTTACAAGTAACTCCCCTTGAATATAATGTTACAACAATTTCTTTTAACAATGTCTATGTACAACATCCCCAACTTTCATAAAAGTCTAACTGCTAGGAATGTTTGTACCAATTACAGCCATCACAACTTCGTAACCTCAAAGCTATAAACACAAGGCCTTGAAAGAAAAGGGACGAGATAATCATCATGCAGGGTGCAACGTATTTTGAGTTGGACCAAACTAATCATTGTGTTTATTATTATGTTTTCTTTTTACATTTTCAGCCCAAAGACTTAGGAATCCTGGGATTATCATATCACGAAGATAACTTATCAATTATGGAGATAAGTGATTGATAATGTCGATAATAAATCGAACGTATCTGGCTCATTAGCATAAACATTAACATATCTTGACCACTCGAAATCATTTGACTTATTGTATACTCCAGTAGTTTCCACATACCTCGTAACTGCAGCTTGTTTTAAGCTGCAGTTACGAGCCTTTTTAAGAGAAGTGGCGAAATGGCTTATTTCTGGTACAATGAAGTGATACACAGACTGTTTATAATCAACAATATAATAAATCGTAAAGTAATATACAAAAAGGGTAATAATAAAAAGAAAATTATTTCCTGTCAGATTTTTTTAAAATGCGATACAACAGAGAAATATAGAAAATACCGACCACCACACTTTTCTCCTTTCTCCCATTTCATGATTTTGCGCGTAGGCCTACACGCTATTTTTGAGTTTGGTAACATGTCGTTTGCAACAATTCAAACTTTTGCCAAACTTTTGTCGTTTTGGAAAGGATTACGCTCTCTTTTTCAGAGCCTTGACATTTCGTCATCTTTCTTCAAAAATCATTTAAACAGTTACAAGGTTTTCAAGGATAAGTGACGATTAAACATTCACAGTGCAATTTTGTTTTTACAGATGCTTCCATTGCTACAAGTAACAGAGACCTAAGTGAAATATACAGATATGGCCGAGTAAAACGACAAGTAGGTACTGGTAGTAACCCTTTTCCCAAACGTTTTTTTTTTCATTCTGATGGTGGGATGGGGTACAAGGTGATAGTTTCTTCAGACGACAAAATAGATGTACATTATGGCACAAAAATATTGAGACAAAATGGGAAAATTCTGGTATCATTATTTTCTTCTTTCGTCCCAATGTTTTCATCATGATCATCAACTACAAAAGTCCACAACTAATAGCATTTGAGAGTACGATGGATCCAGATGAGTGCGCACATGAGCAGTCTGATCTAGATCCATGTTGTTCTCTTTAAATCAGTCATGAAACGTGGCCGCATGAATCTTGATCAGACTGCCCAAATTGAAAGATGTTGCAGACGCGCCATGACGTCAACAGTATCATCAAAGTGCACAAAATGCCTATCTTAAAACTTGGAAAGTATTCAGAGAAGAGGAGAACATGCTGGTCGTCAGCATTTCATCCTTTGCTGTGAAATTATTTTAAATTGTTCTTGATTCGGGAGCTCAAATTAAGGACATCATTTAGGAAAAGTTAAAATAGATATGATGATGACAAAAATGCATAAATAATTATTACCCTTCTGGAAATTGTGAAAATTACCAACCCTAGTCAGTCTGACTGTATATGTTCATTTCACAAGTGTGGTATCTGGTTCAGGTCTGCTAAGTCTGATCAGATTCACAAAATTTGTTTTTAGATATTTCTTACACGGACCGCAGTCTTTTGGATAAGACTTTAAACCGAGGTCCCGTCTCCTGTCTCCATATGACCTTAGCTGTTGAGTGGGACGTAAAAATCCATTAAATCCAATTTTAGAAGGACCCTTTTAGCGCGACGGGTTAACATTAATAATAAGTTTCCAGACACCTTTGCCAACTGTTGATTTTTCACTTGTAAAAAGATAAATATGTATGTACGCGTTGATGGCAATAAAATATGTTTAAACTAAACTATTAATAGACTAATAAGTAATTTTAACTTGCTCGTCTTAGATGCAAAAACTTCAATGGAGCATAAAATACACGTAGTTTAACCCATTCCCAAACGACAAAATTTTGCGGTGCTCTAAATTCAAAGATGTTGCAGACGACAATTAAAACTGAATGAAAATTTACATTTTTTGGTCTCTTTGTGTAGAAAATATTGTGGGAAAATGAAGAAATTGCTTGTAACAAGCAATTTCTTCATTTTCCACAATGTTTTCCCAAGCATTTTCTTGTGAGGGAATCAAAAGGCGTCATTATGCAAGTAATGGTTTAAACTTATTTAAGTTTATTTTTACTTAGTTATCATTGATTTGCTTGACGAAATATCATAATAATACTCCTTTTCCTTTTCCTACTATAGATCTCGTGTGCTAAGCGATATCAGACGGTGACGCCAGGTCATACACGATGCCTGCCAGTTTCTTCTCGCGCCGAGGATTTAGGTAAATACCAAGTATTTTTTCGCTGTTTTAAAAGACAGGTAAAATAGTTATAAGAAAACATAGATCTCGGTCAGACTGCGTCGATACATGTACTTCTAACTCTATATTATTTTTCTCATTGTTTCATACCAAAAAATAACTATACACTGCAGAGGCATGACCGGGATTTGCCATTATCTTTCCACTATATAAATGCTTCCATCAGGCATCAAATTGATGCCGATTCTACCTGACCGTATAAGTATATTTCATTCATCTGATAATGTCGTCTGCAACATCCTTTGATTTGGACCAGTCTAAAATATTGCCATCTGATAAACGGGATAAAACAAGTATCTGATCAAAGGACATTGTTATTGGTTATCTCCCTTGAATTATTGTCAACAAAACAGAAGTCAGTCAAACGCAATTTCTACCTTTGGTCATTCAATTTTGCCATTGTCTTTTCTCAGTTAAAAACTTGTTCATAAATGTAATTAAGCAGCAATCTGTATTCCGAAAAAAAGATATCAAAGAAAATGAGTCAGGGTCTAGAAAAAAGATCCTTTAACCCATTACCACACAGTGACTCTTTTAGACTCCCCTACAGCAAAAGGCTTGGGAAAACAATGTGGAAAATAAAGAAATTGCTTGTGACAAGCAATTTCTTCATTTCCCACAATGTTGTCTATCCCAAAACTATCAAAAACGTTTTAGATATAAATTATTCACTTGAAATTGTCGTCTGCAAGATCTTTAAATTTGGACTACCCCCAAATTTTGCTGTCTGGTAAAGGGTTAAGGTATTCTGGACCACCATGATTCCAGATCAGTTGGTGCATAACGATAGTCTAAATAAGAATCATGTTCTTTTCTTACAGTTCTTACAGCTATTGAAGTAGCCTCAGGGGTTTCATTAAGAGGCGTGGGTCGGGGATTTCCCCCTCCTATTTGACTGAAATCAGGGGTTTCAATAGGGCCGAACTTTTTGGCCACCTGGGCTGGAAGCTAAAGTAGGCGGGGGATTTTCTACTGCTGTAGCTACTAGAGGACGGCGTGGATTCAGATCAGACTGTGCGTATGCACAGGCTGGTCGAATACATGTCGTTCTTTAATGCCATAAGGACTCTTTTTCCTGATCATGTCTCAAATGATATTCCTTACATCGCTGCTTTTCATCGGAAACATCGTATCTGCAGCTTGAAACAAGCTGCATTTTAATGGTTTTTAATGAAAAGCGGCGATAGGTAACTTTGGTTTATTCAAGGTGACGTTACACCAGACCAACAGAGACTGATCGTCGAACTACACAATAGAGCACGGAGTGACGTGAGGCCGACATCTTTAAATATGGTTAAAATGGTATGTTTGGTAGATTTTATCTAATCATTTTCCAAATATTTAAAACATTTGGCGATCAAAATTAATGTTGTTGCACGTAGTTAAAGATGGCGTCACGACAGACCAACAGAGAAGAATTGAAGAACTACACAATATAAAGCACGAAGTGACGTGAGGCCGACAACTTTAATCATGGTCAAAATGGTATTTTTTCGATTTTATAAATTAATGTTGATGCCCGTCGGTAAATGTGACGTTACATCAGACCAACAGAGAAGAATAGTAGAACTACACAACAAAGCACGAAGTGACGTGAGACCGACAACTTTAAACATGGTTAAAGTGGTATGTTAATGCAGTCCATCGCTAATGAGAATCATGCGACATCGTAACTTTTCGTACAGCACCCTTAATATTCGTTACGTATCCGAATCTATATGGGTGACGTCGTGAACATTTGGTCGTGGAACGTTCCACTGCCGAATGTTTACGACGTTGCGCGAATAAATCCGACGTCGCGTAAAGTTTATAAGTGGTGGAATATCTTGAATAGTTGTTCTGCTTACTATAGTATGCTACATAGACAAGCATTCCTTTCTTGCAGAGCTGGGACGATAGCTTAGCAGTTACAGCAAAAAGATGGGCATTCAACTGTATACAAAATCACGATAAAGGTTATAAAAGATATGAGTTTGGTAAGTGGATATATATATTTATTTATATTTTTTACACATAAAGAACTTCGAGAAAACAAACAAAATCAAATCATACTAACAATGCTGCCCCTATCAAGTCTTCAGTTGACTGCTGATAAAATATGGATTTTTCCAGGAGGAAATGGCTGCCATTTTGAAAAAGACGTTCTGCAATGTGAAAAAAATCACATAGTATTTTTTACAATGTGTACTAGTATATAAATTCATGACAAAGAATTTGATGTTTTGGTTTAAGGTTTGCCATCTCTCATTAGATGTCAATCACTTCGTGCAACTTCTAGTGTCATTCGTGGTAACGGAAATTGTCGATGATATTCCTCGTCAATTTCTGTTGCCATGGATAACGACCGGAAATTTTCGAGGATATCGGGATTTTAAAATCCGAAAAAATCGTCAATTTCCGTTGCCACGGATGTCGCTTCAAATTGCACGAAGTGTTTGGTATCTAATAATGGATGGAATACCTAGAAACAAGAGTAACTCAATATCTAAACACTTTCAGGTAGATTTTCCGTCGGCCAGAACCTAGCATGGGCATCGTATGATATGGGCTGGGAGGGTGCTATCGGTCTATGGGCTGACGAAGTGAAGGATTTTACTTATGGAGGTCCGAATAACTTGGCTGCAGTTGGGCATTATACACAGGTACATAAGGCTCCCAATTACGAATACATTCACGGCCGGGAATTTCGTGATACAACACTTTTAGAAAATCGCCAATAACTCTGTAAAAACGTGACCAATTTGGATTCGATTTGAAGCAGATAAGACGGAAAACGCCTGAGATTTTCTGAATGCGTAGCAAAATCAGATGAGTTTTTGACTATCAATCAATTTTTTGTACGGGGTCCTTAACTTTTTATCAAATGCTTTTTTTAAAAAAAAATCTACCAGGCCAATTCGTGGCGTGTCCCCACCTTCTCTGCTTCATTCATTTAAAATTGATCAAGTAATAACGCAATGATTGGACATTTTCTGAAATTGATTTGACACCTGATTCTGTGTCGTGACATTGTTCGCAAATAAACAGTTGAGTTTCGGCATCCATCATGGATAAAACAAATTACCTCAATATCCCAAAAATTGTGCATGCATACCTATACAATGTAGACATTCTACTTCTGATACACACATCATTTGAGACCAAGGCTTGTGCTTTGTATGACAAGGTGGAATGATATTTTGATATTTGGACTGAAGAGGCCCGCTTCAGTATTTTAAACTATGCAATATCAAAATTCTGCGGTTCTCTTGATCTGTATTTAAGGTTAATATGATGTTCAATCAATATTATTTTTAACTGACATATCAATATTCATTCCCATTGAAAAAGTCAGCAAAAACTTTAAAACAAAACCACAATGTTTACTACACAAGAGTAAACAAACCAACGAAAATGGGAATTTGTCTGATTAAGATAAAAATAACATCTCAATACTTCCATTTAATTATCCTTTTAGGTCATTTAAGGTAGTCTACCCGTAATGACATTCGCGGGACGTCTGAATTATTCGGACAGGGTCGTAAACATTCGGCGGTGGAACTTTCCACCACCGAATGTTTACGACCGCGCCCGAATAGCTTCGGATACGAAACGACGTCGATCGAAAAATTCCGATGATTTATAAATCTCAAAATGGCTACATTACGGTTATTCTACCTTGATTCAAATAAACTATGGGTTATCATTGATATTCTGCATTATTTTCACAGATGGTATGGGCGACCTCAGTTAAGGTGGGCTGTGGACTAGCCAAATGTTCAGGGACTTTCTACTATGTGTGCAATTATGGACCAGCGTAAGTTGATACTATATTACGCATATTCGTGATATTAATATTTCAATATCAGACGAAATCATTTTCTTTGTTGGCTATATTTCTTAATTGTACTATCCCTTATATGTAATAATAAGGGGGAAAAGGGTAAGTGATAACCCGTTGGAATGTATAATCTTAGAACGATGTTGCGCTAACTCAATGTCATGAGGATAACTATTGTCTGATTTTCTTTTACTTCTATTAGAAATCTACACATCTTTGTTAAATCTCGAACAAAATTAAAATAAAAAAAATATTCTATTTCATTTTATCATTTCTTAGACTATAAATGGTCTGGTAATTTTATTTTCAGGGGCAATAATAACTTCGATAAACCCTACGAGAGTGGCCCCCCTTGTGGTGACTGTCCGGGTAGATGCAGAGATAATATTTGTGGTAAGGCTACACGTTATAAAGGCATTCAATCCATCCAAATACCATTCAAATACCAACCAAAAACTATTTGCAACCCAGGGCGTCATCCGTGGCAATAGCAATTGACGAAGATGTCCTTCCTCGATTTCCGTTGCCACGAATGACGCTCGAAGATGGATGCACGAAGTGTTAGGTATACATCTAATGATGGATGTTAAGCCTTAGGCAGACATTAGTAGTAAAGGAGGTCTCTAGAACAATAAAAACAAATAGCAAACAACCTATTCTACCATGGGCAATATAAACCCCGATATACCCTACGAGAGTGGTCGTCCTTTTGATATTTGTCCGGAAATCTATAGCTAAAATGTTTGTGAAGAAGCAAAGTGCATATTCATAGCGTAATATCATTTATCAATTAAGTTATTTTGATTTAGCCTGCCTGTTACCGTTCTGGGATTTACTGTATCAACCAAAGACCAGTAGTTAGCAAAATAGTTATATTTAGACGTCATAGTTGTGTCATTTCAATCACCTCAATTATCAAAATATTTAAGAATCAATCATTTCTTGCTGGTGTTGGCTAAATTTATTTTCTAACGATTTGTTTATCCATGTTTGATCTGTGGTCAATGATAAAGACACAGGTCAACGGGATTACAGAAGCAAAAAACTGTAAATAGATTACTTTTGCACCAGATGTGCTTTTTTTTGATAAAATACTGAACGCAGCATTTTATTCAATTCAACAAATTAGTTCTGTCAATCCAATAATGTTTTCATTTTACATGGCTTTTATTCTTTTGTTTATTGACATAACCAGTATTTTGATTCTGTTTCAGATTGCGGCGATTTAGTCTGTTTAAAAGGCGGTGAATTAGATTTAGCCACATGTACGTGTAAATGTGACAAACGGTTCCATATACCACCATATTGTGGACGTAAGTATAAAACTTTTCAACAACCTTCGTGTCCGTTTGAATTTGTGACCTGTCACGCTAAAAGGGACCTTATCCGAACTACAAAAATCCAAAATTTGACAAACTTGTCAGATTCAGCACAGGCCAACCAGATCCCGTATGCGAAATATGAACATATAGGAAGATAGGGAAAACATTCCGGATTTAAAAAATAACAAAATAGTGAAAAGTTTCGGCCCTAGTCTGGCTGCGCGGACTGCGCAGACTGACTAGGGTCGATATTTTTCACACATCCGATAAGGTCCCTTTTAGCGCGATGGGTCACAATTTTGTTTGTTAAATGCCACATACCTTTTTGGAATATTTTAATGAATTAAGGTTTGTAAAAAATGGCTACGCTAGCTTTAGCCACATATACCTGTTGCATTAAACGACTTTAAAGTGAAGTATAAATTTGAACAATTAATATTCCATTGCTAAAATCCCAGAGTAACGACATGTTAGTTTCACATTTCAGTAAATTGTACAGACATTGAGAGCACACAGCCCAGATATTGCTCTCAGTTTGGTGTATCAGGATGTAGTATTTATAGTAACGTACCTCAAGAATGTCCCCTGATGTGCGGCTGGTGTCCTGGTATGTATTACCATGTGACGTAGTTTTCATAACGTAGGTTTATTGATGTAAGAATTGCAAAGCATCTAATAAACAAAAACACAGCCCAGATATTGCTTGCAGTTTGGTGTATCGGGGATGTAGTATTTACAGTAATGTATACCAGGAGTGTCTGCTTATGTGCGGCTGGTGTCCGGGTATGTATTGGAAACGTAGATTTCGTAACGTAGGTTTATTGATGTAAGAATTGCAAATCATTTAACAAATAAACACACAGCCCAGATATTGCTTGCAGTTTGGTGTATCGGGGATGTAGTTTCTATAGTAATGTACACCAGGAGTGTCTGCTCATGTGTGGCTGGTGTCCTGGTATGTATTAGTAACGCAGGTTTCGTAACGTAGGTTTATTGATGTAAGAATAGTTAATTATTAAACCAATAAACACACAACCCAGATATTGCTCGCGGTTTGGTGTATTAGGATGTAGTATTTATAGTAGTGTACCTCGTAACGTAGGTTCATTGATGTTCACTAGAATTGGTAAGCATTTTATAGCGTAGCGTAGATATTGTAATGTCGGTTTATTCACAAAATACTTCTAATTAAGTTTGAAATAAACACACCACCCATGTTCATTTACATGCTGTTGGTTTCCGGTTGTGTTTTGGTAGATTTCTTTACGAGGTTTGATCAATTTAACAATTTTTCAGGAACAAAGATAACACAAAACACCGACATGTTACATGTTTTCCATCAGTTGGTATTTCATTGAAAAATATTAATGAGCAAAGTTAAATTTGCATAACATTGAAAATTGTCAACTTTTATTGCAAGCGGTGGACTTTTTTTCTCATAAACTTTATTAAGAGTTCTTTTGACATTGTATATGTCCCGATAAATGACCTGACAGAGCATATCTAGCTATTAGCTAGAGATGCTCTGCCATGTCATTTATCGGGGCCTATACCTTTGATTTTTCTTTAATTTAAATTTTACAAATATTTAATTACAGATGCAGATTACAGCATTATCAAACAGGGAACAGGCACAGAACCATCATCAGCCGACAGAATCTTTACATTATCGTTGTCCTTTTATGTATTGCCACTTTTGTACATTTTGTTTACTTGATATGGGTTTGATTTGGACGACTTCTGCGCATTTCTTCGTTCGCTGATAATAAACACACTCAATATTTTCAACATTTTCACTGGGCACAAAAAACGGTGGCTTAAATTGCAGGTATATCAGATAATGTAGTCGAGTTCTGTCAAATTAGAAAGTGTGTGAAGTATAGCACATAACATATTGGGGAAACTGAGAAAATGTTTATCGCAGTGTATTCTTACTTTTTCTGGAATGTACGTCAAACCTAGGTATTGATAGAGAAAAAAAAAAAAAAAAAAAAAAACCCAAAAAACATCCATTTGCGCAAATAAAAAAATGACTTTATATTAAGACACATTTAATCAACACACGACCTCATTGATTTTACTGTTGCCGCTCTTGCTGATGACTATGCATGTAACCTAGCTCAGTCTTGAACAGTTGTTCTACCCATTATTATGATGTTTCATTTCAATTTTTTTCAATTTGGAATTTCAAAGCCCATTTCGAATATCATGCCACGATGTTTTAGTCATTTTGTTTATATGTTCTACCTGGATATTATTTTTCTATTTTGCTCACTTTGTTTTCTTTCACCTTATTTTCCATAACTTCATAATTTTATACGAGAATTATTATAAACTTGTTCTTTATTATGCATTTATTTTATTGAATGTTTGAGATATGATATGAGTATTTATAAATGATATGATATAACATGAATATCATAACCAATTGAGTCTTTTTCTTTTTTGTGCAGCCAACCGATTTTCCCATTTATTTCTAAAAAATTAACCCATTATCATACGTGGTTTGGATGTGATGCCTCTATTAGGAAAGGCGTAGGATAATATTGAGGCAAAACAAGAAAATGCTGTTAGTCAGTGTTTTCTCCTGTTTCCATTATATTTCTTGTAGTATGATTGCACAAAATACAGTCGGCACTCGTTGTGTCGAAGTCAGAGGGACCGTCAAATTATCTCGATATATCCGGAGTTCGACTCATCCGATTTTGATCAATTTCGAATTAAATGCCATTTGACCATTTTCGTTGCCCATCAAGTGCGTTAATAATTGAAATATAGTAGGAAAAGGAAAGAAATTGCTCGAAACGAGCAATTTCTATCCTTTTCCTTCTATATTTCAATGGATGTTTATATTTCAAAATGATTTTGTTTAGCATTTTAGATGTCCATTGATGATGACCTCGCCATATTTCAACTTCGACTTAAACGAAAATTCGACTTATCCGATGTCGACATAACGAGTGTCGACTATATATTTCAAAGCCCCTTTTCGTCAACAATAACATTCATATTGGATCACGCTAAGGTATTGTCTTTTTTTTGAAAGGGTAAAGCAAGAGACTGGAAAAGGATGTTTTGGTAGCATCGATGATGGTAAATACCAGGGATCCATAGTTAGGTGCTCTAGCTGATTATCAGTATTTTTTTTTCATTTTCACTCTGAGTTGTCAAAAGCGTTTTCTATCAGGCAAAACTAATCTAGATTTTGTTTGGTAAAGGGTTAATGGATAAATGTACATAATACTATTTTAAATTATTCCTTACCACGGAACTTTGTATCATGAATATGTATCTGAGCTTGATATAAGGTTGACCCTTTCTTAATAACTAGTGCAAATATATACTTGTTGTCAACAGGAGGCGATTTGTATGTTATGTCATAACAATACCAAAGGAAAAGGAGAAATTGTCGATTATCAGAATATCATCTTTTTGATCATTTCTCCCAAAGTAAGTTCTTTTTGGCAAATATTCCTACTAGGGACGTCAACCTCGTTTTAAATGAGTAAAATAACCTTAAACATTTGGTTTTTTTTTTCCATGGAAAGGTCTCAACGAGGATTGACGTCATGATCAACAAGATATTTTTACTTATTGTGGAAGCTGGTCCAGCTTTCCATATGTTCATGATATGTGACCCGTCACGCTAAAAGGGACCTTATCCGAACACCAAAAATTCAAATTTTGACAAACTTATCAGAACAAGTACAGGTCAACTAGATCCTGTATGTGAAAAATGAACATATAGTAAGATTGGGGAAATTTTCCAGATTTAGAAAATTACATAAAAATGAAAAAAGTCGGCCCTAGTCTGGCTGCGCGGGGTGCGCAGACAGACTAGGGTCAATATTTTTCACACCTCCTATAAGGTCCCTTTTAGCGTGACGGGTCACATATTTCTCGTCCTCGGATAGCCCGGGGTAGCGCTACGCCACATAGCGGAGCGCTATCCCAGGGTATCCGAGGAATGATATTTCTAGCACTATATAAACACTTAAAGTGACATTTCAGAATTTTTTGTCATAAATATTACTTTTATTTTTATCTGAAAGAGCATATTTCCTTATGAAAATTCTGAAAATTTCAAGCCAAAATATTGCACCGTTTACGAGAAATTTATATTTTTGTGTTAAAATTGAACAAATTGTTGTGGACAACAGTTCGGATTTATATGCAATTTATCGATTATGTGTCAACTTTAAATGCGTGTATCTCGCTTAATGGCAACAACTTAAAAAAACTAATACTATTTATACTCATTAGAATACACAGTCTTGGCATCAAGACATACTTTAAAAAATTGAAATCGGAATGAAATGTCCCTTTAATGTTGAGCAACTGCGTTTTATTAAATACCGCTACATACGGCAATATGACTGTAAAATTTGATAATATTGGTTATTTACATATAGCACAGAAAATATTGTGAAAGAAAAGGAGAACATGCTAGTTATCAACAATTTATTCTTTTCTTTTACTAATTTCTGAATATGTGTCTTTCTTATGGACGTCTATGTCAAACCTTGTTTTTAAAAGGGCATGCCCCATTTTCCGATGAATATGTAAGGAGTATATCGATGCTTTTCAACTAAAACCCCGTAACTGCAGCTTAAAACTAGCTGCAGTTACGAGGTTCTCGTTGAAAAGCGACGATATAGGACTACTGGTAATGCTGAATCTGTAAACTCGCTTTAACCAATTACCACACAGTGACGGTTTTTGACTCCTGACCAGAAAATGGCTTTGGAAAACATTGTGGAAAAATGATGAAATTGTTTGTGACAAGCATTTTTTTTCATTTCCTGCAATATTGTCTGCACAAAAAGACCAAAAATTTGAAATTTCATTCAGTCTAAATTGTCGTCTGCAACATCTCTGGATTTGGAACAGTCTAACATTTCGATGTTTGGCAAAGGGTTAATAAAGGTGCACCCTTTAGTGCGGAACAGTCAGTAAAAATGGCGGAGGATAAGTTGGTATACATAGCTTCGTATGAAGGAGACATTTTGAAGAAATGGATGGAATCTTTTCATCTTAAAACTTGCGTGCTTGATACGGATTTCAATTTGGGTGGATTGGTCGAAAGTTCATGTAAGTAAAAAAACTATCGTCGCTTTTCTACGAAAACATCGTATATGCAGCTTGTTTTAAGCTGCAGATACGCGGTTTTCGAAGAAAGTCATGTTTGACTCATTCATAGACGACAAAATTATAGACTGGTCCATTTTCAAAGATGTTGCAAAAACAATTTCAAGTACACGCAATTTCATATTAATGGTCTATTTGGGTAGAAAGCATTGTAGGAGATGAAGAAATTGCATTTCGCAAACAATTTCTTCATTTTCAACAATGTTTTCCAAAGTCTGTATATTTTATGGCACATAAACGTGCCATAGTCTTGGAATGGGTTACAAATACAATTTCAGAAATAATCCTTAAATGCTATAACAGTTAGCAATTTCCAACTTTGAAAAAATGTTGATGATGAAAAAAGCATCTAAATACAGTGCACTCCGGATATAGTGTGATTTGGTATCATTTAAAGCCTCGTTATAACCGACATTGTTGCAACCGAGAAGAGGATAACTTCACTAAATGTTTGTTTACTTATTATGCAACCCGCAATTTCTTTATTTCTCACTCTGTTTTCTACCAAGAGACACAAACTTTGTGATATTACAGTCACTTAAAATTGGCGTCTGCACCATCTTTGAATTTGGACCAGTAAAAATGCCGTTTTGGAAAGGGTTAAACTTTTTACAACGAAGGCGGGTTGATGGAGTTTTTTTTGTGACAATATATACAGAGGCGAATCACGTGACAACAATTTTGGGAAAATCCTCAATGATAATGAACTTGGTCGTCAATGACATTTTAATCAACTGATTTTTAAGAACAGGCCAGAACAAAAACCTATGAGTTGAATTCCGGATATCTCGAGACAAAATAACCTTCCTTTCACACAATGAAATTCAACAACAGTACTTTCAAGTTGCTGATAGTTTTAATTTCAATTTGGCTTTTACATCTTGGAAAAACACTTTTCCAAAAATACATTTCCAAAAAATATCGACAGAAAAGAAGAAACCATTCTTTTGCTTAAATGTGAGCGATAGCATCCTTATTAGGGAGGTTGCTATCGGTTATTGTTTGTGGAAGGGTTAAGGTCAGAGATTATTGTAGTTTTTCTTCGAAAACCTCGTAACTACAGCTTGTTTAAGCTGAAGTTACGAGGTTTTTGAAGAAAAACAGCTTTAAGTTGCTCTAAACGATCGCTTGGTATCAAATACCGTATCTACATGTTGAATTAGCTGTAGTTAAACTATTTCAGATTCTTTTAACCCGTTCCCAAAAATTGACTGTTTTTATCCTCTTAAAGATGAAGACTTCGGTAAACAATGTTGAAAATGAAGAAATTGCTTGTGACAAGCAATTTCTAATTGCTTGTGACAAGCAATTTCTTCATTTTCCACAATGTTTTCTATCTCAAATGATCAAATTAAGTACAATTTCACTCACCTGAAATTGTCGTCTGCTAGATCTTTCAATTTGGATCAGCCTAAAATGTTGTCGTATGGTGATGGGTTAAGTACATGATAACAAGATGACCAGTGTCAAATCTGTTAACCTTTACCTAAATATCACCTGATTTTGACATTCCCAATAGAGATAGTTTCGGGAAAGCATTGAGAGACAAAAAGAAGTTTTTGGCATCATTAATTACTCCTTTGCCATCAATATTTCATAGCACACAATAAGTACGTTTTGTATTGTTTAAATATATTTAGCTGTAGGTTGCTTATTGCAAACTGGAGAAGTCTAATATTTTGTGTTAAGGAATGGGTTAATTGAAATGAATGTCCAATGATTTTCAACTATATATAACAAATTTATTTTAGTTTATTTTGTGTTACATTTCATTGTTTTATTACATTTGATATTCTATTGTATTATTACATATCATATAACAATGTTTTAAATTCTATTGCGATACAATAAAGCTATGGATGCGTATGTAATAAGCTTTTTGCCAGGCATTGAAAAATCTCTTGAAAATTTGCTGCCCAATGGGAATTTAATCCATCTAGAAATAAACTGGGACGGATATGGGTTTGACCTCCACAAATGTAAGTAGCCTTCCAATCGTTTGAAAAATTGAGATATTTGAACACTCGTTTCAAGAATTGTAAATATACTGACACGCAATTAAAGAAAGTGTTACATGAAATTGCTGCACCAGATATGATATTGTTTATATACTCAGTTCCAAAAGAAAGTGTGCACTTTCGCTTTTTTGCTTTAACCTTAATTTTCACATAGTTTATGGCAATTAAGGGAGTAAAAGTGATATCATACTTCAGATTAGACCTTAAAGAATATTGGCATCAAAACAGATGTGGATAGAATTGCTCATACTGCATAAACGCAGTCAGATCATTATGGTGTTGATGGTTTTGAGATTTGGACTCCCTACAACTTCTTCTGTGGAAGGAGCTACACGCTTATATGCCGTTGTAGAATTTGCCTAGGCCTTCAACGCCATTTCCACTCTAAAATTTGAACTTTCCAGTAGACGTTACATGTGCGTCAACGTTAGAAATCGCTACATTAGAAGTCTAATACATTGTCGTCGAACGGTGCAACAACTTTCTTTAACAAATTTGTATGCCTTTAATATGCCATTCAACAGGACACTTGCTATCAGAACATAAATACCGTACAAATTCAATTTTTTTTAGTGCTTTTGATTTCGCCAGGTTTGGTCTTGTTCACCGACGTTAATTGTAATTCATTTCACGCTAATGCGCCACGTACAAATGTGATTAAAATATGAATTTATGATAAGGTATGCCAAAAAGATTACAGTGAGTGCAATTTCAGATCGGTAACTCATCCAGCACGCGAGGCACACGTAAAACACTTAAAATGCAAAGTCGCGACCAAGCCGAAAAGCGGTGCGTGCTATGTGATTTTTTTTTATTAATATATCGTTTTTGAATAGTCTTGAGATGTGCCATACAAATTTTTCTGGAGGTAGACGGTATACTTTTCGAGATATTCAAAATTCAATAGTGCACACTTTCTTTTGGAACTGAGTATATATAAGAGTAACATATTTTCCTGTAACCAAACGCACTTTTTCTTTTGCGCGTCAATATGTTTCGCTTTTGTTCTTCAAACGTCTAGTAACTACATTTGGTTTAGATTTGTGTAAAGGTTTTGGAAGAAAAGCAACGATATTCGTTTCCTTGTCATAAGTATTGAACATTTGCGTGAAGAAGACAACATCAACGGCAGACCAGAATAAGTGGTAATAGAAATTGAATACAAAGGTATGTGTCAGGTCATGCATAGAAATCAAAGAATAGTCAATTTGTGATATGTTGGCACATGTTTATAAAATCAAAAACATGTAATTTTGCATGCTTTGATTCGAATCTTGCAGTTGTCTGTGTATGATATCTGTAAGATTCGACCCAACGCATGCAAAATTTCAGTAATTATGAGCATTTGTATCTATTGACTTAAAATTGTCACAATTCTTTTTAAATATAAATGGGCATTTTTTTCAGTTGTTCACAAATAAAATATAGGTGGCCTGGCAGAGCATAACTAGGTAATAGCTAGAGTTGCTGTGTCAATTCAATACAATGTCGCCTGTTTTTGTAACAACGGAAATTGTTGAGCGTGCTCAGATTTTCGGGGAATGTTCTAAACAATTTTTGTGAAAATAGTTCTAAATTGTATAATGAGTAGGCTAAAAAAGAGAACAACAAAAGTCAAAAATTCAAAATTTTAGAGCAATGAAAATTGTCTCTCTTTAAAATCGTCTATTCGCACCATACAGATTTTGCTCCATAACTGGTCACATAGCCCATTACCGAGGTCTTACCTTAAAGCTACTTTTTTCCCAGATTTGGACCCAAAATTTGTCAAAAAAAAAAAAAAAAAAAAAAAAAAAAAAAAAAAAAAATACGAAATGTACACTTTTTAAGCTTTATACGACCTGATTAAATGATTACGACAAACTATTGAAGCAACGACTCATTTTTTCGCAATTTGATACCAAGTTCATGAAGCGATGTCGAAAGTAGGTCAAAAACAAAAACGTCACAACATACACGATGACGTCATATTGAAATTCAAGTATGAATCTCGTTTGAATCTTGGTCCGCGCTGTATGCGCATGCGTGACAGTTAAAAAATTAAATTCAACCGCATCTGTGACGGAGTTGAATTTGGGTTTGGATTCTCCCTAAATTCGGCGATCTCTCTTATAATTTCGGCTCAATCTCTGTCTGAATCGCATATTATTAACCATTCTTAGGTGGCCAACACAAAAGTTTTGCATATTTTGCAAAAAGGAAGTCCAAAGTAGGTCTTGTATGGGAAAGGGTTAACCAGCTGAAATTATTTTAATAGTTATGCCTCACCCTTTCCCAAACGGCAATAAGTTTGGATATTCTTTTTTGGAGGTTTTAAACACGACAAACTATTCATGTTAAAGCTACTATTTCCCAGATTTGGACCCAAAAATTGTCAAATACAAACGAAATGTACACTTTTTAAGCTTTATACGACCTGATTAAATGATTACGACAAACTATTGAAGCAACGACTCATTTTTTCGCAATTTGATACCAAGTTCATGAAGCGATGTCGAAAGTAGGTCAAAAACAAAAACGTCACAACATACACGATGACGTCATATTGAAATTCAAGTATGAATCTCGTTTGAATCTTGGTCCGCGCTGTATGCGCATGCGTGACAGTTAAAAAATTAAATTCAACCGCATCTGTGACGGAGTTGAATTTGGGTTTGGATTCTCCCTAAATTCGGCGATCTCTCTTATAATTTCGGCTCAATCTCTGTCTGAATCGCATATTATTAACCATTCTTAGGTGGCCAACACAAAAGTTTTGCATATTTTTAAAAAAAAAATCATTTTTTGAAATTAGACCATCTGTTACCCTCCAGCTTTAACATATATACGAAGTTGGCTAATTGTATATGTAATGAGTACCATGTCAACATATTCAAACAATAATCCCTGAATACATTTCGTTGAGATTTAATGTTTTTCTAGAAACATGCTCATGAATATATGGTACATTTTCTTCCAAAACCTAGTAACTAAAGCTTTAACCCTTTCCCAAACAAGACCTGGTTTTGACGTCCCTAATAGAAAAGGCTTGGGAAAACATTGAGACAAAAGAAGAAACTGCTGATAACCAGCAGTTTCTCCTTTTGTCTCAATATTTTCTGTGCCACATTTAACACAAATCCTATCTTTAATAACATCCATTTTGTCATTTTTTACAGTTTTTGAGGTGGATCACCCTAAAAATTTGTCGTTTGGGAAAGGGTTAAACAACCTGTAGGATTATAAACAGCGATATTACATTTTTGATTCAATAAGGAAATACACCTACATAAGAAAGCTTACACAAAGGAAATGGAAAAAGATGGAAATTACGTTTTGAGACAAACATTGACCAAGATCAGCCTTTGTATACACGCAGTCTGATAAAAATCCATCTAATTCTCTAATGTCGTCTTCATTTCATATGGGATCGACCGAAGAACCGCTCGGGTCCCTGCTAAAACTCTTAGGCCTAGACTAATCCGGATTCAAGGCGATCTCAAAAGCCCTATTGGCCCCTTTTCTAGATCTCGAAAAGTGCAAACCATATAATAGTCTCATTGGTGACTCAAATAAAAAGTGTAAATTTCATACGTGTGCAGCAAAGTTATTTTCAAGATTACACGTCAGAAATAAAAACTAATATAATTTTACATGCAAATGCATGTATAAGCACATTGTTATTCTTGTTGGTTATCCTGCATACCAAATGTTTTAAAGTATCCTACTTTTAATATAGTTTTGGGATAATGTTTTCAAAGCTACTTCATACAGCCTTTCGTAATAGTTCATCACTATTAACCCGGGCAAATTTTATTTTTGTCGGCAAGGTCCGTAGGCCAAGCGATTTATGCAAACAATAAAACGTTGGGTCATTATAGGTGCTCTTCCAGGTAATTTGTCGCGAGTCAGACATACGCAAAAGCCCTGAGTTAATGTGGTGGACTATAATACTATTATAAGATATTCTATACGCAATTAAGATATGGATGTCTACGTTATAAGCTTTTTGCCGGACATCGAAAAAGTTCTCAAAAAGTTACTACCTCATGTGAATTTGATATATCACAGAATAGGGTGGGATGGATTAGGGTTCAGCATTGAAAAATGTAAGTAGATGTCCAGTCAATTCTAAAGTTCAAGGCTTTCCAATTCATTTTAGATTTCTGCCCCCACCCCCACCCCCTCCCATTTCTAACGAATACGGACTTTGCGTAAATTATGTAACAAAACATCTGAAAGAAAAATATGTTATTAATTTCAACAAAAATGTTCGTAAGTTCATTGTTGAAATGGTTTTACTTATTAGCAAAACCTGATAGGCCCAATCTGATTTCTTTTGCAATCAGATGTCTTCTTACACAGTTTACGGTTTCCTTTTTGTACTATATTTCAAAATCCCATGGAAATCTGAGCGGACACTAATTTTCAAACAATCGTACAGGCGAACAGGAAAATACATTAACAATATGATATGCCATGCCCGAAGTTTGTAATTTGCTCAGAAACGAAACAGATTTGTCAAAATTCAAAATGAGATTTAACCCTTGCCCAAACCAGTCCATATTTTGGCTTAACCTTCATGCATAGTCTTAAAAAGCAATAGAAGAAAATCCTGTAATTATTTTTCAAATGGCCAGTGACCAAGGGTTAACACTTGATTCTAATTCAAAGTCATGCCTTGAATATTCTACTTATTATATGTAAATTATATACAGAGGTTTTCGTCCCCAACTGATCAGATTCATTAATTAGTAGAACTCTTAACCCTTTACCGAACGACGAAATTTTAAGGTAGTCGAAATTAATGGTGCTGCTGATGACAACACGGATGCTAATAAAGAAGGGATTTGTGTACAATAAAGCCCCGAAAATATTGAGGCAAAAGGAGAAAATGCTGATTATCAGCATTTTTTCTCTTGTCTCAATGTTTTCCCAAGCCTCTTACAATAAAGCCCCGAAAATATTGAGGCAAAAGGAGAAAATGCTGATTATCAGCATTTCTTTTCTTTTGTCTCAATGTTTTCCCAATCCTCTGACAATAAAGCCCTGAAAATATCAAGGCAAAAGGAGAAAATGCTGATTATCAGCATTTTCTCCTTTTGTCTCAATGTTTTCCCAAGCCTCTTACACTAAAGCCCTGAAAATATCAAGGCAAAAGGAGGAAATTTTGATTATGAACATTTTCTTCTTTTGTCTCAATGTTTTCCAAAGCCTCTTTGTATTAGGGACGTCAAAACCAGGTCTTGTTTGGGGAAAGGGTTAACAAAGAAAACATTGTTTTCATTGATCTTCGGCTCTTCTTCTGACCGAGCACCAAAGTAACAAAAGGTCACTGGTAAAAGTCAACAAGCTTTTGATGAAGAAGTCATTTATATCAGGCCCATATTTATCTTTTTATGTAAAAAAATTCCGTTTTCATTCGGCCAGTAAGACACTGTTTATCAAGTATCCTGCATTATTATTTTCCCTAACAACATTTTCAATGTTTTTGATATCCCTTACAAAGAAAAATATCGAGATATCAGCATGAAATGCTTATAAGTAGTATTTGCTTCTTTTTCACTGACAATCTGTGCATGCATACTTTCTGCAAAATGGGTTATATCGCCAGTAGGGGATCAAAACCTCGCAACTCCAGCTTTGTCAACCTGTAGTTACGAGGTTTTGACTTCCCACTAAAGATAAGTTTCATCTTAATCAACGTATTCAAATTTTAAACAATCCTTTGGAAATTCGAACGGGAAAGGGTTTAGTTATGTATAATCATGATTTTAATATCTTTGCTGTTGTATATGTCCAGTAGGCTCACATATTTCTAATCCTGATTTTTAAAAGCTTGAAAAGTGAAATTAAACATTTTTTTCTTTGAATCGGTTACAATGGAAAAGTCTCCGACAGCTTTCCTCGGATCAGCTTTGCCGGATCTGTCAGAGTTATTGGACGGGATTTTACCGGAGTGTCCCGTTAAAATGTTAAAAATGACAATGGCATACAGTAACATCGATGGAAAACGAGTGTGTAAGGCTCTTTTTGCATTTATCCATACAATATTTGAGCCATAATCTGGAAAAAGATACTTTGAATTAGAGTTTTCGAGAACAACGTGGTTCAAGATCAGACTGCGTATACACGCAGTCTGATCTGGAACCACGTTGTTCCCCGATAGCTTCTTTGTGACCTGTAGCAAACGTAAGAAAACAGCATGGGTCCAAGTAAGACTGCACTTATGCATAGGCTAATCTTGAAATATGACCGTCTCGTATGTTTTAAAGGGTCCCTTTACCAGATCCTGGCTCATATGTATTGTAAGTGGGCGATTAAAACCTCGTAATTACAGCTTGAAAATAGCAGATGCTACGAGGTTTTGATCTCTAACGGACGAATTGATGATTAAGTAGAACTTTTTATCAAGAAAATCTTCCTTTCAATAATCTAAGACTTCTTAAGATGGAAGACCAAAGTAACAAAAAGTAATACGTAAAAGTACACAAGCCTTTGATAAAAGCAGACGTTTGTGCCGTATATATCATGATCGGCTGGTAAAAAATATTTCGTCTGTGTTATTGCAAAACCTCGTAACTCCAGCTTTAAAGCTGGAGTTACGAGGTTTTACAATAACACCAACATTTTCAGTTCTTATATGCAAGGCACAGTTTATAATTCAGTAGCCTAGACTATCATTTCTTTAACAAAATGTTCAATGCTTTTGACGTTCCTTACAAAGAAAATATTGAGATTAAATAGTAAAATGTTGATACGCAGCATTTGCTTCCCCTTTCTCATTACTTTCTGTGCAATAACATACATACTTTCCACTGAATGAGATATAATTTTTTATTATCCATCAACATATTCAAATTTGGAACAATGGCAAAGTTTTGTACTTATAATAGACTGTATTTACCGCCATGTTTTGATAACACCTCGGTGTTGTTATAATATCTCGTAACTACGGCTTGAATCAAGCCGTAGTTTACGAGATTTTATGACAAAATCTTGGGAAATACTATTGTTTGTTCGACGCCACGGTAAACTGGATAAAATCGTTCCCTATTATAGATAAATACGTAAAGGGTTAAGTAGATATGAATTAGCATAATTTCCATATCAGCAACGATGCAAATGATCATTCAAAACTTGATACTAATTTATAATCCTATTTATTAAAAACGTGTAAAGTGAAAAAAAGTATTTCTTTTAATTGGTTGCCATGGAAAAATACCCGACAGCTTTTGTGGGATCAGCTTTGCCTGGTGTTTTAGGATATTTGGATGGAATTTTACCGGATTATCCTGTTAAAATATTAAAAATGACTGTAGCAACCATAGATGGGAAACGAGTGTGTAAGTTGTTTGTGTATTTTTACACTATATAGTTTGAATTGTTTGAATAATCCGAGATAACCTGCCACAAAACTAAATGCAGAAACTGTATTATTGCATTTATCATAAAATTTTACTTTAATTGTTACTTGAATTTTTATTACATTTTTGCATCAGTTGATTTACTTTTTGTCCTGTTTTCTTTCAGTTGAATGTCCGGCCCTCGAAGATGAAGAATTACGAAACAAAATCGAGATTCTATTTGCCGATCTGCCTATTATTACCAAATACAGAAACCGTCTTCCAAACTTGAAGTGGGTTCATACAGGATGGAATGGTTTGTTTGATAGAACTTAGAATATACATGTTTATGTTGAGAATAGAGGATACAATACATTCTAGAGCTACTACCCGTCAAAAAATCTTTCCCTGTACAGTCTGTACTCACATGTTCGGCTTATCAGAGGCGTGTTGTTTTGAGCAAGATTTTTTTAAAGATTTTGAAAAATGTTTAAGATAAAGAGTTTTTTGAGACCTAGATACTGACAGAGGTGTTCCGAAAGCTCCAGTTTTTCATACAAATGACGTTATGATGACGTCATTTGTAAGAAGTATGGCGCATTCGGAACACAGCGGTTTATGGATCATGGAACATTCGGAACAACTCGTTCAATTCTCTCTTCAGAGTTGAACGAGGGGTTCCATAAGAAGTATAGGATTATAGCGCCTCCCATTGAACGTCTTAAAAATCTCGCTTGAAAGAACGCTATATCCTAAAACACCTTAAGAAATCTCAAGATATCTTAAGAAATCTCGCTTGAAAGAGCGCGCCTCGGTTTTTAAGATTGTTTTCCTACAAATAATTTGGAAGTATCAGAATTCGAATGCCACGAGAAAGTGTAATTTACGTATTTTCAGTCTATAAGGACACATGTCTAGAATTAAAGGCCCAAGACATTTTGTGTTCCTCCATACCATAACAGTGGTTGATTAGTGAATGTTTCTTTTTTCAGGGGTGGACAACTTGGTGAATGTCATTCATAAGAACAAGGAGGTATGGTATACACATTTTTGAGATTATATAGTGTGCGAGAACAAAAAATGCCACATTCGTCAAAGTTAATACTTATCATAACATTGTTATAATTTTACATAAAATTGCAAGTCTGAATTACGTTTGGAATATCATTGGTTATTGCAGAGACACAATTTAACAGAAAACGCACATCTTTTGTAATAAAAGTAAATCTTTTTCATAGCTGGTAGAATCTACATGTCGTCGGTGTAAATGCAAACCCTCGTATGTCAATTGTTGCGATTTTCAAAGTCAAATATTGCATGCCCAGTTAAGACAATTCTTGCAGATTTTAAGGTATTTTTCAAGTACAGGGTGTCCCAAACGTAAGGTAACACTTATAAAGGGTAATAGCTCTGCTATTTCTTAGCCGATTTCTTTCGGACAGCTATCATTATCTGCGGAATTCATTGAAATTATGTTTGCCATACACTTCAATGTTATGCACAAATTAAAATGGCGTTCTTTTTGGCTTCATCTGTACCACTATCAAAATGACGTCACAACCTACCTTCTCACACTTGTATGCATGATGTAAAGCGTGTCACTAATTTAAATCTCCAATATGTTCTCAAAGAAAGTTTCAATCTTGGTATAAAACAGAAGGTCAACCAAGAAGAAAACTCATCTACTCAATAAAAGATTAATTCGAACGATCTCGGTCATATTTTGATGATTATAGAAGCAAAAAAATCGAAAACTTCCCACATCGCAGAAAACATCTCAGCTTTGAATGGGCCTGCGTATCAAAGTCCGGGAAAGTCAACGAGAGGAATTTCGTCAGAACAAGATTCGTTGAAATCTTTAGTACAATGCATTTTGAAATTCTATTTGAAACTTTCCCATAAAGTATTCAAAATATGAAATCGCAGTCTTTGGGAGATCAAGTCAAACGCTTAGACTGTTGTAGGTGGACACATGCCGGATTCGGATTCAGACACTGGACTATTTTCTGTGGAGAAACATGTGGTCTACAGTGCAATTCTTAAAGCAGGAACATGTTAAATTGAACATGTACAATGTTGCTATTAAACATTCAAAGAGAATGTAGGAAAATTTCCATGGACACGTGTGAGACAAGTATAGAAAGCTTTAGCACAAGAATAAATCAAGGAAAGCGACAGAAGGGACGTAATCTAGAGAACGTCATTTACTATCTAAATGACGTCATTGATGAAAATAGGATGTGTTTGATTTATCATAGATAAAATATACATGTACAAATTTTATGATACATTGATGAAATTTCTTTTATTCAATTATGTACATAACCTTCTGCACTGTCAGTGATATTGGGAACACACAGGTGATATATTAGCCGAGATATAATATTTTCAGTGTTACCTTACTTTTGGGACACCCTGTATTTCAAGTAAATCCTTTCAGTTTGGGAAAAGTTATTACACTTTTTTCCGTCCCCTTTAAATTTTTTCCAAAAACGAGATACGAGGTTTTGCATTTACAACGACGATGCAGTTCATAGAACTAGATCTTTGTGGTTCGATAACAATGATGGTAACATACGTGTTTGTCCTAAAATACTTAGTTCTAATGTAAAGCATGTCTTGGTAGCAGAACAAGAACATAATAACATCATGCATTTATTGATTTCGTGCCTTTGCAGCCATTTCCGACCTTCACTTTATCGAAAACGCTGGGTATCGTGAACGCCCCCTACATGGCTGAATACGTCATTGGTTACGTCATAGCAACTGAAAGAGAATTCTTTGAAATGAAGCGACTCCAAGATGTAAAAGAATGGGGACAGTAAGTCGTTATTTGTAACATATAATTATTGTGTCTATACCTTTAATCAAAAGCAGGATTGTCGAAGATTTTTTATAGTCAGCATTTTGTTCTTATTCCTTAGTGTGTTTCTAATGCATTGACATTTAAACTTTCAGTAATAAGAATCACATTTTGTTGATTTGCCCGTTGATTTTGTACAATACTAGTTGTTTGACATTTTGGAAAATACTGCCTTTTCGACTTACCTGCAGGTTGAAATTTGGTAAGGTGCGGAAACTACATAGCTTAACTATAGGATTCCTGGGAACAGGGGCCATTGCGGAATATAGTAAGTTTTTATTTAAAAAAAAAAAAAAAAAAAAAAAAAAAAAAAAAAACAAATCAAAAACGTAGTTCCAGTCAGGAAATAGTTCGTCTCTTTCTCGCAAATTTTACTTCACGCACGTATCATGTTTACACATTGTAGCCGCGAAACTGCAAAATATGAATTTGGCCCCTAACCTAATTTTAATACTATGTTGAGAATATTTGTCTCGTTGATGCAGTTCTTACAATTTTACAAATATACGTAGCAATTGGAAGTGTCCCAGTTAGAAAGATGCCACTGAAGACAAATTAATGTTGACAAAATTGGATCTAACACACAAAAAAAACCCATAAAAATATTGATCATTACGAAAAACGAAAATAATGGCTATCAGCATTTTTTCTATTGTCTCAATATTTACACAAGGTCTTTCTGTCACAGACATGATTTTTTTTTCTTAACTGGGAAAGGGTTTAACCAATTACCAAACGACAAAATTTTAGATCAGCCCAAATTCAAAGATGTTGCAGACAACAATTCTAGTCGAATGAAATATAGCAAATTTTGGTCATTTGGAGTAGAAAATATTATGGGAAATGAACAAATATCTCTTTTCTTTGGAGGAGTCAAAAGGGGTTAATGTGTGGTAATGGGTTCATGTTCATATATATATTTTAATAAAATAAAAAACACAAAACAATGTTTATTATAGCGGCAAGACAGTGCAAATCCTTGGGTATGAAGGTATGGGGTTTGTCACGCCGTCAGAAAGAAGAAAAAGACAAAAGTCCAAGCTTCGATGTGTATAAGTAAGTATAAACTATCATTTTTAAGTCATCAAGTTAAGGCAATCCACCCTTAGTGGGATACAACGTTCCATCGCCGAATGTTTACAACCTCGCCCGAATAGGTTCGGATACGTAGCGAATGTTTAACGAAGTCGGACGAAAAATTCCGACGTCGTGTGAATCTCATTAGGGGTGGACTACCTGAAGTTGGTAAACTGTATGCAAGTCCAGGTGCGTTCTCAGACAAATAAGAAAAAAAAAACAAGAGCCAAAGCTTGGATTTTCATAAATAAGGAAAACGATTTCTGCAAAAGATCTTTTATCGAAGTGAAAATCTAGAGAATACGGTACTACTCGATAGAATCATATCTATAAAAAGGATGATTCTCTCTGACCAGTTTGATAAAAGCATTTGATTAATAACATACATGTATTTTCCAATTACAGGACGGTTAAAGACTTACCCGAATTCCAGAGAAGTTGTAGTTATGTATGCAACGTTTTACCAATGTCTTCGTCAATCATTTTCCTTCTTGTTGAATCCCAAAACTTTGTAAACCGAGACAAAAATCGGATTTAATTGAAGATTTTTCCCCATTCCAGGACAGTTAAAGATTTACCCGAATTTCTTGAAAGTTGTGATTATGTATGTAACGTATTACCAAGTACGCCGTCAACGAAGAATTTATTATCTGGAGGAATATTAGAGCATTGTAAAAATAGGGTATGTATAGATTAAGACAGTCCACTCTGAATGAGATTCAATTTTTGTAATAAAAAATACAATGAAATGACACATCTGCAGCATTGCCTTGATATCTTGCAGCCGAGCCCGGATAGCTCAGTCGGTTACGTCGGAGTCTGTCAATCCAGGGGTCTCGAGTTCGAACCCCGGCTCGGCCAGTATCCATTCTGACATTTGACAAAAGTCATTTGTCTCTCAGCAATGGGTGTGAATCATGTCTGTGAGAGAGCTGCTGGAGGCTCGGTTTGGATATTCTGGTTGTACTGGTGCCAGAAATACCAGGGACCCACGGTTAGGTGCTCCAGCCGCCGCGATATGACCCTGGTAGTTGAAAAACGGCGTAAAACCCCAATAAACTCAAACTTGATATCTTGCAAGTGTGAGACACGTGTAAGTTTCGAACCACCACATTCCAAATTGCAGTTGTTTGGATTTCGCCATTATGCTGTTTACATACGCATATCGCTGGTGGGGAGTCAAAATCTCGTAAGTACAGCTTGAATAAGCTGTAGTTACGAGGTTCTGACTCCCCACCGACGATATTTTGTGAAAATGTGCCAAAATACCGTTACTGCATAATAATTGTATCGATTAATTCTGTTCCAAAGATAAAAAAAACTCGGACCACTCCTTTTTGAAAAGTTGTTCTAGGAAATCGTTAATTCGCATTTGAAATTCGCCAATTTTGTCATTCGCCAAGCTAATGTTTGGTAGCAAGGTTTTACAAATCGTCCGTATCATTGAAAAACCTCGTAACTCCATCTTAAATCAAGCTGGAGTTCGAACGCTTTGCAATAACACCAACGAAATTCTATTTTCAGAAAACTGTTTTCATAAATATTGGTCGAGGAGACGTTGTAGATGACGCGTGTATAGTAATGGCTATCAAGTAGGTCTTTTTAAGTTTCACTGACGGTTTTACTATGTTTCCATCGCTCATTGTTTACTATATTGTCACCCACCAATGGGTTTGAAATCGTTAACCTAAGTGGGCGAGCAGCTGGAGGCTCGGTAAGGGTGTTGTGGTAGTACTGGTTTGAGAAACAACAGGAATCCATGGGTAGGTGCTCCAGCCGCCGCGATATGACCCTGGTAGTTGAAAACGGCGTAAAACCCAAATAAACTCAAACTCATTGTTTACTATGTTTTACTACGAATAAATCAAGCTCTGGTATTATGATAGCGGATCTTGTCTAATCTCGGGGTCATGGTAGGATTTCATTATCCAATAGATAAGAGCGTTATTTTCAGAAAATTGTTTTCATAAATATTGGTCGAGGAGACGTTGTAGTCGACGCGTGTATAGTGACAGCAATCAAGTAAGGGGCTTCCAGCTTCACTAACATTTAGGCCCAACCTCCTTCGCAGTGAACCTATTTACTCGTAACCAGGATTGTGTCGCTTTTCAACAAAAACCTCGTAACTGCAACTTTAAACAAGCTGCAGATACGATGTTTTGTTTAAAAGCATCGATTAGATCTCTGCCATCGCAAACATTACTGTCAAATGTTTATTGACTTTCTTATTTTTGATTTATATTGAAAAAACGTACACAATGATATTGCTACTATTATAAGATCTTAATTAAGGTGTTAGATCTAAATGTTAACTAAATTGTTTAATAAAGAAATTAGAAAGAACTAAATGTGAAAATATATTTTAACGGCGCATCCTTTCGTCAGATGATTCCGTGAGCCCGCAAACACTCGAGTGTGCAATACAATCCGCCATCTTGACATAGTCATGTGACTCTATGCCATCATCACGCAGTGCTTATGCTTTACAAACCCGCTGTTTAGAGTTTGGGTTAGGCTAGCAGGATTTTGTCAAGACGCATTGTCCGCCGTGCGTGTGTGTGCATACGTTCTTCCCATTCAGCTGTCACATTGTTTTTGGAAAATCTTCGGGTAAATTAAAGTTTAGCGCTCCCCAGACAAATATGGCCGTCATTCTGTTACCGCAGATTTTAAAGAAGTTAAGTGATGAAATAGTGTAAGTTTGCATTAACAAAAATGAAAATGAGCGGGGTTATGGCGCATAAATGTTTTCAAAATGAAATGAAGCGGAGCATTGGGTGCACTTTCAAGTGGGCAAAGCGATTGGACGCCATTTTGGTAGGGACAGCTAAACCAGAAGAGTTCTAAATCTTCTCAGAAACTATTGGATGTATATCCCATCGTTATAAAACACGCCCGCATACCTAATGCAATAATTGACAAACATGATTATTATGCGACATTGCGTAATATTTCAAGTGTATAAACAATCATTGATGGCAACATTTTCATACGTCCGAAGGGTCGTATTCTGTTATGACCCCGGTCGTCCGTCAGTCCGTCTGTCCGTCTGTCCACCCGTTATCAATTTCTTGTGTGCGCAACTCCTACAGTTTTGATCGGAATTTAATCAAACTTGTCTGAATGAATCTCCATGGTGCTTAGTTGTTCACATTGCTTACGGAATTCAAATAACTCTTTTCGTTCTTGAATTATCTGCCCTTGATTTAAAAATGTCAATTTTCTTGTGTGCGAAACTCCTCCTACAGTTTTGATCAGAATTTTTCAAGTTTGAGTTATCTGCCCTTGAATTGGAAAAAAATGGCCAATCTTACTGACTAGCCACTTTCGGGTAAATATGCGCCGCTCTGCGAAGCTCTACTTTGTTGCTATACAACATGCTTTTACCACTTTCCAAGTACATGGACAATTTTCTGGATCCCTCCGATTAAACATACCCATCCCCCCACAAAAATGAATCATTTTTTAATGTTTACAGACCCTGAAAAAACACCACTTTGTAACCATACGAAATGCATCAAATTACACACACTTGTACATACGCTTCACATAAGTTGATTCACCGTGCCGGATTTCAAAATTATGTGTCAAGGAGATAATGATTAAAAAATATTTTAACTCTATATTCATATGCAAGGAAGGTAATTTATAACATTTTTGTCAAATATTTCCATACGTATGCATTAATTCAAAATTCTAAACCGTACAAAATGCTTATGTTTGTATTTGGACTGGAAATGTAACACACATTAGGAATTATTGGCACTGTTCAAATTTCGCATCTGCCTCTTTGGTGTTTTTGAGGGATTGGATACCTTAAAGGGCCATTTGAGTTATTCGTGAACATAGCCCTATATAATTATGCTAAAGCCAATCTGTGAATTATAACCTGTTTTATAAGCCTATTAAAACTTGTATCTATCGATCATTTGTTTAGTTTCCCATTATGATATGAAATATTTTTAAGTGATTGGCACAGTTGAATTATTTAAAAGTTCACTTAGCTTTAGTTGACTGGTTACAATTAATTCATTGATGATTCCATCAACATTCGTTGTTGCTATTATTTGAACTATTTTTAAAACACAAAATTACCAACAAAATGTATTTTTACTAATAAAAATGTGTCCTTAAATCACATAAGAAAAACGGAACCTAACATGTATGTATGGAATCAATTATATCCGTATGTAATGTATACAACGAATGTTAACGACCGCGCCCGAATAGGTTCGGATACGTAACGACGCAAAATCCAATGTTTTATGAATCTCAAAATGGCCACATTATGGGTATTCTATCTTAAGGGGGAATGCTCCAGTTTCCTAATTTTTTTCCCAATAATAGAATTTATTTATATTTTGTATGTTGAATTTACATGTTATTACCAATTGAAAAATTAAATTAAATTGGAGGGTCAGCGATCTTGTTTGAATTTTATAGGCATTCGTATCACATACCCCTACATCGAAAAAATGCACAATTTCTTGCACCTGTCCAAGGTCACTAAAATGCTAATAAAATGCTGTATATTCATCGTTTAGTCCTAAAAACGGATTTAAAGTAACGTCTTGCATTTAATAAGAACAGAAAACCCAAAATATGTGCTATTATAAACGCGTAAATGTATAAAACAGCATGCTCACGTGTTCGGTTTGATCAACGAAGCTGGAGTATTTTATGTCAAAATTTGCATATTTTTGGAAATATTTCAAGTTCTACATAATGTGAATCTTTTATTCAAACCAGAAGGTCGTAGACCCATGAGGCATATAAATTTACAACAGAATATACAATATGGCGAACAGTAAATATAGTCAGCAAACAATCTAAATGATTTGAAGCAAAGAATACTCACACTAGTCCATTGCTATCTATCTTGTTCGAAACGAAATAACAAGACAGATATATGGGTTGATGTAATAATAGAATTTGATAAATCTCCCTCATTGCATTAAGCAACATGTCCTGGTAATAATCCAAAAAGAAAATGTATAGGTCAGCGCACTTATTAGTGAGTTACAAGAATTTTTATCAGCTACACATTGATAAAATGACGCAAAACAGTGGTAACTGCATACACACTTACGACAGTCTTGCTCTAAATAATCGATTTACATCTTGAGGAAATCAGTTTCGCATAATAAATACACTTTTACCGTCGAAAATGGTAAATTGTAATGATGTGTTATATTATTGAAATTCTGGTAGCGAAACATATTGGTACGAAACATTAAATTTACTACAGTAATGACCGAGTGTTCCGAAAAACTGGAGCATTCCCCCTTAACGTTCATTGTAACTTGTAAACATTTTTCTTTTCAATTATAATTGTGATGTTTCGTGTCATGTATAATTGGCTTATCAGTAATGGTCTTCGTATTGATAAAGGTAGTCCACATATTTGATACCAAAAACTTCCTGCAACTTCGGGTATCATTCGTGACACGGAAGATTAAAAAAAAAAAGATCCGGATACCCTCGTCAATTTCCGTTGTCACAAAAAACGGCGAAGGTGGAGGTGAACTTGCAAGAATTGTTTGATATCTATTGCTCGATATAATACGTTAACCAATTCCAATTCAGTGACCATTTTTGACTCTTCAACAGACAAAGGCTCTGAAAAATGGTGTGGGAAATTAAGAAATGCTCGGGACAAGCAATTTCTTCCTTTCCCGCAATGTTTTCTACGCCATAAGACCAACTAATTACTATTATATAAATTTCATTCAATTGAAATTTTCATCTGCAACATCTTTGTATATGGACCAGTCTAAAATTTTGTCATTTAGTAATAGGCTAAATTAAATACTTAAATTACAACTTCAGAAATAAATGGTTATGGAAGGCAATATTGGACGTAATGAACACCGAGCCTCTACCTCAAGACAGCCCCTTGTGGTCCCTACCGGAAGTCACCATAACTCCACATATATCCGGATGGTCAACCGATAAATCGGTAAGTTGACTGACCCTTTCCCAACTGTTAAAGCCATTTAAAGACTGAATATGATATTGATTAGAAAAATAAGACGGAACAGACAATATTAATCAGTTCCTCTTTTCTGTCCAGATTTAAATATTTTAGCTTTAAGTCCCTTCAATTTATAAAAAAAAATGATTTTTGTCCTTTGTAAAAGGTTTTATTTCAAAGTGATTATCGTCTGAATTTCAGCGACTTGAATCAATAGTTAAAATAGATATGAGCCAATATTTATTTTCGTGGAAATCTGACGAAAAAAATGTTCAATTTTTATTTCCAATTTATTCTGTGAATTTTGGTTCAGGATGAAAGTACTACATTTAAAGTAATGAATAACGTCAACAGGAACATTCTGATGCACATGTAAATACTCGAGATCGTATTTCATAAATCTATGGTCTCAATAAAATGTCCTCGCTGTAACAACCACATTTTCTTTCAGAAATTCGATTTGCAAGTTTTAAGATTCTTTCAAAGTATGTGTTTCGAGAATAAGAAGCCAGACTGAATGACTTATGTTCAAGTCGATTTCCAAAAATGATTCGTTTGGCTTTTCTTCAATGTAGTATTGTATTTTCATAATTAATTAGAGAATGTTGTCTTTGTCAAATGTTTTAAAGCTTCTATATAAGAAAAAATGTATGCGCATGTACTTTAGACTCTAGAAAATGCTATTCTCTTTGTATTTCAGGCACAATAAAGTTAGCGTAACACCTTTTTTGTGAAATAATTTGCTGAAAGTGCATCGTTACATTGAGGACATATTAGTTATTGCAAGGACAATATTCGCTATTTTATGAAATAAACAGAAAGAAATTAATTTCACTATTTTATTCAAACTTCAAATAATTAGGTTCAAAAACATACCAATTTTACAATCAAAACACATAATTTTTATTGAACCATGCTGCAGTTTGTAATAAAAAAGTCTTTGTTATTGGAATGACATTTACCATTACTGTGAGGACTTATATTTAAATATTTTTCCATTTCTTACATTCTATTGACCTATATATGGTCATTAAATATCAAAATCAACGCAATTGTAAAAAAATATATACATTTAAATGTAAAAGTCACTTTGTTAAACCCTTTCAAAAACGTTAAATGTTATGCTATGTTACAACTGCTTATCAAGTCAAATCGATCGCACTGACTGCTCAAATTCGCCCATTATTCCCGACTTAAAGACTTTTCTCTACCTCTACTCGATCAACCCGACCTCTACCGTCTATTTGATCGAATAAATAGATAAAGCACAGATCGAGTTGATCAAGATGTGGTTGGGAGCCACTTGAGTAAAAGCCCATGTAATCGATATAAAGATGTAAATCCTATCACACTCGATCTCCAGATTTGATTGATTCCTGATCTGGTCGATCGCCTATCCGATCAATACACGTTCGCTTTTCGATCAACTTTCTACCCAATCTTACACAAATATTTCTTTTATATTCAAACAAATAAAGAAAGATGACAAAGTTGAGCGGATAAAGCTCGATTGCCACGACCATTCCCGATCACAAATGGTGATCGAGTTCGATCTGTACTCGATTGCTTGATCGGCTTTGTCCAGTTAATTTGATCGGCAGTGGATACCTAGCATAAAAAATTATACTACTTGAAAGCTGTTGAAGACTACAAAAATGAAGTTTATGAAAATCTAACTTGTGTGTACAATATAGATGAATGGATATCAAAGGAAACGGACTCAGCATTTACTTCTCTTAACTTAGTGTTCGTTAATTAGGAAGTAAAAACCAAGTCTTCTTTGTAAAAAAAAATGAGAAGACCCGAATAAAGTTAAGCAATTACAAATATGACGAAAAAAATATATTGAATGTCTTAAACCTTCTCGTCAAACCATAAAATATCACATTGGGAAAATAATAGCATACGAAAATTCAAGTAAAAAACACTCAAAGTATAGTAAATCGTTTTAGGAGCAAAAAATTTCGACCATAGTCTGACTGTACAGTCTTTGCATACTGATTGAGTTCGATCCTTATAGCAATATACGCAGATGATTTGTTGTTGTTGTTATTATTTCTTTTTTGGAAGATAGCTCACATAATAATTTAGATACACGGTTGTAAGACATTGAGTGTCCTAAAACTGAATTGTCCAAAAAAACAAAACAAAACAAAAAGAAATAAAGTAATTTGAAAATGTTTTCTTCTTAACTTCTTGTTTACCTAGATAAGATAATATTTGACAAAAAAATCCATCTTTTGGGGGGATGAAATGTTGTGATTGCAAGATTACATGCACGATTCGTATCAATACATGTGAATTGCCTTGGAATTTTAAAAAAGTCTACTTGTCTTTCCACGGCACCCCTATTAGAACAGGAACTACTTTGCCATGACCACTTTCAAAAAATGACATTTCTTCAAAATCCATGGAACAAAGATATACAGATTCATACCTTAAAAAGAAACAGTGCATTATGTCTCTACGATATTGAGGAAATGTCATTTCAGAACGATCATTTAGAATTAATCTTGTCAATTAATCTAGAAATATATCCTTCATACAACATTCCAAGGTGATTGGCAAAATATTTCCATTAAACTAGTGATAAAATTCATTCATTTGTGGTACCAAGAATCCATAAATGTGTAATGAGTCCTTGCAATAACGATTCCAAGTCCGCTCCATAACAACTGATCGGTACACATGTTTGGCAACAGTAATTATATTTTTTCAACTGAAATACTTCGCTTTCCTATTATAGTTTGAGACAATTATGCATCAACACCTTTTTCTCTTTGGCAAGAAGTCCATATTACAATAGAAAACTTCTTATGTCTTTGCAGTAACGATTTTCGTACTCCCAGTAACAAAACTGTCGTTATTGTGAGGACAGTTATTGCGAGGAATTCCGCGACCATTCGCTCCAAATTACACACAAGAATAACTAGGGAGAAAATATGTTGCATGCTGTAAACGTCATGATTCTATATCTGAATAAGTAAAGATATACGATTTTAAGATCTGAGCAATATAGTGTGGTTGATCGCGTTGCATAGAAAACGAAAAAGTAAGTCTACGCAGCCAACGGCCTACCTAATTTGCCTTGCAACTCCGAAACCAAGTATTACTTTGTCTTCATTTAAACATCGTGGCTTTGATGAGTGTTTCCACCTCCGTTTGGGTTGTATTTAAAGGAAATGTAACCATAAAGACTTTGATTACGCACATGTAAGTTATTGCGAGGACATTTCGTATCAAAAATCCAGGAACAGACATATATGGCCAAAAAATCTTCGTCGCACTTATATTTTCTCAAAAAGGGCTGACACTATTAATAATGTGAGATATAAAACATTAATGATATGAAGAAAAATCCGATCTTTACCGATTATTTTATATCGAAAATCACTTTGGAAATTGAAAATTTTGTCCAGGGACAAGAGAAAATGGTCATTTTCCGGTACAAAAGTGCAATATTTTCAGAAACATTCCATGTGCCAGGCCAAATAAACTGTCTCTATTATTGGTAGTGATGGTCGTTACACGGTGTACCTAAAATGACATGTTTATGAAAAGCCATTTCTGAGAAATTGAGCCAGGACAGCGATTTCCACGAAATAAAATATTGGCTCATATATTATATGACACAAGGCCTGGAAAATAGGCATTAGAGACAGTTTTAAAACTGTCATTCATGTCGTCAAATGCAGTCTACTAGATCTAGGTATCCATGCTGTTACCTTATACACGGTGGATAATCACGTGATACAACAATTTCAGAAAATCTTCAATAACTTTGTAAATACGGGACCGATTTGAATTCGGTTTGAAGCAGAGAAGATGGACAGACATCACACATTAGATGGATGTGGTGTATATTTGTAAAACCAACTGATAAAAAAGTTATTGAAGATAAACCAAAATTTTGGTTTATCTTCAATAATTTGTTTATTAGTTGATTTTTTAAAAATCTACCACATTCAGCTTATTTCCTTCTTGATCCCACATTCTCTGCTTCACACCGAATTCAAATAGTTCAATTTTTAACAAAAATATTGAAGATTTTCTGAAATTCTGAGTCATGTGATTACCCACCGTGTTAAAGTGTCTACAATCAATAATGAAGAAGCTAATGTTAGAAAACAACATGGATCTTGATCAGGTTGTACAAATACACAGGGTCATCTGGATCCAAATTGGTCTAAAGTGCCTTAACCCATTCCCAAACGACTAAATTGTAGGGAGGTCCACTACAAAAAACTGCCATAAATGATAAAATAGATGTTATCAAAGATAGGATTAGTGTGAAATATGGAACAGAAAATATCGAGACAAAAGGAGAAATTGCTGGTTATCAGCAGTTTCTTCTTTTGTTTCAATGTTTCCCCAAGCCTTTTCTATTAGGGACGTCAAAACCAGGTCTTGTTTGGGAAAGGGTTAAGGAACCTTCTTCCAGGTGCCGGCTCAAATAATTTCATAATCTTTATTTCCAATTAGTATCTAATTATTTAATAGACGTCTAATCCTTTCCCGAAACGGCAAAAAAGCAGATGAATCCGATCTAAGCTTTACACAGACGGAAAAAATACTGTTGATGAATGATGTCTGTGTAATGTAGCAGGAAAATGTTACGGCAAAAGTAGAATATCGTCGGTCACGTTCGAAAATGCCGTAACTACAGCTTATTCAAGCTGTATTTACGACAATTTCGAATGTGACCAACGATATGCTGGTCATCAATAGTTTCTACTATTATCTCAATTTTCACCAAACATTACACATTAAGGTCGTCAAACTAGGTCTTGCTTTGGAAAGGTTTAAGCCACACAATCATTCATATTTTCATTAGATTGCAAAACAAACGTTGTTATCATTTTTTCCAACTACGAACAACCCTACCGGAGGCATATTTATAGACAAAAATTCTGAGAGCCAGTCACTTGAATCAATTCTATTTTAGCATGTTTGTGCACATCCTTTATATGGTATTAAGACGTATTTTATATTGCAACACTATTATGTTATATACTCAGTTCCAAAAGAAAGTGCGCACTTTTAAATTTTGAATATCTCGAAAAGTGTAGCGTCTACCGCAAGGAAATTTTTTACGACACATCTCAAGACTATTGACAAACGATATATTGATGAAGAAGTCACATAGCATGCAAGAATTTTCGGCTTGATTGCGATTTTGCATTTTTAGTGTTTTACGTATGCCTCACGTGCTGGATGAGTTATCGACCAGAAATTACTCTCGCTGTACTCCGTTTGGCATATCTTAGCATAAAATTACATGTTCATTACATTTGTACATAGTGCATTAGCGTGAAAGGAATTACAATTAACGTTGGTGAGCAAAACCGAACCTAGTGAAAACAAAAACCTTCCGAAAATTTGGATTTGTACGGTATTTATCTTCTAATAGCAATGGGTCATTTGTATGGCATCTTAAAGGCAAACAAATTCGCTTTAGAACGTTATTGCAACGTTCGACGGCAATTCACAAGACTACTAACGTAGCGATTACTGACGTTGACGTACACATAAGGTCTACAAGAAAGTTTAAGCTTTAACGTGGAAATGGCTTGGATGGCCTGACCAAACCCTACAACGGCATATAAGCTTGTAACTCTATCCACAGGAAAAACTGCAAGGAGGGCAAATCTCAACACCATAACGATATGTCTGCGTGTATGCAGCATGAGCAATTCTATCGACATCTGTTTTGATCCCAATTTTCTTTAAGGTCTAATCTGAAGTATGATATCACTTTTACTGCCTAAATTGCCATAAACTTTGTAAAAAATAAGGTAAAGGTAAGACGCAAAAGTGCGCACTCTCTTTTGGAACTGAGTATATTATGCCATTAAAATTTCGAAATTTTGAATTAAACAATAAAAAAACCTATTAGGAATGTCAAAAGCATGTCTTTTTTTAAATTGTAAGACATAGGGATTCTTTATCCAATGTTCTGTCTCATTGTTTTTATCAATTTCAGCATTATGAACAAGTGTTGCAGTGTTTTGTTGATAACTATCATCGATATATAAAGAACGAGCCGTTACAGGGTGTTTTAGACTGGGAGCAGGGGTACTGAACTGTACGATTTAATTATTCAACGTTTCCACCGGGATGTCAGGCTGTTTTCATTGTCACAGAACAAGGACATTTTCTTTTTCAACAACACTCATGACTTTGACACTGATAGTGGACTGAAAGAAAGAGGATGTCTACCATTATTTGATAAATTTCCCCCCACAAAGCTTTCTATTTGAATTGTTTATTAGCAAAAGGATTCTAAGCATTAAAGAAAACTGAGTTTCCAGATCAGCTTGTGGTCAAATGCATTCTGATAAGGATCTGCTAACTTTCAAGTCCGACAGCTAATGATCAAATGCTGAAGCTGTTAGAGAACAATTTTGATCTCTATCAGAGTGATATCATGCTGATCTTGGTTTTGACCCATTACTACACATTGACGCCTTTCGACTCCCTGTCAAGAAAAGGCTTGGGAAACATTGCTGAAAATGAAGAAATTGCTTGTCACAAGCAATTTCTTCATTTTCGACAATATAAACTAACCCAAATTGGAAATATTTCTGAAATTTAATCAACTAGAAATTGTCTTCTGCAATGCCTTTCAAATTGGAACAGACCAAAATGATGCCGCCTGGGTCAAATTCTATAAAGGATCCTTTTCCAGATCTCGGCTCAATTCTTATAATCAGACGATAATCAGAATTAAATCATGTTTGTATTTAAACCACTTGATATTAAAATTGTAACTTTTACCACAAAAATATTTAATAAAAAAATATTTCAGAACAAGATGTGTTTGTGAAACACTAATGCCCGCGAAATGGCTATTTTTGGAGAAAAGGCTAATGTTAAGTTTTCACGTTAAGAATGACAGACAGACTGACGGACAGACAGACATAAGGACGTACGGACAACAGTAAAACAATATACCCCGATCTTTCGAAAAAAAAAAAAACAACAAAAAACTTTGGAAAGCACTAAGACAAAAAAGCAATATTTTATGATGTTTCAAGTTTCAAGTTTCTTTATTGTATGAGTCAAAATTGTCCATAATACATGTATTTAAACAAATTACATTTATCCAAATAAACTAATCTGTTCCGGTGATGATGATATAGATGAAGAAAAACTATGATATAACGATACTTTTCAATGAAAATCTCGTAACTGCAGTTTGTATTGCGCTACAGTTAAAAGGCCTTTGCTGAAAAACTACAATAAAAAATGTAATCAGTAGGTGTACGAGGGTTGTCCCAGAAAAAGTGAGACTTTTGAAATATTTCCTAAATGTGACGTCCGATAGAGTTCAAATTTACACAGTATGTAATTCAAACATTTTTACACTGTTTGATATACAACCAATACCAAAACAATGATATTTCTACAAAATATTGAATGAAAAGGAGTGCATGGTAAGGGTACCTGGAGCACTTCACATTTTAATCTGACATACGTTCGCGAAATTCGATAGACGATCTGGTTTTCGCAATTATAATGACATCAAAGTTACACCTTCATGTAGTATATAATGATGTAATAATTTGCTGACATTTTCATGTAGATGACATCATTAATGTTGATGTTTTGTAAAAATAAGTGACTACAGCTTCGTTTAAAATTGCGTTGTCGGCGAAATCCGCGGCGCAAAAATATTGCGTCGAGCGAGGAATGGCACCTTCATAAACGAAAATAAGTGACATATGCAGAATAATGGTATATATTAACTCCTACACTTATGTTCAAGCGACACAAGCATTATTTTGGTAGGCTGCTACTTACAACGATGGAAATAAGAGCATGAACTAGGAAGAGTAAATCTACAGATACGAGTTTAAATTAAAACGTTCTCGACGTCGGCCAACGTCAAACAGTATGTGAGCTTTCTGAATAACCGGGAAGCAGTATATAAGGCTGCTTAGCATTCAATTGTCGAAAGTCTACAGAAAAATAACATGTCCTTATCCAGGTTGGGGACCCGTGGGCGTCATCTCCCCTGAAATTTAGCCTTAAAGACGGTTACAAAATGGTGCTCCGGATGACGAAAATCAATGACATTAAAACCAGAAATAGTGTGCATTGTATTGTAGAAAACATGGAAGGAAAAGGGGAAAAATGCCGGTTGCATATACTTATGCGGTTTCATTGATAATATGAAAGTAGGCAAAGACTAAATACGGGCGTAAAGCTGTCTGCTTAATTCTTCTACCGATGGAAAACGACAATCGGGCTAGATCTACCTTGTTGCCCTTTCTGACAACAAGTATTTCATATACATAGTCCAAGAGTAGCTGCTTTGACCTAAGCCTGAAGTAAGGTTATCTAAAAAAGCTTACACGAAGTCTGATAATGCGCGGGAACATAAACGTCTCGGGAACGCAGAAAAAACAACGTTGACGTCATAACTGAGCTAGTTTAATGAAGTTGCATTAGCCGTTCGGATATCCCCGGACAATTCCATCAAAGATCGAATCATCGACTCGGAAGTGTGTGTATGAAGAAATGTTAAAAAATCGTATTTCTTAGCCGGAAGTTGTTACGCTTCATAAAGTAGTTTTCGAGGTCATCCAAATGAACAACCACGGCAACTTACATGACTTGCAGGATGAAATCATTCTGAAAAGGTAGGACACTGCAACTGCATTCAATGCATTTCAGTATCATTGTCGCTTTATTGTTGACATTACTTACGGACAAACGTTTTCTGGTTTTGTTCTGTTCTATTCTATTCATAATCTGAAAGTCGATCCTCGACTTACATCTAAGGTATGATTCGACAGAATTGTCCGTGGTGTTCCAAATGTTGCATTAGCGTCACATGGACGAAAGTGCACGGGAACGTCAACGTCGCGAGAACGCAGAAACAGAAAACCTTTGACGTCATAACCGCATGTATGACGTCACATAACCGTAAGCTAATCTCAATATTTTGCCCCCCCCCCCGCCCGGCAACAATTTCGGATTGCTTCTAATGCTTATGTAAGACATTCTAACTTTCGGTTGAATTACATTACTTTGAGATTTTCAGACTTAAACTGCGTACATGGGACCTATAGACGGGCTCAAGGCCGCTTCGCGGGCTTTTCGCCCGTATCACATGATGTTTTTGTATCGCATGTGTCTAATATCACTAGCAGGATAAGAAAGAGATGTGCATGGGGTTAATCACTGTGTTACCGTGTTTAAGGTAAGTTTGGAGAGCAGCCATGTGACTTGCAATTTTTTGTGTTTATTCTGCGGCACCAAATGCCCATGCTACAATTTACATCAAATTTTTATTAAAGCGAAACATTCCCCTTTTTTGTGATGCTGAATGTCAAATGAAGTATTTTATTGTTATAAATGTAAACATATGCCAGAAAATTTTAGTATTGTTTTGAAAATATAGATATATTTGTCATAATAAGGCTAAAACAGGGTGGTGGGGTAAGATAAAGTCAAATATCTTTTTTATTTGCGTGGAAAGGTGTGTTGATTTTTGTGTAAAAATGGCTCTTGGTATTATCTTTAAAAAATCTAAAAATAAAAAATATTCATTCTGTAATTTTTTGGCGAATTGAAAAAAAAAGTTGCAAAATTTTCTAAAACAAGAGCTGTCCGAAGACAGAGCGCTCGACTTTCTAAGTTGCTTAGTACAAAGGGGGCATAACTCCAAATATAGTGGAGCCAGGCTCATGGGCACTGGTAGTAAGGTAGAGGGTGTGATGGTGAATAAGTATTCCAAGTTTGGGTTGAATCCCTTTGATAGTATGGAAGTTATTGATGTTTGAAAAAACTTTAACCTTGGTTGCAACGCCGACGCCAACACCGACGCCGACGCCAACGCCGACGCCGACGCCCGGGTGACAGTATAAGCACTCATTTTCTTCGAAAAGTCGAGCTAAAAATGTGATTTTCAACTTTTCCCATAATTCTTTCCAGAAAATGGTTTTAAAATATTTCTTTCAATCATTTCATCACTTCTGTGCATATGTTAAGTCTCTAAATTGATAGAACAATTAAAATTATCCATTCAGAATAACTTGCTATATGACTTTCAAACATAAGGGTAATTTTGCGAAAATGGTCATCACTAGTCAAGGGCAGACAACTGTGACACGAAAACGAGTCAGGAAACTTACCTGATTTTTTTGTATTTTATTCAGGAAATGTTACTTGACAGCATAATTATGTACAAATAAAAACATCATTGGGCGGATAAAAAGTAACTTTCGAGTTCAAACTTACCTAAATTTAAAAGACAGACCACGTTTATCCAGAAAAGGCTTAAAAATAGCATAATAATTCATGTTGATCCATCAAGAGCAGATCTGAAAAAGAAGATAACGCTGATAACCATCATTTTCCCTTATCCCCTGAGGATTTCTGTTCAATAAACAGTTACTCTAGATATAACACACTTCCGAATAAGATTTGATTTGCTATTTGTAAAAAAATCAAATTAAAATATTTAAAAGTTTGCCGTTTAGAAAAATGTTAATTAACAACAAAGTGCTAATGGATCGGAATCATAAAACAGGCGAATGAGCAACAAATGCGTTTCAGTCATAATTTTGAAAGCATTTAGTTTGATTAATTTCTGTGCTGGCTTTACTAATTCATTGACCGTCCAGATGAGTTCCAGTAATGGCTTTTAAAGCAGTCGTTTTAATTTTCGGGATTTCTTCGTTACTTTTAGTGATTCGAGGCATAAATGGTAAGGTTTAGTTTTAGTTTTATTACTTAACCCTTTCCCAAACGGCAAAATTTTAGGGTGATCCACTCCAAAAAGTGCCTCAAATGACAAAATGGATGTTATAAAAGATAGAATTTGTGTAAAATATGACACAGAAAATATTGAGACAAAAGGAGAAACTGCTGGTTATCAGCAGTTTCTTCTTTTGTTTCAATGTTTTCCCAAGCCATTTTGATTAGGGACGTCAAAACCAGGTCTTGTTTGGGAAAGGGTTAAAGTAAAATTGCCTGTAATTATTTTCTATATCACGATATTATGATACAAGTATACAAAGTCTACCTTTGTGAACAAGAGGAAAAGCTTTCTTAATTTTTCAATACAATTTTGCTTGTTCTAGTTCGAACCTTGCAGGTGTGAGTTTAAAGAAAGAATTTGTCACTATAAATTCGTTATTTCCTCTACATTTCTTTACGCATTTCACGCACAGACCACTCTGACATAATCATCTGACATTATCATCGATTGATAAATTATATTATGCATGTGTTTGTGTGTTTGTGCGTGGATTCTGTATGTCTTTGTGTGTGTTATAATTTGTCTGTTTATGTGTTTTGTTTTCAATTTTTCTGTAAATGTCTATAACCCAAAATGGGTATATTTGAGCAATTAAAATATATTCTATTCTATTCTATTCTATAACGGAATTGATTGATTAGTTGGTCGATTGATTGATTACATAGTTGGTTGATTGGTTAAAAGATTAAATGACAGAATGAGTCTTGGTCAGACTTTGCTTATGTACAGAGTGTTTCATAATATGCGATACACTTTGAACCAATCATCACTTTGATATGCGAATGTCCCTAGCAGTGAAAAATATATCAAATTTAAGATAAACAGTGTCCAATTTTATAAGTTGAGTTTTACTCATTGCACGTATCTATGAAATGTTTGAGCAACGTTTGAAAACAGGGTCCATTTACAGCATGTACTCAAAATGACGTATACTATGACTTCGCACCAGGTCAACACGTTTAATGATATTCGTCATCACGTTATGGCAAATGTACATGTAACTGTTTGTCTTTCTGATTTCACTTCTGATGGGCGGTTTAAGCTCCTCAGTTGATTTGGGTTGCACTTTGTAAATTCTGTCTTCGAGATGACCCAGAGAAAGAAATCCAAAGGACTGAGTGCAGGAGAGTGTGAACTGGTGGTCAAGGGCGTTCCGTCTTCAAAGCAATTAATCGTGCGTTAAATGTTTTTCGAAGCCATTCAAGTGCTCACTTCCAGGTGAGTGGAGCAGCACCGTCTGGAACCATGTCTTTGTCATATCTAAACCTTTTTGGCGGAGTACAGACAGGAATTTATATTTCAGTAGAGATAGATAGCGCCCGCTGTTGACAGTCTTGGTGCTGTGCTTCCGTCTTGATCTTGGAAAAAGAATTGCCCAATTACTAGTATACTTGTATAGCTAATAGCTCCCACCACGGTTCCAGCAAGATGGTGCTACTCCACACAACTCACAGAGAGTACTTGAACTGTCCATTAGACACGAAATCAAAAAGATAACCAGTGACATGTTGTCATATAAAACGTGATGACAAATTTCATTAAACATGTAGAATTGGTGCAACGTCATAATTGACGTCATTTTGAGTACATGCTGTAAATGGACCCTGTTTTCAAACGTTGCTTTAAAATTTCATAGGTACGTGTATTTGGTAAAACTCAACTTACAGAATTGGACACTATTTACCTTTAATTTGATATATATTTTTCACTGCTATCGATTTTCGCATATTAAAGAAGTACTTGGTTTAAAGTGTATCACATATTATGAAACACCCTGTACATACATAACCTATCTGCCTTTATACTTGTCTCAAATGGCTAAGTTAGCCTTTTCAAATATATGTTTTAACTCATTGTTTTGACGTACCTACATGGGAAAGATTGAGAAAAATACTGAGACAAAAGTAGAAAATGCTGATAACCAGCATTTTCTTCTTTTGTCTCAATATTTTCTTTGCAATATTATACACAAATTTGATACATATTGACCTCCACTGTGTCATCTGCTACTGCTTTCAAACTATCCACGTTTCTGCCGTTTGGGAACGTTTGCTAACGTCATTATAGGTTCAAAATTAAACGAAAGTCGCCATAGTTATATTGGTCCATCAAAACAATTAGAACTGTTCTCGTCTGATTTTAATCGTGAATACTAGTAACGTACGTAATGACAATTATTGCTTTCGAAAGTGTTCACTGTTGTGGACGTCATGTAACCAGCTGCTATCTGGCCAGATGACTGGGACAAAGATTAGGCTATTATCATCATATTGTTGTTTTGCTTTTATACAATTATTCATGATTTTCATATTGACCACATTCTTAACCCTTTCCCAAACAGCAACATTTCAGATTTTATTCTTCGTCGTAATATTAAAAAAGTACCGTTCCTTGTGAACTTATCAACCAGGTCTGCTTTTGGAAAGGGTTAAAGGGTTAATGTCTAACACTTTAATAAGAAGATAAATATTTGGTCTGTGTTATTGCAAAACATTAAAGCAAGATGGAGTTACGAGGTTTTGCTCATTTCCTTAAAAAATCTTATTCTATTTAGCTTCTCTCCAAAATGTCGCCCTCGGCAAGACTACCTCACAAGCCACACCATGGAAATATTCACATACACTAGCTGTGGATGGTAACACCAACAGACATCTCATAAATGGACTTTCGTGCACAGAGACATATACCATCAACAATCCGTGGTGGGAGGTGAATTTGGGGGCGGAGTTTATTATTGATCACGTGATTGTTCACAACAGAGCTGATTGTTGCGGTAATTTCCTACATATTTGGAAGAATTCAAAATACACGAAAATTTCAATAAAGTATTCCATATGTTTTTTTTAAATAAATTTATTATTAAATGGAATTTTAATGCCCATCGATCACTAAGCGCATACGTTGCACAATTACATTGTTTGATGAAAGTCTATGGTATACTATGATCTAAAGTAAAATAGATTTACACTTACATGACTGAAGTTGTATCTATTTCTTGCCATTTTTAAAGCTGACAGGTTAACAGACGTGTTGTTTGAAGTTTCATCCGATCACGTGACATACGAGTTCTTCTACTATGTTTCTGGCCAGGTTTCACAAATAGAAACAATTCATCCGAACACCACGAAACTTGGACGTTGGTTTAAGGTTTCAATGTCAAGGACGGTCCGGTTGACCTTGTGTGAGGTGGAGGTCATGTCAAACAAGAAAATTGTGCAAAGTAAGCTTCGTCCTATATTTTGCTTTTATGCTAAAAAGCTCAGTGCATATCATGGAAATCCATGAGGCACTACAAAAATGCGAATATGAAAAAAAAAAAAAAAAAAAACAAAAAAAAAAAAAAAAAAAAAAAACAAAAAAAACTTGTGTATATCAGTTTGTCGTAAATAATTCAGATTTTTGCAGATTTGTTCAGTATTAGAGTGGAAAATTTTACAAATTGGCATTTACAGACAGACAAAAAAGATCTTGTCTTAAAAATCTAACTTGGGTTTCTAAAGTATTTAATTAAAACTGGCTTAAATATCCCAAATCGTCGATGTCATTGCAAAACTTGGTAACTCCAGTTTTTATAAAGCTGGAGTTACGGGGTCTTGCGATAACACCGACGAAATATTATGCTATTCGCTGATTCTTTATTATCTTTTTTTCTTTTTAGGAAACCTCTTTTCTACCTCCCCATCAGTGAGAGGAACAAGGGAGGTAATGCAGACTCATTTGGTGAGAAGTAAGATAGAGTGCACTACCCTTTGTTACACGGCGAGAAATTGTTATGGCGTCAACGTGGTTGAAAAAGCAGCGTTTGCTCCATATTTAGAATGCGAGATGACCAACTCGCTAAGTGATGGGAATGTTCAAGATTTCAACTCGACTAGAATCGAAATTAAAACAGTTTCACTTGATTGAGAACAAAGTTTTATCATAAATGTGTAACAAAAAAGCTGTAAGGTAGTGTACCCCTAGTGAGATTCGCGCGGGATCGGAATTATTCGGGCGACATCGAAAATATTCGGCGGTGGGACTTTACCACGGTTGAATGTTTACGACTGCGCCCGAATAGGTTGGTGTACATAACGACGCCGCCCGAAAAAAGCCGATGTTTAATGAATTTCAAAATGGCCACATTACGGGTATTCAACCTTAAATAATTATGCTTCATCTTGAATATGCACTTACTACGATATTTGATAAGTTTAACTTAAGGACAGATCCTCCACTTATTTCCTATGGTAAGATCTTTTTTTTATTTTTCTGTACTGATACTCAAATATATGAGAAGTAAAAAATGACTTAAAAACTATAGGTGACCAAGCGAATTAAAAAGTAATTGGAATTCAAGGGAGACTACTCTTGTCTAAAATTGCAAAAATGAGGTGTCACTTAAATACTCACGAAAAAGATGTTCGAAATGACTAGGATTATATAATTTAGTCCTTATTGTGTTCAATATGTTTTATTCTGTCTAAATGAGTATCAATTTGGAAAGATTTAGTGATGATTTTGAAATTTTAAGTAAAATATGCTTTCAAAAGTAGCTGAAATTGCTCTTTTTCGCAACGTTTCCGATAATAAAAAATATTCCAGCGGTAAGATTTTTTTTCTTTTTTTGTACTTTATGGACCAATAACTTATTAATATAGCGGCGGGATTTTAAAATATTCTGCAATTTTATTAAAATTGCAGAGTATTTTAAAATCCCGCCGCTATATTTCGCATAAACGGACTGTCGGCTAGTTTATGTGACGTTTATACATAGCCACGCCCCTGTCTCCAGTGAACCGCTAGCGAACACTATAGAGTCTGTATAGTAGATTCTACGCGATATATAAACATTCAATGCACTGCGCGAAAATGAATGTTTATTTCGCGTAGAATCTACTATATAGAGCCTCCATCTAATACATGGACTAAGATTCGCTGTGAACCGGGAGTAACGGAGATATGGATCGATTTTATCAAGTAAAAACAGTGTCGTAGTTTCGGGCAAACACAATGATAAAACTATCTACATATGTACATGTAAACCGATCTAGTTTTAGCACAATATATAATCACACTATCAATCCCAAGAGGGAACCGTGACGTAACCGTGACGTAATTTCGGACAAAAAATTAATTCATATTCCGTAAGTGTTGTGATAAAAACACGTAACTAAGGCTTGAATCAAGCCGTAGTTACGAGGATGTATAACAACACCGACGGTTTATCAATATTAGACGGTAAACCCAGTTTATTTTTAGCATAAAAGTCATTTCTTTTGACAATACTTGTTTGTTGCATCAAACCACAACTCATTTCGTTTAAACCATTGGGGCAATTAAAGACAGTTCTATCCAGTAATCCGTGACGTAATTTCGGACAATAGTATTTATTCGGCATGATTTTAAAACGTCGCATCTAAAGCTTGATTGAAGCCGGAGTTGCGATATTTTTAACAACACTGACGATTGGTTACATCAGTCTATTTTAAGCACAAGATTGAACCCTATATCACTATTCAGTGAACAGTGTTTCGCTCTTACACGTGATTTTTCCGTTATAACGAGTACTCGATTAAAGGTTTTGATGCAAAACTACCTTAAATACCTTTATTTACTTCATACACTTACAATAGGCTTGCACAAACACACCCAATGAGCAAAGCATGCTTTTAATTGAATGATTAAAATTTTGGAACTAATTACATCGTGTGCAAGTTGACTCTTGAGATTCAGTCGTTGGATTTTGAATTTCACTGATACTGTAATTTACGTTGGACTTTTTTGTGGTCATCAAAAAATCGAAAATTGAGTTTATTTGCATGTCTTGGGGATTAAATATTTACTGAAGTTTATATTCATCAGTTGTGAAATATATTATTTGGATATGTGTTAAAGTAATTACATTTAACAAAGTCTGTAGTAAATTTGAGGTTAGAAATATAGTTGTTTATAGGGAACGATTTTATCCAGTTCATGAGTTAGCCGTGACTTAATTTCGGACAAATATCAGTTTTTCGTAGGTGTTGTTAAAAATGTCGTAACTACGGCTTGATTCAAGCCGTAGTTACGAGATTCTTAAACAACACCGACGGTTTTTAAAAACATAAAGTCTAACCCAGTCTATTTTTAGCACAAAATTCATTGCCATTTAAGTGGCTTCTTTGATCGTTTGCAACAATAGCAATAATACTTCAAGCATCGGAAGCAGTACGGTACCAACATCATCAAAACAACAACAACAACAACAACAACAACAACAACAACAACAACAACAACAACAACAACAACAACAACAACAACAGGATAAAGAGCGTGTCCAACCTTCATTTACTTTGAAAAGTGAAAATGTCTTCAAGCAACATGAGTTTAGACGAGCTGAACGCCCATGTGATTAAACTAAAAGACGATCTGGACAATTTGAGTACAACATTCGGAGAAAATGTGGACCATTTTTTCTTGATCACGATGGGAATTATAATTTATTGTAAGTACTTCATTTGTAATATCATATCTAGGTTTATTTCAACCCGTTCCAAAACAAGATCTGCATTTAAAAGCTTGGAAAAATGAAAAACATTATTATGTCGACCAGGGCTTATAAATAGGACTCGGAAAAATTAAGAAGATATTGATAAACAGCATTTTCTCTAAAGACTTGGTTAAGTATAATTTATACTGTAAATAAGAAATTGTTTACACCTGATTACTCGTCTGTCCATATGCCCATCTATTCAGCCAAAAAGGACTATTCAACATGAGGGCAAGCCCCATTTCAAGATGCCAAATGTAGTCTGTTCCAAATGGCAATGAACTTTGTGCTAAAAGTAGACTTGGTTTACCATTATATTTTGATAACATCTTGTAACTACGGCTTGAATCAAGTTGAAGTTACGAGATTTTATCATAAAACCTACGATATACTATTGTTTGTCCGGCATTACGTGACAGTCAACTGAATAAGATCGTTTCCTATTTACATTTCATTTTTTCCAGTGATGCAAGCAGGATTTGCGTTTCTAGAAGCCGGGGCAGTGAGAAGCAAGAATACAGTGAACATCCTGATTAAAAATGCTCTCGACTCCTGTGAGTATCATTTACCTTATGATGTATACTCAGTGCCAAAAGAAACGCATCACTTGTGTTTTGGTAAATTTGTCGAACCAATTCAACTTTCAACGTGGATGAAGCGGGAGTTACATGACTTTCTGTCGAGGCATGACGTACTATTTTAACGTCTAAATAGAAATACAACTTGATATAAGGGAATGTAATGCCTTCTTTGCAAACCAAGAACACAATTTCATTTTGCATTTTGTTCCTATCGAAAGAACAATAACCAATGTACTACATATACACAACACCCAATATGTTTCAATGAAAATAAAGTCTTATTCCATTTAGACCTTGAGCCACCAATAACCCCTGCTCCCCCCCCCCCCCCCCCCCCCCAAAGGGAATTTTGAAGGGTATGATTTTCTGAAAGCTTAAAACAAATGCTACAAGATGAGCGTTGTTTGCACTTTGGCCGTTGGGGCTTTTGGCTGTAACCCTTATCTAAAACCCTTAACCCTTTCAAATTTTTCATTTAAATATACAGACATTTATTTGGTCATATCTTGATTGAATTTTAATCTACATATGTCAAAATGGTATCAAATGAAAGCTTATGACTTGCTCTTGAATTTGTAGTTATTTTATGCAAATTAGCTCATTTGCATATTCATGAATATTAATGATTTTCCTTAAAACTGCTAATTTTTTATGAAAATTTGATTAATACTTTCCAAATGAAGGCGTTTCTGTCCAGGGGGAATTTTGTAAACATGGTTTATCTAAAAATACATTTTATTAGAAACAGTTTGCACTCTGGCGGTTGGGGCTTTTTCCCGTAACCCCTATCCAAACCCTTAACCCTACCAAATTGTTAATTTAAATTTTGAAATGAATTTGGTCATATCTTGATTGAATATTGACACACAGGTGTCAGAATGGTATCAAATGAAAGCTTATGACTTGCTCTTTCATTTTCAGTTATGTTATGCAAATTAGCTCATTTGCATATTCATGAATATTAATGATTTTTCCTAAAATTGCGATTTTCAACAAAAATGTGGTAAATACTTTCCAAAACAGAGCATTTTTGTGCAGGGGAATTATGTAAACATAGTAAATCTTCAAGAAAATTATATAAGAAACATTTTGAGCGATGTTTGCACTTTCTCCATTTGGGCTTTTGGCCAAATCCCTTATCTAAATCCTTAACCCTAAAAATTGTTCATTCATTTCAAAATGTTTTTGGTCATATCTTGGTTGAATATTGACCTACAGATGTTAGAATGGTATCAAATGAAAGCTTATGACTTGCTTATAATGTGCTATAAATTTTATGCAAATTAGCTCATTTGCATATTTATGAATATTCATGACATTACTTAAAACTGTGACCTTTCTTCCGAATATTTGGTAAACACTTTCAAAAACATTGTGTTTCTTCTCAGGGGGAATCATGTAAACATGGTTTAAAGTGACATTTCAGAATTTTTTGTCATAAATTATACTTTTATTTTATCTGAAAGAGCATATTTCCTTATGAAAATTCTGAAAATTTCAAGCCAAAATATTGCGCCGTTTACGAGAAATTTATATTTTTGTGTTAAAATTAAACAAATTGTTGTGGACAACAGTTCGGATTTATATGCAATTTATCGATTATGTCTCAACTTAAAATGCGTGTTTCTCGCTTATTGGCAACAACTTCAAAAAACAAATAGTATTTATACTCATTAGAATAACCAATCTTGGCATCAAGACATACTTTAAAAAAATGAAATTGGAATGAAATGTCCCTTTAAATTAAAGAACAGTTTATAAGAAACATTTTGAGTAATGTTTGCACTCTGGCGATGGGGGCTTTTGGCAGTGACCTTTATCTAAACCCTTAACCCCATCAAATTGTTCATTCAAATTTTCAAAACGTTTTTGGTCATATCTTGATTAAGTATTGACCTACTGATATCAGAATGGTATCAAATTAAAGCTTATGGCTGGCTCTTCCATGTGCTATTATTTTTCATGCATATTAGTTCAGTTGCATTGCCATATATATTAATGATTTTCCTTAATTGTGATTTTTCAGCGAAAATGTGCTAAATACTATCAAAAACAAGGTGTTTCTGTTCAAAGGCATTATGCAAACATAATATATCTTAAAGAACATTACATGAATAACACTTTAAGCAATGTTCACACTGAGGCATTTGGGTCTTTTACCCAAACCCCTTATCTAAACCTTCAACCCTATCAAATTGTTTATTCAAATTTTCAAAACGTTTTTGGTCATATCTTGAGTAAATATTGATCTACAAACGTCAAAATGGTATCAAATGAAAGCTAGTGAATTGATTGTATATTTGCAATTACTTCATGTCGATTTGCTCATTTACATATTCATAAATACTATTGATTCTTAAATGTTTGGGACAAAAACACATTTAGTGTGGAAAATCCATAAAATGTATTCCATTTGACAGTACTATATGTTATATAGTAATCCTGTTATGTTATGTACACAGTAACCCTGTTATGTTTAGTAATTGATCTATGTCGGTTTCCATCATGATAAACTTGCCCAACTCCCACAGTTTGAGTAATTCCAAGATTGCCACCAATAATTGTCTGTACTCTAGCTACATACATCGCGTACATCTCTTGATTTTATGCATCTAATATATAGGCTTTACATATGGCACCCCAAGCTTAATTTATCTGAATTGAAAATGCCTAAATAGAGCATAAAGGAATGGTAACACCAGTGTCCCTGATCTGTCAGCCACATATCAAATACACTTAAGGCCAACAAATTGACTTGTCTATGAGGAAAACATAAGGAAGGGCTCTCCAAATGGAGAAAACCATGCTGTTTCTCCATGTGAATGGCAAAAGTAAGGCCTTGATAATTGCTTAACAATGTTATTTTGCTATATGTATGCAATTTGTCTACATTCCAGGATCTCTGTTCAGCCATAAAACTTAAAAAAATAATCGGAATGATTAATTTTATATGTGTATTAGAATAAAGTCCCCCATTTTGTATCATTCTATGGCATATAATAAAATGCTTATGTTTAAAGTCCTATGTTGCGTCACTTTTGGATTCATGTAGCAGTTTTACAAAGGATAACATTCTGTCAACTAAAGTAGATATAAGCAAGAACACCAATACAATAAAAGAAATCAGTTTAACTTATTTGCACTTAAAACAATAAAGATTAAAAAGGTCAAATGGAACCTAAATACATAAATTGAAAATAAGATTTATAGGAACAAAATATAATGGGCTGCACACTTTAAAATTACTGTTACTTCCAAACAAAACATCAAATAGATTTCAAACAAGGCTTAGATGTTGTTAAAAGAGTGAACATGGATAGATATTAAATGGTTGAAAACTCACGAGAAAGAAACAATCGGACATTTTGGTACGTATTTAAAATAAAAAACTTTGCAAAACAATCAAAATTTTAGACAAATTATTAATATTCATGCTTATGCAAATGAGCTAATTTGCATAAAATATCTGCATATTAAAGAATAAGTCATTAGCTTTCATTTGATACCATTCTTACATCAGTAGGTCAATATTCAATCAAGATATGACCAAGCATGTTTTGAAAATTTGAGTGAACAATTTTATAGGGTTAAGGGTTTGGATAAGGATTATGACCAAAGGCCCCAAGCGCCGGAGTGCAAATATCTCTCAAAATGTTTCTAATAAAATGTTCTTAAAGATAAACCATGTTAACATGATTCCCCCAGAACAGAAACACAATGTTTTTGAAACTATTTACCAAATATTAGCAAAAAGGTCACAATTTTAAGTAAAATCATTAAATTTCATGAATATGCAAATGAGCTAATTTGCATAAAATTTATAGCAAATTATTTAGCGAGTCAAAACCTTTCATTTGATACCATTATAACATCTATAAGTCAATATTCAACCAAGATATGACCAAAAATGTTTTTAAATGATTGAACAATTTATAGGGTTAAGGGTTTAGATAAGGGTTTTGGCCAAAAGCCCCAACGGTCAAAGTGTAAACATCGCTCAAAATGTCTCTTGTGTAATTCTCTTTAAGATTTGCTATGTTTACATAATTCCCCTGCACAAAAACGCCTCGTTTTGGAAAGTATTTACCACATTTTTGTCGAAAATTGCAATTTTAGGAAAAAATCATTAATATTCATGAATATGCAAATGAGCTAATTTGCATAACATTACTGAAAATGAAAGAGCAAGTCATAAGCTTTCATTTGATACCATTCTGACACCTGTGTGTAAATATTCAATCAAGATATGACCAAAGTCATTTCAAAATTTAAATGAACAATTTGGTAGGGTTAAGGGTTTGGATAAGGGTTACGGTGAAAAACCCCAACCGCCAGAGTGCAAACAAGGCTCAAAATGTTTCAAATAAAGTATAATTTAAGATAAACCATGTTTACAAAATTCCACTTGGACAGAAATGCCTTGTTTTAGAAGTTATTTATCAAATTTTCGCCCAAAAATGCAAATTTTAAGGGAAATCATTAATATTCATGCATATGCAAATGAGCTAATTTGCATAAAATAACTACAAAATGGAGAGTAAGTCATAATCTTTCATTTGATACCACTTTGACATCTGTAGGTCAATATTTGATGAAAATATGACCAAATAAGTAATGTATTTTTTATGAAAAAAATGATAGGGTTAAGGGTTTTAGAGAAGGGTTACAGCCAAAAGCCCCAACGGCCAGAGTGCAAACAACGCTCAAAATGTGGGGGGGGGGGGGGGGGGAGAAGCAAACATGTTTCTAGCTCAGGGTCTAATTGTAAGTGGTCACAAAGTCACTCGTTTATGAAAGATTTCTATTGATTTCCTCAATTTGTTAAACGAGTCTTAAGACCAGATTACATACATCATTCCGCGTCCACATCTCTGCCGGAGAACGTCAAATATGACAAGTCGTACAGCATAATTTTTGCCTCGGTGTGGACGCTTTGTTGTCTCAGACGTCTATGTGAAAAGGCTTTAACCTTCAATTTCTCCAAATCTTTCTAGGGTGTTTGTGTTAATTAAAAGAACAGTTGTGTTAAATACTTATTGTGCCATTTTGTTATAATTGTTATCATTCGAAAATTAATAATTTTGTGGAATAATGATTAATAATCTTAATTTTTTCATTGTTTCTTCATTTCGGTTTCAGTTTTTGGAGGCGTATCTTATTGGCTTTTCGGTTACGCCTTCGCGTTCGGCGAGGGTAACGCCTACATTGGTTACGAGCACTTTGCCCATAGCAACCTGCCTGATTCTAGCTACGCCCACTGGTTCTTCCAGTTCGTGTTTGCAGCGACGGCGGCTACGATTGTGTCCGGAGCAGTGGCGGAAAGATGCGAATTCATCGCTTATATTATTTATAGTTCTATAATCACAGGTTGGTGCAATTTTTGACTAGCTTCATTTAGGAAAATATTTTTGTTTCATAAGAGTAACTGTTGGTCTCTTTAATAAATTTCATCCTAACTATCTTTTTACAAAGAAATTGTGAAAAAAATGAATAAAAGATGGATCTTCTCTAGACGAATCTACTTGAAACATAAAAATATATGTAAAGATGCACCGTTACTCTCTTAGTTATGAACAATATATTCATAAATAAAATTATATTTCACTATTCGAAGTAAGTGATGTAATTTAAATGGTTTAATTTTCCCGCACACTGACTCTTTTTGACGTCCCATTAGATACAGACAACAGAAAACATTGTAGAAAATAGAAAAACTGCTTGTGACAGGCAATTTATTTATTTCCAACAACAACAACGACAACGACAACACGCTCACTCACATGAAATGGCCGTCTTCAACATCGTAGAATTTGTACCAGTCTGAAAGTTTGTCATCTGAAAATGGGTCAACATCTTTTTCTCTAGGTTTTATATATCCGGTTGTAACACAAGACGTATTTTTGACTTACCGAGGACTTACCACATGTTTAGGGGAAGAGTCGCGTATCGTCAAACAGCCATAAGCTAAGTAATGCGATTGTTGTTTTAAGCGTTTTTAAGTCTTCGGTAAGTCAAAAATACGACTTTTAAATGTTTTGATGAAACTGGCCTCTGGTCAACAAAAGGCTTGTTAGCTGTGGGAAAAGAATATACAATAGACGACGAGGACATCAACCCTGCATATCGCCGCTTGTCAACGAAAGCCTCGTAACTGCAGCTTTTTAAGCTGCGGTTACGAAGTTTTCGATATAAAGCGGCGATATATCATGAGTAACGCAGGACCTGTATATTGACGCTTTTCTTGCCGTCTGGTAATGGGTTAATATCTATCTCTCTAGGTTTTATATACCCGGTTGTAACACATTGGACCTGGTCACCAGCACAAGAAGGGTGGTTAGCCGTGGGAAAAGAATATAGGGCCTACCATAGACATGAGTGAGTAACGTATACCAAAACATAGGGCTCGACGATCAATTCACCCTTTCGCCGCCGCGATATGACCCTGGTAGTTGAAAACGGCGTAAAACCCCAATAAACTCAAACTCAATTCACCCTTTCAAAATACAAGACCTGGTTTTGACGTCACTAATCGAAAAGGCCTGTGAAAACATTGTGGCAAAAGAAGAAAATGCTGATGGTCAGCATTTTCTCCTTTTGTCTCAATATTTTCTGAGTAAAATTGTAGACAAATCCTATTTCATTAACATTAATTTTGTCATCAGCAGCTTTGGAAGGCGACCACCTAAAGATATTGTTTCTTTTGGAATGGGTTAATTGAATATTGCATTATTCTGTTACTCTAGGTTTTATATACCCGGTTGTAACACATTGGACCTGGTCACCAGAAGGGTGGTTAGCTGTTGGAAAAGAATATACCATAGACGACGAGGACATTAACCCGGCATATATTGTGAGTAACTGTGCATACACTGAACAGATGTTCTAAACCGCCACTTTTCAGAACAGATTTTTTTGAATAAATGAAAAACGAAAATTTCTTTTGAAACAATATTTTGCACATAAGACCTTATGATCACTAGCTATCGATTTAACGCAATAAAGTCAAAATCTAAACAATAGCTTTTTGTGTGAAGAGGCTTTTATATAAAACCGTTTTTGCACGTGGCGCACGATGTGATGAGTTGAATTGCGTGTAACTTTTACTCAAGCATTAGTTCATATCGATCAAACATGCCGATTTTGCAAAGAAAAGGCAATTCAATGGACTGGATGTCCTTCAGTGACATGGGTCTGACTGTTGGGCCTATTAAAAGCGACGTCAATATGAATAAGGCGTGTACCGTTTTCAGTGATGTGTGCATGTTGCAAAAGGTCGCTCATGATACTGCTAAATGCATTAGCTGTTTCCCGATTGCATTCTGTATTGCGTATCTTATGCACATCAAACCGTATGAAAGTGCACCACAGAGTATGGCCCCCAGAGTCCACCATACAAAACATTATTAGTTCACATGTACATTTTCTGACAGATGATATGTCTCTTGCACGAATTAAGCATGTCATTAATGGATGTTTGACGCATCTAAGCTAAAAGAAAGGATTTAAATGTTTGTTTACAAACTGCATGTTAGCGTTCTTTTGACACGTTTTATATTCCGTAGAACACCATAAAGCATTCAAAAGTGATGATATGCCGACATTGTTGTTAAATGCATCGGTTGTTTTCCTGTTGCTTCTTTCTAACGAGTTATATGACCCCAAAAACCATGTCAAAGTGCACCAAAGATTATGACCCGTACAGTCTACCATGCAAATTATAATCATTCCACATGTACCTTTATTGTAGAAAGATATGACTTATGAAACAGTTATGCATATCGTTAATAGATCCTTGACGCCTGTATGCTTCTGGAGAGGATACAAAGTTATGTTTATAAACTGGATTTTTGTTCTTTTTAAAGCCCGTATTGTATTCCGTAGAACACCATAAAATCATTCAAAAGTGAAGACTGACCGACATTTTTGTCAACAGTCAACAAATACCACTCAGATTTGATGCGCAGATCAATTCAAATCGGAGAAATGCAGACAATGTTATCACAAGACGTTACAATAAGTTTTGGCACAAATACCAGGCAACCGGAAGTGTGGCAGACATACCTAGGCTACTGAGAAGTCTGGAATGACGCCTTAGTACATCCCAGGTAGCTACAACTGAATGAGAGCCCGTTGTCAATTAGAGTTACTGACGCAGAATGATGTCGCATATCGTACTTACATTTTATCTTTCTGATGTGAAAATTTAGACGTGACAGTGACCCTTTTCAATTTGCAATTTAGTCATGTTATAGTGAAAGGGCATTGATGAAATTTTGGCATCTTCTGTGAAAATGGTTAATCTTTTTTATTTGAAAATTTCAAGCCCCTGTCTAAAATATTAATGGAATTATATAAGGTTACATGCCATGGCGGTTTAGAAGATCTGTTCAGTGTACATATTTTCTTATTATTTTGAGCTACACTTACGAAATTTTGGACCAATGGAACAAACGCAGGGATAATTTTCACCATATGAGTAAACTAGATTTACAGTCGACACTTGTTGTGTCGAAGTCGGAGGGCCGTCAAAATACCTCGACATATCCGGAGTTCGACTCATCCGAATTTGTTCGGCGTGGATAAAGTTGATATGTGACCGTTTGTGAAACTCATCATTTATTATTATTTTTGAAATATAGTAGGAAAAGGAAAGAAATTGTAATTTCCTACTATATTTCAATGGCTATATTCAGTTCGAAATTATTTTGTTTGAAAAAAAAAAGTTATGTCCTTTGATGAGAACGGGACCAGATTTGAACTTCGACTTAAGCGAAAATTCGACTTATCCGATGTCGACATAACGAGTGTCGACCGACTGTATTTCTTACAAATTCACTTGGTCTGTGCATATGACAACTCGCTTTTAGATCGATTATTTTCCTCTAGAAGGAATGATATTCTGACAACGAGAGCACATTTATAGTTGATGACGCTTTCGATGCTCATAATTTAATAGAATCACTCCGTTTCAATAATACAATTTTAACTTTAGACGCCAGGCCTAAACATTATAACACAGATACAAATTCTACAAAATTTGTAAATTGTAATAAACAGACATTTCAGACTTTGTTTACAATATCTTTACATGTAAACGATATTAAACGTTTCTTTCTACACTAAGTACACTTTCTACACGGCATATTAACTTTTAAAGGGACATTTCATTCCAATTTCAATTTTTTTTAATTTATGTCTTGATGCCAAGATTGGTTATTCTAATGAGTATAAATACTATTAGTTTTTCTAAGTTGTTGCCAATAAGCGAAAAACACGCATTTAAAGTTGAGACATAATCGATAAATTGCATACAAATCAGAACTGTTGTCCACAACAATTTGTTCAATTTTAACACAAAAATATGAATTTCTCGTAAATGGAGCAATGGTTTGGCTTGAAAATTTCAGAATTTTCATAAGGAAATATGCTCTTTCAGATAAAAATAAAAGTAAAATTTATGACAAAAATTCTGAAATGTCACTTTAAAGAATGTTTCGATTGATTTTACGCTGTACAACACCTCTTTCGAGATAGCCGGAATCAAATCAACAAACGTTCATCATGAAACAGGATTTCGCTGATAGTGGTGCGGTACACATCAAGGGCAGATCCAGAATTCCAGCTTGGGGGTCCGAACTGAAATATTTTTCCAGGGGGGTGGGTTCCAAGCACAAAAAATGGCTTAAATGTGTTAAATAATATGTAACATTTGATTTTTTGGCCAATGCAAGGGGGTCCAGACTCCCCGATCCCCTTCTTGACTCGCCCATGCACATGGTTGGTGGGCTGGCTGCTCTAATCGGGGCTCCGTACAATATAACAAATATTTCAAGATAGCCAGAATTGAAATAACGATTATAAATTATCGTCAGTGGGAGGTTAAAACCTCGTAACTACAGCTTTTTCAAGCTGTAGTTACGAGGTTTTGACCCAACACCAACGTTATGTATCATCTCACACACAGGATTTTGCTGGCAGTGGTGTGGTACACATGGTCGGTGGACTTGCTGCTCTAATCGGGGCTCCTTCCAATACAATACATATTTATGTACATGTATACATATGTATCATCTCACACACAGGATTTTGCTGGCAGTGGTGTGGTACACATGGTCGGTGGACTTGCTGCTCTAATCGGGGCTCCTTCCAATACAATACATATTTATGTACATGTATACATATGTATCATCTCACACACAGGATTTTGCTGGCAGTGGTGTGGTACACATGGTCGGTGGACTTGCTGCTCTAATCGGGGCTCCTTCCAATACAATACATATTTATGTACATGTATACATATGTATCATCTCACACACAGGATTTTGCTGGCAGTGGTGTGGTACACATGGTCGGTGGGCTTGCTGCTCTGATCGGGGCATTGGCTCTTGGTCCTCGTATTGGACGGTTTGACCCTGAAACAAGAAGACCTATTCCCATCAAAGGACATTCGCTTCCGGTAAGTTATGCTAACCCATTACTAAAGCCTCTCTTACAACCGGTCGTACGTCCTCCTGCGTGCGGTCTGCGTGCGGTCTGCGTCTAAAACTTACGTTTAGTCGTGCGATGCACGCACGTGGAACGTACGATTTTGGTGGACGCAACCACGACGCAGACTGCACGCAGCAAACAAGAGGGCCAGAATGGCCCTATATCGCTCACCTGAAAGAAGTTTAAGACATGCCCACTTTTTTTGACGAATCAAAAATTTGCAAACAAATTTTGAAAAGGGTCACTCAAGGAACATTGTTGCCAAATTTGTTTAAATTGACCCTATGCTTGATTTTTAAAGAATTTTCTTATGATTTCTCTAAGTCTGATAAGCCACGCCCTGCCATGCCCACTTTTTTTACCAATACAAAATTTGCCAACATATTTTGAAAAGGGTCACTCAAGGAACATTTCTGTAAAGTTTGCTTCAAATTGGGCCAATGGTCGATTTTTGAAGAATTTTTTTTAGGATTTCTGTAAGTCCGATAAGCCACGCCCAATTTTTTCTGACGAATAAAAAATTTGAGAAAATTTTTTGAAAAGAGTCACCCAAGGAACATTTCTGCCAAGTGTGGTTCAAATTGGGCCAATGGTTGATTTTTAAAGAATTTTCTTATGATTTCTCCAAGTCCGGTAAATGCTGACCTGCCACGCCCACAATTTTGGATGAATAAAAAATCAGCGAATAAATCTTAAGAAGGGTCACCCAAGGAATATTCCTGCCAAATTTGGTTTTAATTGGCCCTATGGTTAAGGAGAAGAAGATTTTTGAAGAATTTTTTAACAATTTCTCTTGGTTAGATAAGCCCCGCCCTGCCACACCCACATTTTTTGACGAAACTTTAAATTTATGAACAAATGTTGAAGAGGGTCACTCAAGGAACAATTCTGCCAAGTTTGGTTCAAATTGGCCCATTGGTTGATTTTAGAAGAATTTTCTTAGGATTTCTCTAAGGCTGATAAGCCCCTTCCTCCCTGCCACGCCCTCATTTTTTGACAAAAGTAAAAATTTGTTAATCAATTTTGAAAAGAGAGACTCAAAGAACATTCCTGCAAAGTCTGCTTCAAATAGGCCCAATGGTTAATTTTCAAAGAATTTTCTTATGATTTCTCTAAGTCTGATAAGCCCCTTTCTCCCTGCCACGGCCACAATTTTTTACAAATGAAAATATTTGTGAACTAATTTCAAAAAGAATGGCTTAAGGCACATCCCTGCAACGTCTGGTTCAAATCGGCCCAATGGTTGATTTTTAAAGAATTTTCTTATGATTTTTCTAAGTCTGATAAGCCCCTTTCTCCCTGCCACGGCCACGTTTTTTGACGAATCAAAAATCTGAGAACAAGTTTTGAGAAGGGTCACTCAAGGAACAATTCTGCCAAGTTTTGTTCAAATTGGAACAATGGTTGATTTTTAAAGAATTTTCTTAGGATTTCTCTAAGTGTGATAAGCCCCGCCCTGCCACGCCCACATTTTTTGACGAATCAAAAATCCGCGAACAAGTTTTGAAAAGGGTCACTCAAGGATCATTCCTGCCAAGTTTGGTCAAAATTGGCCAGTTAGTTTTGGAGAAGAAGATGTTTAAAGAAATTGTGGACGGACAGACGGACGACGAGTGACCACAATAGCTCCCCTCGAGCACTTCGTGCTCAGGTGAGCTGATAATTGACCGGACAATATTTTGAGGCGCTCTTACAACCCGTCGTGCGTCTTTATAAATCGTGCGATTTTGCAGAGTTTTAAAACGTACGATTTAAAAAGACGCACGATGGGTTGTAAGAGAGGCTTAAACGACGAAATTTTAGACTTGTACAAATTCAAAGATGTTGCAGACGAAAACTTAAAGTGAATGAAACTTTACTTTTTTGGATCTTTTTGGCTAGAAAACATAGTGGGAAATGAAGAAATTGCTTGTCACAAGCAATTTCTTCATTTTCCACAAGATTTTCTATGGCCTTTGTCTTGATGGGCGTCAAAAAGCCTCGATGTTTTGGAATGGGTTCATATTTTACATCATAAGATACTTAGTAACACGGATCCTGATTACTTTGTACTAAGGCACAAGCTAGTTTGGGTCCATATTGGCTTCCGATTTGATTTAATAGAGTCGAAGTTTTTATACTGTTATGGTCACATCGCGGCCTCTGGAGCACATAACCATGGGTTTCCGTTGTTCCTCATACCATTACTACTACCATTACTACCACAACATCCTAACCGAGCCTCCAACAGCTCGCCCACATAGGATAAAGATATCAAACCATTGGTAGGGGACATTTTTGCCTAAAAGGATATTTGCTGCGATCGAGGATCGCACCCGGGACCTCACGAATGAGAGTCCGATGCGGTATCAACTACTCCATGGCCGCGACCACCTTAATCCAGGCTAGCAGATTTACAGATCATTACAGATCATTGAAAGAATTTGAGCAAAATTACAAACTTAATGTTTCTATTGAATAGTCATAATTTGAAAAATCTCATTTCAGCTTGCTTCATTGGGAGGCTTCATCCTCGTTTTCGGATTTTTCGCTTTCAACGGATCATCACAAGGGGCCATTTCTAACGAGGGAGACGGCGAGGCTGTTGCCATTGCCGTAAAGAACACCGTTGTTGCAGCGAGTGGTGGGGCATTTACGACATTGTTACTGAACAAGACGCCGTATTTCGGAGACAACAAATGGAGCTTTTTGTCCACGCTCAATGGATGCCTGACTGGAATGGTAAGCTACAAAGCTAGAACAAACCTACAAATTAGATGGGGATAAATTAATTTTAAAAAGCAAAATTTCTAAATTAATTGTTGACCAAACCCTATATTTGGGGTACTCATTGGAATCGTCTCGTTGAGACGATTCCAATGAGTACCCACAACATAGGGTTTGATTTTAAATAACAAATTCCGAATGTCTTCACCACCTCTAATCTGTTGTTCTAAAGATATGCTACATGCAAGGGGTCCCCCAAATCTCGATATGACATGCGAATTTTATTACATCTTAAAACAAAGACAGTGTTTCCTATGATCAAGGGAGATCATTGTCCAGACTTGGACATCCGTAATACATAATATAGCATAGTTAAGGGGCCATCGTATGATCAAGGGAGATCACTGTACAGACTTGGACATCTGTAATACGCCATATGTAGCATAAATAAGGGGCCATTTCTAACGAGGGTGACGGCGAGGCTGTTGCTATTGCCGTGAAGAACACAGTTGTGGCTGCGAGTGGTGGGGCATTTACGACATTGTTACTGAACAAGACGCCTTATTTTGGAGACAACAAATGGAGCTTTTTGTCTACCCTGAATGGCTGTCTCACTGGAATGGTAAGCTTCAATGCTACAAAATAGCTACAAATAAGATGGGGATAAAGGCATTTCAAAAAAGCAAAATTTCTAAGGTAATTGTTGATTAAACCCTATGTTGTGGTAACTCATTGGAATCGTCTCGTCGAGACGATTCAAATGAGTACCCACAACATAGGGTTTGGATTTGAAATAACAAATCTTGAATGTCTTCACCACCTCTAATCTGCTGTTCTAAAGATATGCTACATGCAAGACGTCCCCCAAATCTCAATATGACATGCGAATTTTATTACATCTTACAACAAAGATACTGGTTCTTATGATCAAGGGAGATCACTGTGCAGACTTGGACATCCGTAATACGCCACATATAGCATAATTAAGGGGCCATTTCTAACGAGGGTGACGACGAGGCTGTTGCTATTGTCGTGAAGAACACAGTTTTGGCTGCGAGTGGTGGGACATTCACGACATTGTTACTGAACAAAACGCCGTATTTTGGAGACAACAAATGGAGCTTTTTGTCTACCCTCAATGGTTGTCTCACTGGAATGGTATGACATATAATCACTCGGCTTTTTTTATTTGTTGATCTGTCAGTTAGTTCACGTAACGTCAGAATTATTCGGGGTACGTCGTAAATATTCGGCGATGAAATGTCGCATGAATCGCATTAGGGGTTGATTACTTTAACACGCGGCAACCAATGTCATTTTGCGATGATTTGCGGAAAACAACACAACTACACTGTAAAAAAATCCCGTAAAAATTTACGGGAAAAAACCCGGCAGCTGGTTTCCAGGACCGTATCTTAAAATTACGCTCCGCCCATAACCATGTCTTTCCGTAAATCTACAGCATTAACCGTAAATCTACAGTGAGACAGTTACAGCCAAACCGTAACTTTACGGAAATGTCCTGGAAACCAGCTGCCGGGTTATTCCCCGTAAATCTACCATGAGGTACCGTTACGGTGATACTGTTCTTGATGTTTCCCTGTAAGAAATTACTGAAAAAGGTTTTAAATTAAGCTGGTTTATTGTCCTTTAGAAATGTGCACAAATGAACATGCTGATCTAGGTTAAAATGTTTCACTTTCTGTTGAAAACTGATGGTTCGTTTTGGTTTAATTTCTATGTTTGTTAACAAATCGACATACAGACAAATGCCTCAAACCAAGGCGCACATTGAATAAAACTATTCCGAGCACCTCGAAACTTATACAGATGGCAGTAGGGATGATAATCAAGCTGTCTCTGCAGCAATGGTTTCATCTGCAAAAAAGGTCAACACACAAAAAAACCTGTAACAATTCATCAATTATACTGCAGAATAAAGAGTTATCTAATATGCACTTAATTGGATGATAAATAAATTGCGCAACAGTTGCTGTTCTATCCAACTCTCTCTTCCTTACAATCTGTACAAAACAAAAACAACTCCATCTAGTAGAACTGATCAAGGCACGAAATGATGAGTGCCTCTGGAATGGAGCCGAGGTTACGAATGTGTCGTGTCCTGCTCATGTTGACATTCTGAGTAACGATACGGCTGATTGGCATGATAAAGTACTAAATGTTGTGTCCAATGTTCCCCTGGAAAAATCGGAAATTTACTCCCTCAATCACTTTTTATCGCAGGCATATTAAAAGGAAAAAGTCTAAACAGTTGCAAACTCTGGCTTGTCATGATGAAGTTAGTTTTAGACCACTGTGTTCTTATTCATCTGATTAAGATTGGACAAAGGCATAATCGTCTAGGACTGGAATCGTTTGCTGGGAGTGTCGAGCAATACATACTTCGGCAAATTGTCAGAGCCGTGATGTGTTGTAGTACCTATCTCGTCCAAGCATTTTTGTGGCACTGTGGCAGTCATCCATCTGCTGGGACAAAACCTCAAATCCAAGTTCTAGACTCCTGATGTTCTATTCAGTATGAATGATATTCTTTTCCTTTCTAAATGAAATCAAAATCCCTGGCAGTCTATAATATTTTCAAGCCACCACTGATAAAATTCAATCTCTTCAGGTAAAGTTCAGCCAAATTGTCAAAGGATACCAATAAGTGATGTAGGATCTGACTTACAAAGAGGTTGACAACCGATACAGACAGTATGTTATAAAATCTGCATGCACCGGCCGTCAACCATTTCGCGTCAGTTCGTTCATGGCGGGTCTATACTGTAGTTGATCCGTAGCCGGCTGATGCAAAATTTTGCCCTCTTTTGTCTTGTTGGTCCATTTCTTTTTGTCATTGCAATCCTCTTCTTTGTTCTTCCAATATGTTTGTTTGATTTGTTGGTTTTCTACTGAAAATCATACATCTAACTATTCTACCTTATAACCTGTTAAAGTAAATCTACCAACAACAATACTGCAAAATCTAAATTTTCAATAAAAGTACAGTTCCTCTCCTTTTCCTGTAATATTGCTGTTTCAACAGATCTAAATAAAACATGTAACAAAACGTGCAAAAGTTTAACTTAATTCCTTAAATCTAGCTAAACATGTATAAAAACAGAAAAACAAATGGTTACGGAACGAAAAAAAAATATTTAAACTGAAAGTTTGGGAAACCCCCGTCTGCATCGGATCCCCCCCCCCCACTCCCTCTGGATCCGCCACTGGAGTGTTGGAAAGTACAAATAGGGGGTCATTTCCTAGAATTACTTTGACATTCTGAAAATGAAATAATCAGGCTTCAGAGGGGGGTTTGAAGATCTGTTTGTGATACAATTAGTCCGTCGGATGAAATCAAATAAGGGGGCTATTTAAGGAGTTCGCTGCACCCCCCTAGGTACCAAGGTTGTTATATACCATTTTAAAGCTTGAAATATGCTGGATAAGATGCACAATGTTGTCAAGTTGTAAACCTGTGCAGCTCCCGTGGAAACACACAAATATGTGGGTGGGGTAAGATAACATTTAAATTATTTGAAATACATTTGTAAAATAAAAGTCGTTTAAAACCCAAAAACCTTGTAATGTAACCATTCGAATTCATACAATAGTTATTGAATAAACCAGAAGAGACATACAAAACACATTTCAACCGATTATACATAGAAGTAAGGCTCAGATATTTGGTCAATTTGCATATGGTGGGTGGGGTAATTTTCACACAGTAAAACACTTGGTCACAAAAACAAATTATCGCTTTATTGTTCCATGAAACGCTGTACAACCGTTTTTAGATTAAATACAACTTATTTGGATCTTAGTAAACACATTTACCAAAAATCTAATCGGATATTCACAAGAAACGGTTCTAGGCTTATCTTGAAAGTACCCCCTATTTCCCAGTAAATTACAACATCGTCCGTCAAATGATTTCAAATAAGGCGGATTTGTATGGAGATCGTTGCACCACTAATCCCCGATGTACCAAGACTGTTATATACCATTTTAAAGCTTGAAATATGTTGGATACAATGTACGATGTTGTCAAGTTGTAAACCCGTGCAGGTCCCGTGTAAACAAATACATATGTGGGTGGGGTAAGATAACATATGATATATTTGAAATACATTTGTCATATAAAAATCGTTTTAAACCCAACAACTTAGGAATGTATTCATTCAAATTCATAAAATTATTATGGAATAAAGCAGAAGAGACATGCAAAACACATTTTAACCTATTATACGAGGTAATAAAGCTCAGATATCTCGTCAAATTGCATGTAGTGGGTGGGGGTAATTTATACACAGTAAAACACTTAGCCGAACGAACAAATAATCGCTTTATTGTTCCGTGAAACGTTCGTACAACCGTTTTTAGATTGAAAACAATTTATTTGGATCTTAGTTAAACATCTACACCAAATACTTTATCAGTTATAAACAATATATAGTTCTAGGCTTTTTTTGAAAGTGTCTCCTACTATCCTGATATTACAACAACGTCGTCAAATGATTTCCAATAAGGGGGGGGGGGGGTAAGGAGAACTCTGCACCCCTTACCCCCGAATGCACCAAGGTTGTTATATACCATTTTAAAGCTTGGAATATGCTGAATATAATAATCGATGTTGTCAAGTTGTAAACCTGTGCAGGTCCCGTGTAAACAAATACATATGTGGGTGGGGTAAAATAACATAAAATATTTGAAATACATTTGTCAAATCAAAATTGTCTTAAACTCAACCACTTAGTAATTAGCACATTCGAATTCATAACATTATCATTGATATAACCTGAAGGGATATACTCAAAACGTTTCAATTGATTGTAGGCAGAAATAATGCTCAGATATTTCGTAAAAAATGCATATGACGGGGGTGTTTTATACACAGTTTTACACGAAGCCACACAAACAAATTATCGCAGTTATGTGAAACGTCAGTCCAACCGTTTACAGATGAAATGCAAACTTATTTGGATCTTAGTCATCCACCTTCACCCAATTTCTTATCAGATATATATAAGACAGAGTTGCAGACTGCGCTTGAAAATCTCCCACCCACCCGCTGTTACTTACAAAATAGTCTTTTAGTTAATATCTCGCAAGGCGACTATTACAGGAGTTGCTAATTCCGACCTTGATGTACCCATGCTGTTATATACCATTTTAAAGCTTGAAATAGGCTGGATACGATCCATAATGTTGTCAAGTTGTAAACATGTGGAGGTCCCGTGTAAGCATACAAATATATGGGTGGGGTAAGATAACTTTTTTTTGAAAAGCAATTGTCAAATATAAATCGTCTTAAACTCACAAGAAATGTTCTCACTCTTCAAATGCATGAAATTATTATTGAAATGACCAGAGGCGATATACAAAACACATTTCAATCGGTTATACGCAGAAATAGTTCCAGATAGTTAGTCAATTTGCATACGGTTGGTGTGTGTGTGTGTTTGTGTGTGTGTGGGGGGGGTAATTTATACACAGTTAAATACTTAGCCACACAAACAAATAATCCTTTCATTATTCCGTGAAACGTTTGTACACAATTTATAGATTAAATACAAATTATTTGGAGATTGGTACAACATCTTCACCCAATTGAACAGATATAAACAAGACATAATAATACTTAGCTGCTCTCATATGTTCGATATTCACCTCTTACTTACAATAATCTCTGTTTTAACTATCCATAGTCATATAGCAATAATACATATTGTATGGACAGTTCGTCTGAGCAAGAACATCTTTTTAAAATATTTTAGCATTTTTAAATAAGATTAATTGATTTGTGAATGAAAAATATGTTACTGTAGTATCATTGGACAACACACTAATAACATGATGGCGTCCATGATGAAGGCCAACAGCAGATTTACACATGGAATAGGCGCATACAACATTCGTTTTGTTTCTAAATTGATGTGGAAAAGTAATACAAATGATTCTAAGGACAGCAAAGATTCATAAAAAGGTGTTTATGTCAACTTGAAATCGATAATATAGTCCGGTAATGATTAATACAGGGACGTATTTTATTTGAAACTTTTGGGAGTAAAATACTTCCACGGGCTCTTTTAGAGAATGGTTTTGTTGGGTTCATGTTTCCCTTTATTTTGTCCATTTCTTGATATTTTTCTATTTTTATTAATCAATTAAAATGATAAAACGAGGGACACAATTCAGCTATCTGGACTTGCAATTTAACCCTTCTATTTGCACTTCCGAATAAATCAGACCACTGTATCAAGAGTTAACTGTCCTCAAAAATTTCTTAAAGGCTTTTTTGTCTTAACTTACACAGTCATGTTTTTACCCAACTTTGGAGACTTACACATTACAATCAGTTTCATAGCTGTTACATGGTTGATGTCCGTGGTTATCATAATCACTGCAGTCATCACGATTGTAAGCTGTCATTGTGCGATTATGTGCACCGGTAGCACATCTGTGGTGTTAATCACCACAAAAATAATCTCTGCAATATTTTTTCTGATCACAATCTACTCGTTATTATCCAATTATTGTGTGAAAATTCCCAATGAGCACCCAGATTTCCCCAAGATAAGGCAATAATTTCATTTGCAAACTGTTTGAATACAGTTTTGATGAATGTTCTTAAACAAAAGTATTTACAAGTGTATTTTACATGCATACAGTCTAATTGATAGCTGTCATACATGTTTTAGTTTTTCCCAATTTACGACAAAATGTCGCTATTTGCCCATTTCCACCGGCCCAGGGCCAAAACAGAAATTTGGAACAAGACCTCAGGACACTGACATCACTTTTTTATTTAATAGAAGTTAATTTAGTGGATTTTTTCAATTGATCAGGGCGAATATTGAAGAAAAATGGATTCATTTAGAAGAAATCCTGGATCCGCCGTAGCCTTTTTCTTGGCGTCATCGATTGAAATGTATTTAGTAGATCTCCTCAGGTAATTTCAATTATGGTTCCATGCATTTGAATGAGCACATTTTTAAAAGGGTGGGTATAAGACGATGTATATTTTACAAATGCATTTGAAAAAAATGTTTATCTTACCCCACCCACACATTTATGTGTTTACAAGGGACCTCCACGGGTTTACAACTTAACGACATCGTGCATTGTATCCAGCATATATCAAGCTTTAAAGTGGTATGTAACAGATTTGGTAAATTGTGGTCGGATGCAGTAACTCCTTCAATAGCCAACATGGGTGATATCATCTAAATGACTATGTTGTAAGTTACAGGGGCATTTTCAAGAACAGTCTAAAACCCTGTCTTGTATATATCTGTTCAGATATTAGGTGAATGTCTTCTACTAAGATCCAAAAAAGTTTGTATTTAATCTATAAACGGTTGGACTGACGTTTCACAGAACAATAATGATATTTTTGTTTGTGTGGCTACGTATATTACTGTGTATGAAACACCCTACCCGCCATGAGCAATTCTACGAAATATATGAGCATTATTTCTGCCTATAATAAATTGAAACGTTTTCTTTATATCCCTTCAGGTTTATTCAATAATAAAATCATGAATTCGAATTCGCTAAACCCTAAGTTGTTGGGTTTAAGACAATTTCAATTTGACAAATGTATTTCATATAATTTGTTTCTTATCTTACACCATCCACATAATTATGTGTTTACACGGGACCTACACAGGTTTACAACTTGACAACATCGTGCATTGTATCCAACATTTTCCAATCTTTAAACTGGTATATAATATCCTCGGTACATCAGGAGTTAGGGGTGCAGAGATCTCATTAAAAACCTCTTTATCTAAAATCATTTGACGGACGATGTTGTAATTTACAGGGAAATTGGATCGCTTTCAAGATAAACCTAGAACTATATCTTGTTTATATCTGATACGATATTAAGTAAAGATTATTTACTATGATCCAAATAAGTTGTATTCAATCTAAAGACGACTGTACAACTATTTCACGGAACAATAAAGCGAGTATTTGTTTGTGTGACCAAGTGTTTTACTGCGTTAAATTAGCCCACCCACCATATGCAATCAGACGAGATATTTGAACCTTATTACCTCGTATAATCGGTTGAAATGTATTTTGCATGTCTCTTCTGCATTATTCCATAATGATTTAATAAATTTGAATGAGTATATTCCTAAGTTGTTGGGTTTAAAACGATTTTTATATGACAAATGTATTTCAAATATATTATATATTATCTTACCCCACCCACATATGTAATTGTTTACACGAGACCTGCACAGGTTTACAACTTGACAACATCGTACATTGTATCCAGCATATATCAAGCTTTAAAATGGTATATAACATCCTTGGTACATCGGGGGTTAGGGTGCAGCCATCTCCATACAAATCCGCCTTATTTGAAATCATTTGACGGACGATGTTTTGAAGTTTACTTGGAATTAGGGGGTGCTTTCAAGATAAGCCTAGAACCGTTTCTTGTGTATATACGAAAAGATTTTTGGTGAATGTGTTCAGCTAAGATCCAAATAAGTTGTATTCAATCTAAAAACGATTGTACAAACGTTTCTCGGAACAATAAAGCGATTATTTGCTTTTGTGGTCAAGTGTTTTACTGTGTCAAAATTACCCCACCCATCATGTGCAAATTGACGATATATCTGAGCCTTATTTCTACGCATAATCGGTTGAAATGTGTTTTGTATGTTTCTTCTGGTTCATTCCATAATAATTTTATGAATTTGAAGGTGTGAATTCTTAAGTTGTTGGGTTTAAGACGATTTATACTTGACAAATGTATTTCAAATAATTCATATGTTATCTTACCCCACCCACATATTTGTGGGTTTCCACGGGATCTGCACAGGTTTACAACTTGACAACATTGTGCATCGTATCCAGCATATTTCAAGCTTTAAAATGGTATATAACAACCTTGGTACCTAGGGGGGTGCAGCGAAATCATTTTTTACCTGGGTCATCAGACGGACTAAATGTAAAAGATGGTGGGTGGGGTAGTGTTCAGAAACACATTACCGAAAGGTAAATATTGCTTCTTATTTCAGAAAATGAAAAAGCCAAGCATTATATCTAGAACAAAAATGCTAATACCGGTTGTATAATGTAAAAAATATGTCGAAATAGAACAAGGATGAGGCAAAAACGGACTCTTTCAATGGGAAAAATACCTGTCTGCTTGCAGCAAAATGTCCACGCTTCAAATTTACTACCCACAATGCAACACGTTTTACCCATAATGCAACAGATTTTACGGTTCGTCCAGTGATTTTTCGCTACGGCTCAATACCGTTACAAATGCACCGTAAAAGTGATAAAAAATTACGGTATTTTTTTACAGTGTAGACACAGATTTGTGCCTCGGCAACATGCAAATCGGCATAGTTGAAGTCTGTATTTTAGAGGTCAAGAACGTCCAAGCTGCCAATGAAATAGTTATACATCTAGTCCAATAGAAATTCGACAAAATATTAATATTCATTAAGGTGGCCGAATTCGATTCGACTGCGCATCCAAAACGCGCATGTTGTCGTAAATAAGATAGAAACCTAAAGTTTCAGAAAAAAAGGTAGAAAGTTAGATCCGTTACATTTTTTGAGTTAAACTATACAAACTTTTGCATCAGTTTTTCATCGAACAAGAATAAAACATGAACATATATCAGGCCGTATTTGAAATGTTTTGATGACGTCATTCAAAGACGTGCGTTTTGACGTTTAAAGTAACGACGTCGGTAATACGGTTAAGGAAATATTCGCAAAATCGGCCGATTTCTGACGAATGTATCGTTAGAAAAGTCCAAATTTGGTTCGAATTATCGGAATCTACTGACTTTGGTCTAATACGTTCCACTTTCACAATACAGTTCCAGACATTACACCAATGTTAGATAAATATAGCTTACTCCAGAGCCATTTAGGCATTTCCCTTTCCCACAATAGAATAAAACAATTTTGAGACGGCAAACATTTATCTTAAAATCTATTTTCTGTTTTAATCAAACAAGCAAAATACATGTTTTTCGATCATGATTATGATTTTGGTCAATACTTCCTATAACTATGTAGGCCCCCCTACTAATAGAGCCAAAATCGAGCTAAAAGTCTGCTTTTTTCAGTGGAAAAGTACACGTTTGAGACGGTCTCCCGTTTAAGTACAGTGGTGACATTTCGTCGGTGGGGAGTCAAAACCTCGTAACTCCAGCTTATTCAAGCTGTAGTTACGAGGTTTTGACTCCCCACCAGCGATTTGTTTTTTATTTCTTTATTTTATTACAAGTCATTTGCAGGTTCATCAATTACCAAATCAATATCAAATTTTCTAATGCAGAAAATCCTAAAATTTTAATATTTGCGCCAAAGATCAGCTGAAATACTGCTATTTCGGCACTTTTGAGACAGCCCCCAATTCATATACTGTGGTGACTTTTGTTTTTTATTTCTTTATTTTACAGATCATTTGCAGGTTCATCAATTACCAAAATATTATCAAATTCTCTAGGGCAGAAATTTCTAAAATTTTAACATTTGCGTCAAAAATCAGCTGAAATACTGCTATTTCGGCACTTTTGAGACAACCCCCAATTCATATACTGTGGTGACATTTTTTTATTTCTTTATTTCACAGACCATGACCAGGTTCATCAATGTACAAAATATTATCAAATTCTCTAGGGCAGAAATTCTCTATTTTTAAACATTTGTGTAAAAATATTCAAATTTCCCATTGGCCTCCATGTTAAAAATAGCCATTTCAGTGCTGGTTTTGAGACGGACCCCATTCTTTCCCTAGATGGTGACTTATCTTTTTTATTATCTTAATATGTCAGCAAGGATTCACTTTATAACATGCGACAGTATGAGTCAATTCTCTAGGGCAGTTTTCTTGTAATGGAATCTCATTCGGCCACCTTAAGTCATAACATTTAACCTTTTCCAACATGGCAAAACATTTGGTTTTTTAGCTCGACTTTTCGAAGAAAGTGAGAGCGTATACTGTCATCCAGGCGTCGGCGTTGGCGTCGGCATTGGCGTTGGCTTTGCATCAAAGGTTTAAGTTTTTTTCAAACATCAATAACTTCCATACCAGCAAAGGGATTCAACCCAAACTTGAAATACTTATTCACCATCACACCCTCTACCTTACTACCAGGGCCCATGATATATTTGGAGTTATGCCCCCCTTTATACTAAGCAGCTTAGAAAGTCGAGCGCGCTGTCTTCGGACAGCTCATGTTCTATTTGAGCGGAGTTGAAGACGACAAAATTGATAATTAAAAAAAAAAAAAAAACAAAAACAAAAAACTAACTGACTTAGAAAAGCAGAGAAAAATCTTGTCGGAAAACAGAAAGCCTTTGTAAGACGGCTCGTTAAATGGTTCCTTATGGTAATCCATCCCTACATTTTACACGGTCCGATTTTTCCAGGCGACGTCGTTAGCATAAGTTACGTATCCGAACCTATTCGGACGAACAGCCGAATGTTTACGCTGTCACCCGCATAATTAAGATCTGATCAAAAACACGTTTGGATTTCAGGTGGCCATTTGTGCCGGATGTAACCAATTCTACACATACACCGCTTTCGTCACCGGTGTCGTGGGAGGTTTAGTTTACATGATATCTACTTGGATCGTATTGAAACTCAAGATTGACGATCCACTGGACGCTTTTGCAGGTGAGCTTTTGATACAAAATTCTTCTCCGGCTGCATTGGATTTTTAATTGGTCAGATGCTTTTACCTATAGCGCACGATACATGACCTGGCAGAGCATCTCTAGCTATTAGCTAACATGCTCTGCCAGGCCATTTATCGTGAGTTATTCCAGGTTCCTTTCTTACAGTCGAGTTTTCTGTCTTTCCTTAATTATGTTATCTAAAAGATACATTTTCTACTTTCAATCTTATTATTTATTATTTCAATTTTATTACTTATTTTAGCGTTACAAATTAGATGTACATGTATTAACATTTTCTTTTACACACAAAATCTATCTAATTTCAATCATTCGTATTGTCCTCATTATCAACCTAAAGATGGCATCCAAATATACCAGCCTAGTTTGGGCATTCTGGGATAGGTTTACGTTTGGCTACTTTCAAGATGTCAGTGCCCTTAAAATGCAAAAAAACTACATGTAATGGCATCATCGCAAGTAATCAGACGCTAAGTAAGCTTTCACGAAATAACCTGACTAATAAAAGAATTCTTCTAAATTCAATTTAGAGGCGAACATTATCCTTAAACCTGTAAAAAATATTCTAAAAGCAGTTTTTATTGCAATTTTCTGCTAGCTACTATTTTGGCGACATAATTTTAGATGTGTAGTTATTTGCCAAACCTGGACAAAGTGCTGCGTCAAAGCGGATAGTTCATACAATGTAGTTCTGAAGGATTAGATTTGAAGGCATTGTATTTTCCTTTACCTTTTATTTTCAGTACATTATGGTGGCGGAGCGTGGGGTGCTGTCTCAGTTCCCTTGTTCTCTATAGACTATGGCGTGGTTTATAACTGGGATAAAAAGTCAGCTTATGTAAGTCCCCGTTTTTAGCTCGACTTTTCGAAGAAAATGAGAGCTTATACTGTCATCCGGGCGTCGGCGTCGGCGTTGGCGTCGGCGTTGCAACAAAGGTTAAACTTTTTTCAAACATCAATGACTTCCATAATTACTATCAAAGCGATCAAAAGTCGAGCGCGCTGTCTGCGGACAGCTCTTGTTTTATATTAAATTCACGTTATCTCAAGAGCGTTTTTATTTTCAAACAAGACAGTCAATTTGACTACAATCAAGCACAAATAATATGCATTTACATTGTTCATAACTCTTGATCAGTCGGGTGACTCTTTGTCATAGGATCTAAAGTCACATCCCTAGTGTAGTCGGTGGCGTCTTTGTTGGTATCAGTGACGTTTATAAGAATTTTAACTTTGTCTGTATCTTAAAAACTATATGAGCAGAGCCTTGCTATTCCATATATGGGTACCCTCTGTCAAGACCTTTCATTTTGAAATATGTCATTTTAGCCCCGTGACCTCGTTTTATACTACATGTATTTCACAATACATTGCTACAATTGAGACCATGTAACCCTGACCTTGGAATAAAGGCATTGTCGTGTCAAATTCCTGTTAAGTCCACATACAGTGTCGCCGGACAAGTAATATTTATATACTTTTCTCGCAGTGTCTGAAATGACAGCTGGTGGGAATGGCCACCATTAACGGACAGACGGCCATGTTTAATATTGTATTGTTCTTTACCCTGGACCTTGCCAGACATTTGAGAATTCATCCAGAAAACGAAGTTAAAGATGAATCGGATTTTCCGATTTAAAAAGGTGTTTTGTTGAAATGAAACTATATAGTGTCCAGTATTTAACATGGAATGGCAACCAAAACGTGTCAATCCGAATGTACATCCTAGATATCATCCTATAACAAAGTAAAAACAAGCGGACGAAGACTTGCTTTGAAGAATTACGATTTGTTATATGATTACTGAAACTTCGGCTTTTTTACAGTATCTGGCATGGCAACTGGCAGGAATGGCCGCCATTACCGGATGGACGGCCATATTGAGTGTTATAATGTTCTTCACACTGAGGTTCGCTAGGCTGTTAAGAGTACCCCGAGAATACGAAATGAAAGGTAGGTGGATAAAGATATAGGTTTAACAATTGGTGTGAATGCATTTAAATATGTATGACTTTTTTTGACATTGAAAATTAACACAGATAGGTGCATTCTGATCAAGATCCATGTTTTCTGTCATTTCTGTATCAACTGCCAAAACCAGCAATAGACTCTGAATTAATTACCACATATTCTCTTATTTCATGATGGCCACATATGCTAATTTGGTCTTTATATTACTACTATTCTATGGTTTAAGCCACTATTTTCGGATCACAAAATAGTGTAATATTTTGAACGAATCGGCTTTTAACCCTGCACTCTTGCCTCATCTAAAAATAATTATATTCCAGTAAAAACATTGAATTGCATATTTGATCTGATAATCGTAAGGAACCTAGCACTAGCGAATAAAAGTTTTACTCTGAGTTTTTGCATTTCGCGTTCCCAGAATGGACGACATGCACTTGTAGTTCGAATAGATTTGTATTTGATTCTTTTTTTTTCAAATTGATAAACAAAATGTTTACTAAATTTTTCCCAAACAAGACATAGTTTTGACATCCCTAATAGGTATGACTAGGAAAAACATTGAGACAAAAGAAGAAACTGCTGATAACCAACAGTTTCTCCTTTTGTCTCAACATTTTCCGAGCTGTTTTATATAAAAATTCTATCTTTAGAAAGATCTATTTCGTCGTCAGCAGCAGCTTTAAGGTTTGATCACCCTAAAATTGTGCCGTGGTGGAAAGGGTTAATTTTGAGATCCCTCTGATATTCTAGGTCTTGATATTCCTAAGCATGAATAATCTGCCTACCCAGCCGAGTCTTTGGCCGTAGTTGGGACAAGGCTGGCCAAGGTGTAGAATTCCTGGCAGAGGAAAGCCAGTGGAGCGATACAAGACGATCGAGGCCTTCTTGTTTTAATAACTTGATGAATGTTTATTGATTTTGATAAATATCTGTTCTTTAAGGTCTGGATATTCCGAAGCATGGATAAGCCGCCTACCCAGCCGAGTCGTATGGTCATGGATGAAGCGAAACTGCCAAGCTGTTGAATTTCTGGCAGAGAAAATCGAGTATAGTGGTACAAGACCATCGTGACCCTCTTGTTTTAATTGATAAACACAACGATCATTAATTCTAAGATTCCTTTAATATTCTAGGTCATCAATTTTAAGATTCCCTTTATATTCTAGGTCTGGATGTTCCGAAACATGGGGAATCCGCATACACAGCCGAGTCGTACGGACTGACATGGGACCGTAAAATTTCTGGCAGAGAAAAGCCAGTGGAGCGATACAAGACCATCATGACCTTCTTATTTTAATTGATTGATGACACGTTCATTAATTTAGATATCATTTTATATTCTAGGACTGGATATTCCGAAGCATGGGGAGGCCGCCTACCCAGCCGAGTCGTACGGTCATGGGTGGGGTGAGACTGGCCAAGCTTTGGAATTTCTGGCAGAGAAAGCGGTTATTACACATGCTGCTTCCATGGGTAAGTTTAACCATTTATTTGACAACATTATTTACTCTGATCAAAAGACAACTCTTGTAAACACTAAAATCAATTGTTATAACGGAGCTACAAATAAGAGGGGGTAATGGCTATTCAAAACGCAAAATTTCCTTAATTGTTTATCACTCATTGGAATCGTCTCGCCCTATTGCCAAATTGTATTTCACGACGCCCACTTTATTGTAGCCATTGACACACACTTAACCTTACTAACAGTTCAATAGCATTTTTAGTATCAAATTGAATCTAAACAAAATCGCATGTTCCTCTGTGACTTCGACATAAACAATGTCAATAATATAAGATCATCTACGTTCAAAAACGTTATCGTACGAAGCCAACGAATATCATCTACATTGTTTTTCAGATTTGTCGGTTGGTTTCGAAGAAAAACATGAATATAGCGAGAGTCCCGAACTGGATGCCTTGAGGAGGAGGAACGGTCACCTAAATCCCGCCTTTAGCTGCATCAAGTCTCCGCCTACAGAAAACTTAGACACGCCTCCGGCGTATTCTGATACGAAAATGTAGATGACGTCATAACAACAACTTGTTCATCGATTTTGATGTGACGGTTTGAGTGCATTTTGATTCTGATTTTTGCATTCTGAAAACATTTTGATCACGCAGGTGAATTACGTGACACAATATTTTTGATACATTTCAATAATTCTGTTGATATAGATTTACTACCGTTTTTTTTTAATTAAGCAGAGAAGACAGGAAAAGTTAGGGAAGAATAGACTGATTGTGAAGGACCTTTATCACATCAATCTTATTCCTCCTATATTCTTTTATTCAAACTGAAGTTAAAATGGTCAAGACAAAAACAGTTTACAATTATTATTTATTATTAAATTGTCGTCACGTTATTCTCCACTGTGAAATTATGATTGGATTGACCTATTAAAACATTAATCGTTCTCCAATTATAAATTAAACTCATTCCCACACATTGACGCTATTTGTTGCCCTCAAGATAAAGGCTTTTAAGACCTTGTGGAAAATGAAGAAATTGCTTGTCACAAGCAATTTATTCACATTCCAGAAAGCTTCTTTCTCAAAGCCCACGCCCTCCCCCCTAAAAATGTAAAATTTCATCAAATTTTCAATTTTCTGAAATTGTCGTCTTGCACGTCTTTGAATTTAGATCAGCCTATTATTTTGCCGTCTAGTAATGGGCTTAGAATCCTTTTACAGATTCCAACTAAAGTAGTTAGAATTCCCGTAAAGAAAGAGGTAGACACCCAAAATCTAGAAAATTATTTGAAAGCATGTCTACATTTACAACAAAAACGCCAAAAACTGTCACGTTAGCCTTTGGACGGAAAAAACAACGTTGATGACGTCACTTACGTTTCCATAGTCACCGGCTGGCACCACGAGGAGGTGTGACTCGGTCGATCTATTTATAGCCAGCCACAGGAACACATTTGATTGGTTATATAAAACAACAGCCTTTAGGCATTCCATCCATCATTAGATACCAAACACTTCGTTTAACTTCGGGCCTAATTAGTGGTCACGGAAATTGGCGATGGTATATCTTCTTCAGTTTACGGGCGTCATCCGTGGCAACGGAAATTGACGAGGGATACCCTCGTCAATTTCCGTTACCACAGATGACGCCCGAAGTTGCTGGAAGTGTTTGGTATCTAATGAGGGGTGGAATATCTTAAAGGGGTTACATATTCGTCATCAAAAATATCTCTGCTTAATTCCAGAATGACGATCAGATATATCGCTCTTTTTCTGCGAAAACCTCGTAACTGCAGCTTCTTTAAAGCTGCAGTTATGAGGTTTTTTGAAAATATGGCGATTATACAGAAACTGTACATATACCTCTTTACCAAAACTAAAAAAACTTTACCCTGGTCCAAATTGGTAAGAGTTTCAGACAACAAAATTGGTGTAACCAAAAAAGAGGAAAATCGTATCTAACGGCATGGAAAGCAAGGAGAGAAAATGACAATGTATGTGATCAGCATGTTTCTTCTTTTCTTCCCAAGTCGTCCAATACTTTGAAAAGTCTTATGCAACTGTATGTGTCAGTCAAACCATTGTCTACACAAGAACTTTTTATTTTGAAATTCTGAAATCTAATTGTTAAATGAACAGTTACCAACGTATGTTACTTTTAATATTGTGAATTGTGTAAGTAACGTATGTTACCATATATGTTTCGCTACCATATTTTCAATAATATAACACGTCATTTTCGACGGTAAAAGTGTGTTTGTTATGCGAAACTGATTTCCTCAAGATGGAAATTGATTATCTAGAGCAAGACAGTCGTAAGTTTGTATGCAGTTACCACTGTTTTGCGTCATTTTATTAATGTGTAGTTGATATAAAAAATGCTGTAATTCACTAATAAGTGCGCTGACGTATATATTTTCTTTTTGAATTATTACCAGGACATGTTGTTTAATACAATGAGGGAGTTTTATCAAATTCTATTATGTAGAACTTGAAATATTTCCCAAAATATGCAAATTTTGACATAAAACACTCAAACATCGTTGATCTAAGCGAACACGTAAGCATGCTGTTTTATACATTTACGCGTTTATAATAGCACATAATTTGGGTCTTCTGTTCTTATTAAATGTAAGACGTTACTTTAAATCCGTTTTCGGTACTAAACGATGATTATACAGCATTTTATTATCATTTAAGTGACCTTGGACTGGTGCACGAAATTGTGCATTTTTTCGATATAGGGGTATGTGGTACGAATGCCTATAAAATTCCAACAAGATCGCTGACCATCCATTTTTGTTTTATTTTTCAATTGGCAATAACATGTAATTTCAACATACAGAATACAAATAAATTTTATTACTGGGAAAAATATGAAAGTGGAGCATTCTCCCTTAAGGAGTTATGGTTAGAAACAACAACAACAACAACAACAACAACAACAACAACAACAATAATAATAACAACTACTACTATGACAACAATTGCACCACCACCAAAATGTCTTTGGTTATGTGAAGCTTAAGAGGACTACATGGTAATTGATCAGACCGCACCTATGTGCAGTCTGATCAAGATCCATGTTGTTCCAGAATATCTGAAGTATTCATTCCTACATCCCAGGACGCCAAATAATGTATCATCAAGATAGATTAAAACACATCAGATATACTTACGCAATGGTGACGCGGATAAATACCGCCATATTTCAAGCAAAGTGACGTAGAGAGAAGTAGGCATGATAAAGTCGTACGTTGGTGTTGTTCAAAACGTCATAATCACAGCTTACTTTTACAAATAAATTATAGTTACGTCGTTTCGTTCGAATAACCGCGTAAAACAAACACGATCTTCCGTTGGTATTGTTCGAACAAAGACCGCGTAAAAAGCACGATATTCGATCTCAAATAGCACGAATAGACACGATGAACAGCGTAACAAAGAGGAGAAATACATCAAAAGCCCGCAATATATATTAAATGACTTATATCGAAGTACTTTTATCATCTGATAAATTTTGAAATAGCTACTTACGCAATGGCTGACAGGAAACTACGGCCAAATTTCAAACAGAGTAACGTAATGAAAAGTAGACGCGATCAAACGTTAAAACGTCATACATGTATGTAACTACGGCTTGATTATGTACGCAATTAGTAGTTACGCCGTTCCGATCAAATACTACGTGAAATATTACGATATTCGAAACCAAAATGGCGCGAAATGGTACGTCAACAGATGAAAACCTAACCTTAGGATGGAACTCTTCAAAAATAACACGACGCGTCAATCAGAAGATTCTTTCGACAAGATTCAGGAAATTTCGCGAAAATGAACATTAGAATCACGTAAAACTTTCACAACGGAAATTATTCGCATAATTCCATAATACTCTTTATGGCTGATTTTTTTTCTTTTCTCAACTCAATAAATATTGCAACAACTAAGCAGATAAAAGAATTGATAAATGTATACTTACGCAATGACGATACATGACATGACAAACAGCTAAATCATACAAAGAAACGTAAATTAGGAAAGACGCGAGAAAAAAATATCGACGGTTGAAATTGAAACGTCATAACTACAGCTTGCATATACACGTAAATAATTATGTAATTTGTAGTCACGGCGGTTCATTCGGTAAAGAACACGTCAAATAACGTAATACAGGACCTCAAATAGCGCGCAAAAAGTCGTCAGGCGATGAAGATTGTCTTCAAAATGAACGAACTTTTGAAAAGCTCACGAAACATATTCAAATTTCGCAAAATCACGCGGCATTATCCGCAAAAATCGCGTTACGGTTCATTGTATTCTCTTTCTAGAATGTTTTTTAAATCTTCACTTTTTTCAAATATCGGATTATAACACAAGTTTAATTTACGATGCGGAAAAAGCACAATGTTCATCCAGCTTATTTGTTCACTACAACCCAAGTCCCAGATTAAAGGTTCAAGTAATTGTTTAAGGTTAATTACCCGTAATGTGGCCATTTTGAGATTCATAAAAACATCGGATTTTTGGAGCAGCGTCGTTACATATCCGAACCTATTCGGGCTAAGTCGAAAACATTCGGCGGTGGAACTTTCCACCGCCGAATATTTACGACCGCGCCCGAATAATTCCGACGAAGCGCTAATCTCATTAGGGTCGGACTACCTTAAGTAAACATTTTTATTACTGTTTCATTTCCACAAACCATCCCTGGTTTTGATAAGCATTTAAAGAAAAAAATCATTGAGAGAAAAGAAGAAATTTCGCCTAAAATCTATACATTCATTTCCCTAAATAATTTAGAAACCGCAACATGTAAATGTTTTAGACAATTTCTTAGTAGCATATATCTAATTATAAGAAACCTTGCCGTCTTCCCATTAAGATACGAGAACGTTCTAATAAATTCATCCAATACAATACAGTTCGGTAATTGAAAAATCGGGTCTCAAAATCAACCGCCGAAACTCTTCCAAAACATGACAAATATAAGATTCAAACAGTCAAATAATGAATTATAAAATAAAATGTAAATAATTAGAGTTAACCCATTACCAAACGGCAAAATTTTAGCCTGGTCAAAATTCAAAGATGACGCAGACAACAAATTCAAGTGCATGAAATTGTATATTCTTTAGCAATTTCGTGTAGAAAACATTGTGGTAAATGATGAAATTGCTTGTCAGCTTGTCACAAGCAGTTTCTTCATTTTCGATGATGTTTTCCATGGCCATTATTTTGTGGGGAGTCAAAAAGAGTCATTGTGTGGTAATGGGTTAATAGTGGAATAACATGGTTTTAGTAAGCGGTTACCGTTCCGAGAAATTAAGATTAACCCATTATAATAATTACCAAACGGCAAACTTTTGGATTGTTCAAAATTCAAAGACGTTCAGACGACAATTCCATGAGAATAAAATTTAAAGAAAAATATGGTTGTTTTAGGTAGAATATATTGTAGAGATTGAAGATCACAAGTAATTTCTTCATTTTCCACAATGTTTTCCAAAGCCATTATCTTGTGGGCAGTCAAAGAGTCATTGTGTGGTAATGGGTTAAGATCGACCTACTGTAAGATAAAGGCACGTCCAGGCAACAGACAAAAGGCGGTAAGTATTTTTAAAAAAATTAACATATCAAATCTCGGTTGGTTGACCCTATGTTGTGGGTACTCATTGGAATTGGAATGAGACGATTCAAATGAGTACCTTCAACATAATAGATTATGAAAGATTGCATTTGAAAAGTCAAAATCGCATCTTATACATGTATGTAGCTCTACACGTCTCAAAATACGTTTGGACAACAATGGTCGGTAAGCAATGAATTGAGAACCAAAATATCGTAACTACAGCCTATCCAGCCGAACTTACGGTGTTTTGGTTGTCAACCGACTGGTAAAGTACATGTGTGTAGGCCTAGATAATATCGCAGAAAATATTGAGGGAAAAGAAGAAAACGCTGGTCATTAGCATTTTCTCCTTTCGTCTCAAAATTTTCTGTCCACAGACTGGTACTGTAAAAAATGTTTGTACATACAGTCAACACTCGTTATGTCGGCATCGGATAAGTCGAATTTTCGCTTAAGTCGAAGTGAAAGTCATTTCCCGTACTTAAAAATGGGTTATCAAGTTGTTTAATCAAAATAATTTCGAAACAAATACAGTCATTGAAATTTAGTAGGAAAAGGATAGAAATTGCTCGTTTCGAACAATTTCTTTCCTTTTCCTACTCTATTTCAATCATGGACACTTATGATGCCCATCAAAAATGGTCGAATATCGTTTTCATCGAAAATAATCAAAATCGGATGAGTCGACCTCCGGATATGTCGAGGTATTTTGACGGCCCCTCCGACTTCGACACAACGAGTGTCGACTGTATATAATAGCACAGAAAATAGGGAGGGAAAGGAGAACATGCTAGCCATCGGTATTATCTTCTTTTGCCTCAATGTTTTCTTAAACCTTAACCCTATAAATCCCCCAAAACAGGAATAGTTTTGGGGAGGGTAAATACCGTTCTTCATATTATCGTCGTTTTTCAACAAAAACTTCATACCTATAGCTTAAAACAAGCTGCAGTTACGAAGCTTTTGTTGAAAAGCATCTCGTATGTAACACGAAGGTCGTCGGTCTTTTGCAAAAATATGTACATCTAATTGTTGCAAACGACAGTTTGATAATATAGCACTTTACGAAGTTGCAGATTATCCGACGATGTTTAAAAAAAACTTAAAAGATTGTGGGGGAATGAAAAGATCACAAAGTAAAAATAAACATCATAAAGTGAAGCTCTTAATTTCTCGGAACAGAAAGAACGAACAGTCTGTTCCAAAAGGTGGAATTCACTTTCATACTGTGAACATTACAGCTTTGCAATGCTACATGCAGCCTACGAAAATAGAGGCAAACAGATAAAGATTGAAAAAAAAAAAAAAAAACATTTGAAAATATATTACACCTTTTAGACCAGGGATAGATGCAAAGAAAAATCAAAGAAATACTTCCAAAGTGGTTCTACATGAGAAATAGAAAGCAAAGTAAAAATTATACTTATTGCAGACAAAAAAAGACAAACAAAGAGACAGACAGGCGGAGCTTTTGCATCTTTTTTTCAACAACGTTTTAGACTCACCGGACTTCTATTACGGTCCAGCTGAGAATCTCTAGTTGAATTCACACAAAACACCTTAAACCTTTACCAGATGGCAAGATTTTAGACTGGTCTAAATTCAAAGGTGTTGCAGACGACAATTTCAAGTGAATGAAATTTTACATTTCTTGGTCTTTTTACGTAGAAAACATTGTGGGAAATGGAGAAATTGCTTGTCACAAGCAATTTCTTCATTTTCCACAATGTTTTGCAAAGCCATTATCTTGTTGGGAGTCAAAAGGAGTCACTGTGTGGTAATGGGTTAACACTTATGATAGAACAGACAGAAAGAGGGACGAGAGGATTACAAACCACGTTGTTGTTGTTGTTGTTGCTGCTGCTGCTGCTGCTACTAGTAACTACTGCTGATGCTGATGACGATGAATAATAATCGTTGAGGACGATCAAGGACTTGTTGAAATAATTGTGATTTTCACAATATTATTTTGTCAATCAAGTCGATTTCAGGCTTTTCAAATAGGCTAGTTCCTTTATTCCTGTTAATTGCTCAAAATGATTTGTAGCAGACGGACGGACGGACAGACAGACGGGTAGACAGACGGATGGACGTCTGTCTATAAAGGTCCGTGAAGTTGGCAGCCCAGCAGCCTAGCAGCCTAGCAGAGTGAAGTTGGCAGCCTAACAGCCTAGCAGCCTAGCAGCCTAAAAAAAATTTTCGCAAAATTCTTGACATCTGACACTAGCAATATACACGAGATATAAGTTTTACCCAAAAAACTGAATTTCGAGTGAAAATAGCATAGTTTCGGATATCTCGAATTTTTCAACTTTTCTGACAAAAATGTCTCAAAACTTGTCATTAATACATAAATGCGGTCCTAACAAAGATAGTAATTCAAAACTTAGAAAAAACACGGAATTTTTCATTTTACAAAGCTAAGTTGTTAGACTGCTGGAAATGTGAAGTTGGCAGCCTAGCAGCCTAGCAGCCTAAAATTTTTTTTCGCAAAATTCTTGATATCTTACACTAGCAATATACACAAGATATAAGTTTTACCCAAAAAACTGAATTTCGAGTGAAAATAGAATAGTTCCGGATATCTCGATTTTTTCAACTTTTTCGACAAAAATGTCTCAAAACTTGTCATTAATACATAAATGCGGTCCTTACAAAGATAGTAATTCAAAACTTAGAAAAAACACGGAATTTTTCATTTTACGAAGCTAAGTTGTTAGACTGCTGGAAATGTGAAGTTGGCAGCCTAGCAGCCTAGCAGCCTAAAAAATTTTTTCGCAAAATTCTTGACATCTGACACTAGCAATAAACACGAGATATAAGTTTTACCCAAAAAACTGAATTTCGAGTGAAAATAGAATAGTTCCGGATATCTCGATTTTTTCAACTTTTCCGACAAAAATGTCTCAAAACTTGTCATTAATACATAAATGCGGTCCTTACAAAGATAGTAATTCAAAACTTAGAAAAAAACACGGAATTTTTCATTTTACAAAGCTAAGTTGTTAGACTGCTGGAAATGTGAAGTTGGCAGACTAGCAGCCTAGCAGCCTAGCAGCCTAAATTTTTTTTCGCAAAATTCTTGATATCTGACACTAGCAATATACACAAGATATAAGTTTTACCCAAAAAACTGAATTTCGAGTGAAAATAGAATAGTTCCGGATATCTCGAATTTTTCAACTTTTCCGACAAAAATGTCTCAAAACTTGTCATTAATACATAAATGCGGTCCTTACAAAGATAATAATTCAAAACTTAGAAAAAAACACGGAATTTTTCATTTTACGAAGCTAAGTTGTTAGACTGCTGGAAATGTGAAGTTGGCAGCCTAGCAGCCTAGCAGCCTAGCAGCCTAAATTTTTTTTTTTGCAAAATTCTTGACATCTGACACTAGAAATATAGACGAGATATAAGTTTTACCCAAAAAAACTGAATTTCGAGTGAAAATAGAATAGTTCCGGATATCTCGAATTTTTCAACTTTTCCGACAAAAATGTCCCAAAACTTGTCATTAATACATAAATGCGGTCCTTACAAAGATAGTAATTCAAAACTTAGAAAAAGCATGGAATTTTTCATTTTACGAAGCTAAGTTGTTAGACTGCTGGAAATGTGAAGTTGGCAGCCTAGCAGCCTAGCAGCCTAAAAAATTTTTTCGCAAAATTCTTGATATCTGACACTAGCAATATACACAAGATATAAGTTTTACCCAAAAAACTGAATTTCGAGTGAAAATAGAATAGTTCCGGATATCTCGAATTTTTCAACTTTTCCGACAAAAATGTCTCAAAACTTGTCATTAATACATAAATGCGGTCCTTACAAAGATAATAATTCAAAACTTAGAAAAAAACACGGAATTTTTCATTTTACGAAGCTAAGTTGTTAGACTGCTGGAAATGTGAAGTTGACAGCCTAGCAGCCTAGCAGCCTAGCAGCCTAAAAAAAATTTCGCAAAATTCTTGACATCTGACACTAGAAATATAGAAGAGATATAAGTTTTACCCAAAAAACTGAATTTCGAGTGAAAATAGAATAGTTCCGGATATCTCGAATTTTTCAACTTTCCGACAAAAATGTCCCAAAACTTGTCATTAATACATAAATGCGGTCCTTACAAAGATAGTAATTCAAAACTTAGAAAAAAAATGGAATTTTTCATTTTACGAAGCTAAGTTGTTAGACTGCTGGAAATGTGAAGTTGGCAGCCTAGCAGCCTAGCAGCCTAGCAGCCTAAAATTTTTTTTCGCAAAATTCTTGATATCTGACACTAGCAATATACACAAGATATAAGTTTTACCCAAAAAACTGAATTTCGAGTGAAAATAGAATAGTTCCGGATATCTCGAAATTTTCAACTTTTCCGACAAAAATGTCTCAAAACTTGTCATTAATACATAAATGCGGTCCTTACAAAGATAATAATTCAAAACTTAGAAAAAAACACGGATTTTTTCATTTTACGAAGCTAAGTTGTTAGACTGCTGGAAATGTGAAGTTGGCAGCCTAGCAGCCTAGCAGCCTAGCAGCCTAAAAATTTTTTTCGCAAAATTCTTGACATCTCACACTAGAAATATAGACGAGATATAAGTTTTACCCAAAAAACTGAATTTCGAGTGAAAATAGAATAGTTCCGGATATCTCGAATTTTTCAACTTTTCCGACAAAAATGTCTCAAAACTTGTCATTAATACATAAATGCGGTCCTTACAAAGATAGTAATTCAAAACTTAGAAAAAACACGGAATTTTTCATTTTACGAAGCTAAGTTGTTAGACTGCTGGAAATGTGAAGTTGGCAGCCTAGCAGCCTAGCAGCCTAAATTTTTTTTTCGCAAAATTCTTGATATCTGACACTAGCAATATACACAAGATATAAGTTTTACCCAAAAAACTGAATTTCGAGTGAAAATAGCATAGTTTCGGATATCTCGAATTTTTCAACTTTTCTGACAAAAATGTCTCAAAACTTGTCATTAATACATAAATGCGGTCCTAACAAAGATAGTAATTCAAAACTTAGAAAAAACACGGAATTTTTCATTTTACGAAGCTAAGTTGTTAGACTGCTGGAAATGTGAAGTTGGCAGCCTAGCAGCCTAGCAGCCTAAAAAATTTTTTCGCAAAATTCTTGATATCTGACACTAGCAATATACACAAGATATAAGTTTTACCCAAAAAACTGAATTTCGAGTGAAAATAGAATAGTTCCGGATATCTCGATTTTTTCAACTTTTTCGACAAAAATGTCTCAAAACTTGTCATTAATACATAAATGCGGTCCTTACAAAGATAGTAATTCAAAACTTAGAAAAAACACGGAATTTTTCATTTTACGAAGCTAAGTTGTTAGACTGCTGGAAATGTGAAGTTGGCAGCCTAGCAGCCTAGCAGCCTAGCAGCCTAAAAATTTTTTTCGCAAAATTATTGATATCTGACACTAGCAATATACACAAGATATAAGTTTTACCCAAAAAACTGAATTTCGAGTGAAAATAGAATAGTTCCGGATATCTCGAATTTTTCAACTTTTCCGACAAAAATGTCTCAAAACTTGTCATTAATACATAAATGCGGTCCTTACAAAGATAGTAATTCAAAACTTAGAAAAAACACGGAATTTTTCATTTTACGAAGCTAAGTTGTTAGACTGCTGGAAATGTGAAGTTGGCAGCCTAGCAGCCTAGCAGCCTAGCAGCCTAAAAAAATTTTTCGCAAAATTCTTGATATCTGACACTAGCAATATACACAAGATATAAGTTTTACCCAAAAAAATGGAATTTTTCATTTTACGAAGCTAAGTTGTTAGACTGCTGGAATCTGACACTAGCAATATACACAAGATATAAGTTTTACCCAAAAAACTGAATTTCGAGTGAAAATAGAATAGTTCCGGATATCTCGAATTTTTCAACTTTTCCGACAAAAATGTCTCAAAACTTGTCATTAATACATAAAAGCGGTCCTTACAAAGATAGTAATTCAAAACTTAGAAAAAACACGGAATTTTTCACTTTACGAAGCTAAGTTGTTAGACTGCTGGAAATGTGAAGTTGGCAGCCTAGCAGCCTAGCAGCCTAGCAGCCTAAAATTTTTTTTCGCAAAATTCTTGATATCTGACACTAGCAATATACACAAGATATAATACATAAATGCGGTCCTTACAAAGATAGTAATTCAAAACTTTGAAAAAACACGGAATTTTTCATTTTACGAAGCTAAGTTGTTAGACTGTTGGAAATGTGAAGTTGGCAGCCTAGCAGCCTAGCAGCATAAATTTTTTTTTCGCAAAATTCTTGACATCTGACACAAGAAATATAGAAGAGATATAAGTTTTACCCAAAAAACTGAATTTCGAGTGAAAATAGAATAGTTCCGGATATCTCGAATTTTTCAACTTTTCTGACAAAAATGTCCCAAAACTTCTCATTAATACATCAATGCCGTCCTTACAAAGATAGTAATTCAAAACTTAGAAAAAACACGGAATTTTTCATTTTACGAAGCTAAGTTGTTAGACTGCTGGAAATGTGAAGTTGGCAGCCTAGCAGCCTAGCAGCCTAAAAATTTTTTTCGCAAAATTCTTGATATCTGACACTAGCAATATAGACGAGATATAAGTTTTACCCAAAAAAACTGAATTTCGAGTGAAAATAGAATAGTTCCGGATATCTCGAATTTTTCAACTTTTCCTACAAAAATGTTTCAAAACTTGTCATTAATACATAAATGCGGTCCTTACAAAGATGAGAACAGTTATTTTTGAAATCCGGCACGGTGAACCAACTTATGTGAAGTGTATTCACAAGCGTGTATAATTTGGTGCATTTCGTATGGCTAGAAAGTGGTGATTTTTTTCAAGTTCTGTAAACCTTAAGTTTTACATATACTTAGTACATTTAAAAACGCAGAGTTTTCAAAACCTTATATCAAGATGTTCTAAAATGAAATAAGAAATGGAAATACTTGTTATGAATTTCCCACAAGATAAGAAGCGTGAATAGAAAAGATTAAAGTTAGTAAATCTGGAACATTTTACGGCGCCGTAGCCAAAGCGTTAAACACGTTGTGCGCTACAAAAAAGAACATTTAGATCCTACAAAAAATTAGTCTGCAGACCTACTTTGTGGATTAAAATCCTCATTTCAAATGACCAAATATATTGTGTTCGGCTTATCTGCATAACTTGAAGAATGTCTACAATAAACATTCGAAATGATATAAAGCAAACGAAATAATAAACGGATGCTTATCTGATTAGAATTCTTGTATAATAGAGCTCAAGTATGGCACGTATGCAAGATATTGGTGATTGTTCATAGTCACTTCTGGCACCCCATTATCTGCTGATGGCTATTAACGTCTAAGGTCGGTTCACATTGACGAATTTTCTTACGATTCCTTACGAATTGGACATTCGTAATGACATTGCCGAAAGGCACACGTATTGTTACGATTTGAGCGAATTTAACGGACGGTTTACGTATTTCTACGACTAGTTTACGGACTAGTTACGGATTATTTACGAATCAATAGGAGTATTACAGACTTATAATAGATTCACAATTAAACGAGAATAGATACGGTTGTCTTGCTTTAATTTTACGTAGGTGAAGGTAGTAGTTCTACCTAAAAATAAACCAAAACAACCGTAAACTATTCTCGTTTAACTTTGAACGTATTATAGTTACGAATATTTGCGAGTCCTTTGTTATTATTATTATTATTATTATTATTATTATTATTATTATTATTATTATTATTATTATTATTATTATTATTATTATTATTATTATTATTATTATTATTATTTTTATTATTATTATTATTATTATTATTATTATTATTATTATTATTATTATTATTATTATTATTATTATTATTATTATTATTATTATTATTATTATTATTATTATTATTATTATCATTATTATTATTATTATTATTATGTTGTTGTTGTTGTTGTTGTTGTTGTTGTTGTTGTTGTAAGAAAGACAACCTCGTTATTGAAAATCTGACATTCGACAAGACAACATGTCTTACGAACGAAACAAGCTTGGTTTGTACCAACAATTTCTTCAAAACAATTAACCCTTTCCCAGACAAAATCTAGTTTTGACGTCCCATGGTTTTGGAAAATATTATGAACAAAGAATAAATTGCTTAATAATCAGTAATGCAATTCTTTCTGTTCACTCAGAATTTTCTATTCAATAACATACAAAGTTTCCACTTCTTACATCAATTAATTGTGTCGTCTGTAACTCCTTTCAAATTATAACAATAAAAAATCTTGCCGTTTGGGAAAGAAATCCTAAATGTTTCTACCGTATTAACTCTCATGCATTTTTGGGGTCCTTTATAACCCCAGAAATATATCTATGCTTGCTATATTCAAAGTTGTTCTCCGATGCGCGTTTACTTTTTTACTTTTTCTATCTCATATTCGTCGATAATAAGTCAAATTGTCTTGAACATCGAACAACGTTTAAAGGACTTATCGTCAATTTTGAGCTGGGATAAAAAAAAAATGACCCCAGTGCATATAAACGCATTGAAAAAATGGGCTCTTAGTCCTCATATTTTGCAAATTCAATTAGAAATCATTTGACGTTTAGCAAAACATTAAATAGTGTTTCATCTATCATTATTAATTTTATTTGTCAACAATTTTGGCATACTCAATCAAATCAAATCAAATATTTTTATTGTTCACATCATGTACAAAATGATACACGAACTATTCACACATAAACAAAACATATAACAAACGATGACGTTCATATTTGTTATAATCTAGGCTGTCTATCATCATAAGACTCTGCATATACACAAGGTCTTACCAGGACTCACATTGCCCTTTTTCAGCTTCTCCATCAAACATAACCCTAATCAGGCCTTTTGCGGAGCCTGGTCTGTTTTTAGTACCATTCCCGGAATCTCATACCATGAGTGCGTTTTTTAAACATCCCGGCTCGTTTATATTCGTAAAGTTATCGTGTATATTCGTGAATCACACACGGATGATATGCGAGTGATTTACTTAGAGTCATTTACGAATGAATAACGGGATATTCAATCCGTGGACATGCGTGAGAACATTTTGCACATGCCAAAAAACTTCCCCGTATGAACACGAATCATTGCGATAGTCGCCGATTTATTGCGAATTATTTACGAATGTTTAAGTATTGTTTACGAATACTTACGTATGCCGTTCCGAATGGACCACTGAAAACGAAATCTATGAGAATGCACGATTTTTTTACAATGCCATTTATTTTTTTTTTTGGTTGTAGACAATAAGATATTATCTCTATATCATCATTCAGTAGCTGACATTGATAAAAAAGGCATTTATTCTTACGAGCTATTTACGGATGCTAACGTATTGTTTAAGAATGTTCACGAATGGCCTACGAATGTCCAATTCGTAAGAATTCGTAAGGAAAATTCGTCAATGTGAACCCACCTTAATTACAGTTAGTTTAGCGCCTGTTCAAACATCACAAATGTATACAATTCCCATTTGAAAAGCTGCTGCAGGCGACAAAGGGACGTTTGTAACATACTGACAAAATGGAAAAATGATGAACATCAGCATTTTTTTCTTTACTCGCAATGTTCTCACAAATGCTTTACTTGTAAGGAACTTAAAAAACACTCTTGATTGAGTTAAGGTCGGTTCACATTGACGAATTTTCTTACGATTCCTTGCGAATTGGACATTCGTAATCACATTGCCGAAAGGCACACGTATTGTTACGATTTGAGCGAATTTAACGTACGGTTTACGTATTTCTACGACTAGTTTACGGGCTGGTTACGGATTATTTACGAATCAATAGGAGTATTACCGACTTAGTTACGAATGTTTACGAGTCCTTTGTTATTATTTTGTTGTTGTTGTTGTAAGAAAGACAATCTCGTTATTGAAAATCTGACATTCGACAAGACAACATGTGTTACGAACGAAACAAGCTTAAGTTGTACCAACAATTTCTTCAAAACAATTAACCCTTTCTCAAACAAAATCTAGTTTTGACGTCCCATGGTTTTGGAAAATATTGTGAGAAAAGAATAAATTGCTGAAAAATCAGCAATGCAATTCTTTCTGTTCAATCAGAATTTTATATTCAATACCATACAAAGTTTTCACTTCTTACATCAATTAATTAAGTCGTCTGTAACTCCATTCAAATTGAAACAATAAAAATGTTGCCGTTTGGGAAAGAAATCCTAGGTGTTTGTACTGTATTAACTCTCATACATAGTGTGGGGTCATTTATAACCCCAGAAATATATATATTTATGCTTGATATATTCAAAGTTGTTCTCCGATGCGCGTTTACTTGTTTACTTTTTCTATCTAATATACGTCGATAATAATTCTAATTGTCTTGAACATCGAACAACGTTTGAAGGACTTATCGTCAATTTTGAGCTGGGATAAAAAAAGTGACCCAAGTGCATATAAACGCATTGAAAAAATGGGCTCTTAGTCCTCGTTTTTTTTTTCAAATTCAATTAGAAATCATTTGACGTTTAGCAAAACATTAAATAGTATTTCCTCGATCGTTAATTTTATTTGTCAACAATTTTGACATACTCAGTCAAATCAATTCAAATATTCTTTATTGTTCACATCATGTACAAAATGATATACGAACTATTCACACACAAACGATGACGTTCATATCTGTTATAATCTAGGATGTCTATCATCATAAGACTCTGCATATACACAAGGTCTGACCAGGACTCACACTGCCCTTTTTCAGCTTCAAAAATAACCCTAATTAGGCCTTTTGCGGAGCCTGGTCTGTTTTAGTACCATTCTCGGAATCTCATACCATAAGTGCGCTTTTTTAAACATCCCGGCTCGTTTATATTCGTAAAGTTATCGTATATATTCGTGAATCACACACGGACGATTTGCGAGTGATTTGCGATAAACTAAGAGTCATTTACGAATGAATAACGGGACATTCAATCCGTGGACATTCGTGAGAAAACTTTGGACATGCCAAAAAACTTCCCCGTATGAACACGAATCATTGCGATAGTCGCCGATATAGGTAGGTTCACACTAACGAATTTTCCTTACGAATTGGACATTCGTAGGCCATCCGTGAACATTCGTAAACAATACGCTGGCATCCGTAAATAACTCGTAAGTATGAAATGCTTTATTTCTCAATGTCAGCTGCTTGATGATGATATGGAGATTATATCTTATTATTTACAACCAAAATTATAATAGACATAGTAAAGAAATCGTGCATATTCATAGATTTCGTTTCGAGTGGCCCATTCGGAAAGTTCTATCGTATATAACCGCAAGTATTCGTAAACAACTCTTATGCATTCGTAAACAACTCGCAATGAATCTGTGATATTCTTAGTGATTCGTGCTCATACGGGGACATTTTTTGACATGTTGAAAATTTTCTCACGAATGTCCACGGAGTAAATGTCCCGTTATTCAAATCGTAAATGACTCTTAGTTAATCGCAAATCACCCGTAAGTGATTCACGAATATAATACGGCAAGTTTACGAATATAAACGAGCCGGGATGTTTAAAAAGGGCAATTATGATATGAGATTCCGAGAATGATACTAAAACAGATCAGGCTCCCCAAAGGGCCTGATGAGGGTTATGTTTGAAGGAGAAGCTTCGGGAGGACAGTGTGGGTCCTGGTCAGACATTGTGAATATGCAGAGGCATAAGATGATAAATATTTATCTTACTTGATATTAGTACACTTTTTCGAAATCATTGCTCATATACTATACTTCGATTCAAAATTGATGACAAATATAATCTATGATAGAGGAAATACTATTTAATGTTTTGCTAAACGTCAAACGATTTCCAATTGGATTTGCAATAAAATGAGGACTAAGAGCCCCTTTTTTCAATGTGTTTATATGCACTATGGTCATTTTTATCCTATCACAAAAAATGACGATAAGTCCTTCAAACGTTGTTTGATGTTCAAGAAAAAATGATTTATTATCCACGAATATAAGATTAAAAAAGTAAAAAAAAAGTAAACGTGCATCGGAGAACAACTTTGAATAAAGCATTCATAAATATATGTCTGGGGTCATATATGACCCAATACGGTAGTATGAGGGTTATTCCGGTAGAAGCAATTAAGTTTTCTTTCCCAAACGACAAGAATGTTTGTTGTTTCGATTTGAAAGGAGTTACAGACAAAACAATTATTGATGTAAGAAGTGTAAACTTTGTATGGTATTGAATAGAAAAAAATCTGAGTGAACAGAAAGATTTGCATTGCTGATTATCAGCAATTTATTCTTTTCTCTCAATATTTTCCCAAACCATGGAACGTCAAAACTAGGTCTTGTTTGGGAAAGGGTTAATGGTTTTGAAGAAATTGTTGGTAAAACCCAAGCTTATTTCGTTCGCAAGTCATATCGTCTTGTCGAATGTCAGATTTTAAAAAACGAGGTTGTCTTTCGTACAACAACAACAACAAAATAATAACAAAGGACTCGTAAACATTCGTAACTAAGTCGGCAATACTCCTATTGATTCGTAAATAATCCGTAAACAGTCCGTAAACTAGTCGTAGAAATACGTAAACCGTCCGTTAAATTCGCTCAAATCGTAACAATACGTGAACTTATCGGCAATGTGATTACGAATGTCCAATTCGTAAGGAATCGTAAGAAAATTCGTCAATGTGAACCCACCTTATATTGCGAGTTATTTACGAATGTTTAAGTATTGTTTACGAATACTTACGTATGCCTTTCCGAATGGACCACTGAAAACGAAATCTATGAGAATGCACGATTTTTTACAATGCCATTTAATTTTTATTTGTTGTAAACAAAAAGATATTATCTCTACATCATCATCCAGTAGCTGACATTGAGAAAAAAGGCATTTCATTCTTACGAGTTATTTACGGATGCTCACGTATTGTTTAAGAATGTTCCCGAATGGCCTACGAATGTCTAATTCGTAAGGATTCGTAAGGAAAATTCGTCAATGTGAACCCACCTTTAATAGAAATTCGTTCAACCATTAAAGTGACATTTCACGATTATTTTTACATAAATATTACTTTTATTCCATCTGAAAGAGTATGTATGTTTTCTTATGAAAATTCTGAAAATTTCAAGCCAAAATATTGAACAGTTTACGAGAAATATACATTTTTGTGCTAATATTAAACAAATTGTTGTGGACAACAGTTAAGATTTATATAGAATTTGTCATTTCTGTCTCAACTTTGAAAGCGTATTTTTCGCTTATAGATAACAACCTCAAAAAACTGATAGCGACCAATTTCCAACTACTTGACCAATTTCAACCAAACTTCACAGAAATCGTCCTTGCATGAATCTCTACCAAATTCCTTCAAAAGAATAAAATCCGTGCAGAACTTGAATTTTAATTAATTTAATTGATTTAAATTTTAGAAAAAAATCTTTAAAAATTCTTCTTCTCCAAAACTACTGGACCATTGTCAACCAAACTTCACAGAAATCTTCCTTGCATGAATCTCTACCAAATTCCTTCAAAAGATTAAAATCCGCGCAGAACTTAAAATTTAATTAATTAGATTGAATTAAATTTTCAAAAAAATCTTTAAAAAATTCTTCTTCTCAAAAATTACCGGACCAATTTCAACCAAACTTTACAGAAATCTTCCTTGTATGAACCTCTAACAAATTCCTTCAAAAGAATAAAATCCGTGAAGAACTTGAATTTTGATTAATTTAATTGATTTAAATTTTCGAAAAATCTTTAAAAATTCTTCTCCAAAACTACTGGACCAATTTCAACCAAACTTTATAGAAATGTTCCTTGCACGAATCTCTTCTTAATTCCTCAAAAAAAAAATAAATTCTGTGTAAAACTTAAATTTTGATTAATGAAATTAGATTAATTTTTTGAAAAATCTTCTTTTCCAAAACTATTGGACCAATTTTAACCAAACTTCACATGAATCTTCCTGGCACGAATCTCCTTTAAATTCCTTAAAAAAAATCCGTGTAGAACTTAGATTTTAATAAATTTATTTAAATTGAATTTTCGAATAATTGTTTAACAATCTTCTTCTCCAAAACTACAGGACCAATTTCAACCAAACTTCACAGGAATCTTCCTTGCATGAATCTCTCCCAAATTCCTTCACGATCGGATGAAAAGCCTGGCCGCTGTGGGCTAGGCTTATTTTTCGCTATATGAAACAGTGTAATTTTAACAAAATTTTAAAAACATTTCTGCTCCTTAATTACTAATTGGATTTCATTCTGGCGTATCATGAATCTTCTTTGGATAGACCTCTATTGTATTCCTTGAAGAAGTTTGTAGTCTAATTGTCTAAAAGCCAGTGGAGCGATACAGGGCCATCTTGGCCCTCTTGTTTGTTTTTTAAGTACTTTGTCAACCAAGTAGGAATTATCGTCGGTGTAAATGCAAAACATGGTATGTCGATTCTTGCGATTTTAAAAGTGAAATATTGTGTGTCCATTTAAGACATTTCTTGCAGGTTGTGAGATATTTTTACTGATTAGTATGACACATTATTTGTGAACTATTTGTCCAAATTTCAAGTAAAACCTTTTATTTTGGGAAAAGTTATTACACCTTTTTCCTACTCATTTAGAATTTTCCAAAAACGAGATACGAGGTTTTGCATTTATAGGGACGTTATGCTTCTTCCATGATATGTACACACGACTGTGATAAAAACGTGACGAGTGTAGGACAAAAGCCTCTGGGACAAAAGCCCACAAGACATAAGCCGACTGGACAAAAGCCCACTGGACAAAAAACACTCCTTAAACAACTAGTCAAGCACTGACGTTGACTATAGCATGAATCCACATGACGTTCCCCAACGCGTTTATGAATGCGAGCTCGACCATCGGACTGTACAGATGTATTCAAGGCGCGTCAATCAGCAATAACTTGTTCAAATCGACCTTATGTTGTTTAAGCCACTGTAAACGATGTCATCGACGGCGTGGTAGCAGGACTAGACGTATCGGAGTACGTGAAAGACGGACGTAGCGCTCCATTAACTGATCTCTAACAGGCCTTCTGCTCACAGAACTCAACTCTGGAATCAACTTTGCAGTAACTTTTACCGACAACAATCGATTTCACTGGTGGTTGTTCCGATTATGCTTGACTTGTCGGATTGACGCCAAGCGTCGACGTATCGAATGTGGCAAGTTGCGTGTGTTTCTTAATTGTTGAAATTGTCTCAAAAGTGTTTATATTATGTTTCTTTTCAAACCAAAACGCTTGGCGACCTATTGCTTTGGCATAAGGGGCCTACTGTCTAAAGTATGCATTAATATGCATCTTTGGACAAACGTATGGCGTTGTTTTCTGTTCAATTAAACAAATTTACATGTTTTTCTGAACAAAAAGCAAGTCAGCAACAGTTTCGCTATAAAAACAAATTTCAACCTCACTTAGGAATAACGTAGTGCGACAAAACACTCAAACGAAAAGGACGTTAACGTCGAACGTCCGTGCATGTGCAGTTGGTGGCATTTGACATTTCGTTAACAAGTGTCTCTTATGGACAATTCCGAGGGATGTTTCTTCTCAATAGGTCGTACATTTACATTGAATAAGAAAATAAGCATGTACACTTACTTTTTTCCATAAGTATATTAACATATTAGGTTTGTTTTAATTATGATTAATGTTTTGATTGTTTTTATGTACATTATTTATTCTTAAACTAATTCATAGACACCTTGATGTATTATACCAAAGAAATAAATTAATTGTAAATCAATGGAGTATAATAAAATTGGCTTTGCATTTTGAATCAATATGCTATAATTAAATGAATAAAGTTTATAAAATGAATAAAAGTAAGCAAAACAAAGTATAAATGTTATCAAAATAAAGGAATTACGAAGAAAAATGGCATTTTTCCATCAAATGTATTATTCCAATGGTCATAATAAGGAGTGGGCTTTTGTCCAACGAGCTTATGTTCAGTGGGTTTTTATCCAGTGGGCTTTTGTCCGTACCCCAAACCCAACACCTCAACACGAAGAAGCTTTGCAGTTGACGGAATTATTCTATATTCTATATTCAGAGCAACAGACAAGAGGGGTAAAGTCATTCTATTCTATTTATACGCTTGCATCCCTATGCTGTATGTAATCATTCGAAAAATCGCAATGAGATAATTTTAATAAGTACTCAAGGATGAGTACCCACAATGATCCCCACAGCATACAATTTGGGGAACAATAGTTGAAATATTACATTTTAATAACGCTTTAGACGCTCTTAGTAGGCGTGACCTGTAATAGTATCATTTTTGAATGATGATTGTAATGTAATGCCTATATTTAGATTTTTTTGATACCTATCAAATAAAGGTGTAGCCGGTGAGTGCAGGACAAAAGACCAGTGGGACAAAAGCCCACTGGACACAAGGAAAATAGCCCATATATGACCATAGCCATGATATAGAACCACGAATAATATCCCACACTATTTGTTTTTATATTCTAATGATATTGTCAATAAACACATTAATTATAATTTCGGAATAATAGTAACAATGGTATTAATAAATATATCATAAAATAATGGAGATAATTACAATATATTCAAATTCTTAGAAGTATTTGTTTTCACGCAGTCATTACATGGGCTGGAAACGATTTTTTTTCTTCTTTTGTCAATGTGGATTTTAGCAATTAATGCAAACCAGGTAAGAAAAAAATGAAGAAAGCCTATATCAGCCTATTTTCAAATGAAAGGTTGAAGAAATCGAGATATTCGTACCAAATGTATATCGCAGTTACACTGGTGGTGAACTAAAACAATATTCGCTACAACAAGGCATAGACATTTTGCATTTAAATGTAAAACAGACCGGGCCCCGGTTTCTCGAAAAAACTTAAGTATAAACTCATGAGAACATGCTCAACTTCAAAGGAATACTCTCCAACGTTGAAGGGTATTCGATTGAAGTTCACGTGGATCTCGTGCGATTTGAGCACGGTGCTCAGATTTGAGCATGAGTTCTTAGTTTTTTCGAGAAACCGGGGCCGGGTTTACCGTTTTGTATTGACAAACTGTCGGTGTTGTTAAAAAATCTCGTAACTACGGCTTCGATAAAGCCGTTGTTACGATATTTTATAACAACACAGACGGAATGCATTGATCGCGAAAAAAACGTCCCTCGCTTTGGCCGAGTTCACCTCCAGTGAGTTATATCACTTGAAATCAGATTTTCAGCACTAAAACTAATTTCTCGTGTATAATGCTAGTGACAAGTGTCAGATATCAATAATTTTGAGAAATAATTAAGGGAGCTAGGCTGCCAATTTCATATTTACAGCAACCTAGTAACATAGGACAAATACTGTGTTTTTCTAAATTAAAGTTCTCATCTTTTTAAGGACCGAATTGATGTGCAGAGAGAAAAGTTCGGGACATTACTGTTGGAAAATATTAAGAATTCAAAATATCAGTAAGAAATCTACTTTCACTCGAAATTCAGTTTTTTGGGTAAAACTTATATCTCGTGTATATTGCTAGTGTCAGATATCAAGAATTTTGCGAAAAAAATTTTTAGGCTGCTAGGCTGCTAGGCTGCTAGGCTGCCAACTTCACATTTCCAGCAGTCTAACAACTTAGCTTCGTAAAATGAAAAAATCCGTGTTTTTTCTAAGTTTTGAATTACTATCTTTGTAAGGACCGCATTTATGTATTAATGACAAGTTTTGAGACATTTTTGTCGGAAAAGTTGAAAAATTCGAGATATCCGGAACTATTCTATTTTCGCTCGAAATTCAGTTTTTTTGGGTAAAACTTATATCTCTTCTATATTTCTAGTGTCAGATGTCAAGAATTTTGCGAAATTTTTTTTAGGCTGCTAGGCTGCTAGGCTGCTAGGCTGTCAACTTCACATTTCCAGCAGTCTAACAACTTAGCTTCGTAAAATGAAAAATTCCGTGTTTTTTTCTAAGTTTTGAATTATTATCTTTGTAAGGACCGCATTTATGTATTAATGACAAGTTTTGAGACATTTTTGTCGGAAAAGTTGAAAAATTCGAGATATCCGGAACTATTCTATTTTCACTCGAAATTCAGTTTTTTGGGTAAAACTTATATCTTGTGTATATTGCTAGTGTCAGATATCAAGAATTTTGCGAAAAATTTTTTTAGGCTGCTAGGCTGCTAGGCTGCCAACTTCACATTTCCAGCAGTCTAACAACTTAGCTTCGTAAAATGAAAAATTCCATGCTTTTTCTAAGTTTTGAATTACTATCTTTGTAAGGACCGCATTTATGTATTAATGACAAGTTTTGGGACATTTTTGTCGGAAAAGTTGAAAAATTCGAGATATCCGGAACTATTCTATTTTCACTCGAAATTCAGTTTTTTGGGTAAAACTTATATCTCGTCTATATTTCTAGTGTCAGATATCAAGAATTTTGCGAAAAAAATTTTTAGGCTGCTAGGCTGCTAGGCTGCTAGGCTGCCAACTTCACATTTCCAGCAGTCTAACAACTTAGCTTCGTAAAATGAAAAATTCCGTGTTTTTTCTAAGTTTTGAATTACTATCTTTGTAAGGACCGCATTTATGTATTAATGACAAGTTTTGAGACATTTTTGTCGGAAAAGTTGAAAAATTCGAGATATCCGGAACTATTCTATTTTCACTCGAAATTCAGTTTTTTGGGTAAAACTTATATCTCGTCTATATTTCTAGTGTCAGATGTCAAGAATTTTGCGAAAAAAAAATTAGGCTGCTAGGCTGCTAGGCTGCTAGGCTGCCAACTTCACATTTCCAGCAGTCTAACAACTTAGCTTCGTAAAATGAAAAATTCCGTGTTTTTTTCTAAGTTTTGAATTATTATCTTTGTAAGGACCGCATTTATGTATTAATGACAAGTTTTGAGACATGTTTGTCGGAAAAGTTGAAAAATTCGAGATATCCGGAACTATTCTATTTTCACTCGAAATTCAGTTTTTTGGGTAAAACTTATATCTTGTGTATATTGCTAGTGTCAGATATCAAGAATTTTGCGAAAAAAATTTTTAGGCTGCTAGGCTGCTAGACTGCTAGGCTGCCAACTTCACATTTCCAGCAGTCTAACAACTTAGCTTCGTAAAATGAAAAATTCCATGCTTTTTCTAAGTTTTGAATTACTATCTTTGTAAGGACCGCATTTATGTATTAATGACAAGTTTTGGGACATTTTTGTCGGAAAAGTTGAAAAATTCGAGATATCCGGAACTATTCTATTTTCACTCGAAATTCAGTTTTTTGGGGTAAAACTTATATCTCGTCTATATTTCTAGTGTCAGATATCAAGAATTTTGCGAAAAAAATTTTTAGGCTGCTAGGCTGCTAGGCTGCTAGGCTGCCAACTTCACATTTCCAGCAGTCTAACAACTTAGCTTCGTAAAATGAAAAATTCCGTGTTTTTTCTAAGTTTTGAATTACTATCTTTGTAAGGACCGCATTTATGTATTAATGACAAGTTTTGAGACATTTTTGTCGGAAAAGTTGAAACATTCGAGATATCCGGAACTATTCTATTTTCACTCGAAATTCAGTTTTTTGGGTAAAACTTATATCTCGTCTATATTTCTAGTGTCAGATGTCAAGAATTTTGCGAAAAAAAAATTTAGGCTGCTAGGCTGCTAGGCTGCTAGGCTGCCAACTTCACATTTCCAGCAGTCTAACAACTTAGCTTCGTAAAATGAAAAATTCCGTGTTTTTTTTCTAAGTTTTGAATTATTATCTTTGTAAGGACCGCATTTATGTATTAATGGCAAGTTTTGAGACATTTTTGTCGGAAAAGTTGAAAAATTCGAGATATCCGGAACTATTCTATTTTCACTCGAAATTCAGTTTTTTGGGTAAAACTTATATCTTGTGTATATTGCTAGTGTCAGATATCAAGAATTTTGCGAAAAATTTTTTTAGGCTGCTAGGCTGCTAGGCTGCTAGGCTGCCAACTTCACATTTCCAGCAGTCTAACAACTTAGCTTCGTAAAATGAAAATTTCCATGTTTTTTCTAAGTTTTGAATTACTATCTTTGTAAGGACCGCATTTATGTATTAATGACAAGTTTTGGGACATTTTTGTCGGAAAAGTTGAAAAATTCGAGATATCCGGAACTATTCTATTTTCACTCGAAATTCAGTTTTTTGGGTAAAACTTATATCTTGTGTATATTGCTAGTGTCAGAAATCAAGAAATTTGCGAAAAAAAATTTTAGGCTGCTAGGCTGCTAGGCTGCTAGGCTGCCAACTTCACATTTCCAGCAGTCTAACAACTTAGCTTCGTAAAATGAAAAATTCCGTGTTTTTTCTAAGTTTTGAATTACTATCTTTGTAAGGACCGCATTTATGTATTAATGACAAGTTTTGAGACATTTTTGTCGGAAAAGTTGAAAAATTCGAGATATCCGGAACTATTCTATTTTCACTCGAAATTCAGTTTTTTGGGTAAAACTTATATCTTGTGTATATTGCTAGTGTCAGATATCAAGAATTTTGCGAAAAAAAATTTTAGGCTGCTAGGCTGCTAGGCTGCTAGGCTGCCAACTTCACATTTCCAGCAGTCTAACAACTTAGCTTCGTAAAATGAAAAATTCCGTGTTTTTTTTCTAAGTTTTGAATTACTATCTTTGTAAGGACCGCATTTATGTATTAATGACAAGTTTTGAGACATTTTTGTCGGAAAAGTTGAAAAATTCGAGATATCCGGAACTATTCTATTTTCACTCGAAATTCAGTTTTTTGGGTAAAACTTATATCTCGTCTATATTTCTAGTGTCAGATGTCAAGAATTTTGCGAAAAAAATTTTTAGGCTGCTAGGCTGCTAGGCTGCTAGGCTGCCAACTTCACATTTCCAGCAGTCTAACAACTTAGCTTCGTAAAATGAAAAATTCCGTGTTTTTTCTAAGTTTTGAATTACTATCTTTGTAAGGACCGCATTTATGTATTAATGACAAGTTTTGAGACATTTTTGTCGGAAAAGTTGAAAAATTCGAGATATCCGGAACTATTCTATTTTCACTCGAAATTCAGTTTTTTGGGTAAAACTTATATCTCGTCTATATTTCTAGTGTCAGATGTCAAGAATTTTGCAAAAAAAATTTTTAGGCTGCTAGGCTGCTAGGCTGCTAGGCTGCCAACTTCACATTTCCAGCAGTCTAACAACTTAGCTTCGTAAAATGAAAAATTACGTGTTTTTTTTTTCTAATTTTAGAATTATTATCTTTGTGAGGACCGCATTTATGTATTAATGACAAGTTTTGAGACATTTTTGTCGGAAAAGTTGAAAAATTCGAGATATCCGGAACTATTCTATTTTCACTCGAAATTCAGTTTTTTTGGGTAAAACTTATATCTTGTGTATATTGCTAGTGTCAGAAATCAAGAATTTTGCGAAAAAAAATTTTAGGCTGCTAGGCTGCTAGGCTGCTAGGCTGCCAACTTCACATTTCCAGCAGTCTAACAACTTAGCTTCGTAAAATGAAAAATTCCGTGTTTTTTCTAAGTTTTGAATTACTATCTTTGTAAGGACCGCATTTATGTATTAATGACAAGTTTTGAGACATTTTTGTCGGAAAAGTTGAAAAATTCGAGATATCCGGAACTATGCTATTTTCACTCGAAATTCAGTTTTTTGGGTAAAACTTATATCTTGTGTATATTGCTAGTGTCAGATATCAAGAATTTTGCGAAAAAAAATTTTAGGCTGCTAGGCTGCTAGGCTGCTAGGCTGCCAACTTCACATTTCCAGCAGTCTAACAACTTAGCTTCGTAAAATGAAAAATTCCGTGTTTTTTTCTAAGTTTTGAATTACTATCTTTGTAAGGACCGCATTTATGTATTAATGACAAGTTTTGAGACATTTTTGTCGGAAAAGTTGAAAAATTCGAGATATCCGGAACTATTCTATTTTCACTCGAAATTCAGTTTTTTGGGTAAAACTTATATCTCGTCTATATTTCTAGTGTCAGATGTCAAGAATTTTGCGAAAAAAAAATTTAGGCTGCTAGGCTGCTAGGCTGCTAGGCTGCCAACTTCACATTTCCAGCAGTCTAACAACTTAGCTTCGTAAAATGAAAAATTCCGTGTTTTTTCTAAGTTTTGAATTACTATCTTTGTAAGGACCGCATTTATGTATTAATGACAAGTTTTGAGACATTTTTGTCGGAAAAGTTGAAAAATTCGAGATATCCGGAACTATGCTATTTTCACTCGAAATTCAGTTTTTTGGGTAAAACTTATATCTCGTGTATATTGCTAGTGTCAGATGTCAAGAATTTTGCGAAATTTTTTTTTAGGCTGCTAGGCTGCAAGGCTGTTAGGCTGCCAACTTCACTCTGCTAGGCTGCTAGGCTGCTGGGCTGCCAACTTCACGGACCTTGTCTATAAAGGGATATACAACCGATCGTTTGATTCGGATGCATAATAATGGATCGAGATAATGTTGTTTCGCTGCATTAATTTGGAAGCCTTGTTACTGCAGCTTAAATAAAGCTATGAAGTAACGAGGTTTTCGAAGAAAAACGAGGATTTACATGGCAACGCAATAGGATTTCCAACGTGAATAAAGCGAAAAGCGTTGGCCATGGTTTAACTGCGCATCTCGCGCAGTTTGGCCATGGTCGATGCTTTTCGCAGATTTGATTTTTACTAATCATGAGAGAGACTTGTTCAAGAAGCACCGCTCAAGATCAGACCGCAATTCTGGTTATTTTGAATGCTAAAAATGAGCGGGGTCAAAGGGAAATTTGCACTAGCAAACCAACAATATAGGCTAATAATAATGGACATGTCAAAGAGACAGGGACAAAGTGAGAGGGATAGAGATTACTTACTACTGTTGTGACGCGTGGAACCAGCAAGTTGAGAGGTCACGAACTGTGACATATGAGGTCAAAGTGAGGCAGTACATATAGCACGTGCCACCTGTGTACTGTGTAGTCTCCTGGAGGTCGGCCAACAGACAACATGTGTGGATGCAATACTGGAGACAACCAAGGACAATTACAGCCTATAACCACATTATAGTTCAGGTATTTACCGTACCCCCAAACTAGAACCCACCGGTTACTTTATTGGCGACGAGAAAAATTTAAAAGAACCCATATTTGCATTGTTTGTTAGTTTTATCCAGCATCTTGAAAGGAGAATTTGTTTTTGCTTTCATGTCAGTTTCAGTAAATTCTGTTAATTCAGTTTTGCTGCCAGTTCAAGGTCATTTGTGTCCTTGTCAGTTTCTTAGTAAAATTAATTTTTTACTTTGTCAGTTTCTTAGTAAAATTAACTTTTTACTTTGTCAGTTCAGAGTTTCACTCTGTTAGTTTCAGGTCAAATTAATTTTGCCCTGCTAGTTATTTAATTCTGCCAGTTTGTCTGTCAAGGACAACACCCCACCCACCTTTAACCTTGTCAGCTACGAGTCGAATATTCCGCTATTCACTATTTGATTTCACTTTGGGCTTAGGCACTTTTCAGGATAGATTTGGAAAGAAATTGTTAGGCATGACATAGTTTTGGACCCGACTATGACAGTTTGTCTATGGCTAGTGGTTTAATACCCAGTGAGCACCCCCCTTAAAACGGACTTGTTCGTTTTGAGTCTCTTTTTGACCATGCCAGGTTTTCATCTTAAAGTCAAAGGAAATGTTTCCTGGGTGTTCCCCTTTGTGCTTTTTGTTAAGTCCAGAGTATAGTACTCTGTCAGTTCAGTTAATTCTGCTGGTCCAGAATAACTGTCAGTTGTTTTTTTTTTGTATTTTCTGTTTTTTTTATTTCATGGTCAAACTGGATTTAATTCTGTCAGGAAACTGTTCAATTTATTTGGGAGTTCAGAATTAAATTGGCTCGAACTCTGCCAGTGTTTAATTTGAGTGTTGGTTCAAGGTCATTGAGTACATACCCCACCCACTTGTCCTTTTACTGCTTAGTGAAATATTGGATATTTCTTTTTATACTCAAATTGTCTGAGTTTATGGGTATCAGGTCCCGTTTAAAGTGTACTAGTCCATTTTGCAAGGCATGCAGAAATGTCAGAGATTTCGTGATTTAAGATTTAAGAATCTAGTTTGGGGAGGGTAATGCAGTAGGTAATGTGGTTTAGGACCAAAGAGGTAATTTTTAATTGCTTCCAGCCAGTCGAAGTTTTACGGATTTTATTCTGAAACCTCAAAGTAATTGCCCAAAAGACAGGGAAGTGGCTTTTAGTCCTTTCTAATACAAACTGCATGGACAAGTTTGTCTGTCAAGAGCTCTTTAAGCTCTCAAGAGCATGACTAAGGTATGACTGACAGTTGAGATTGATTATGCTTAGTGTTGTTTTTGATCATGCTAAGATTTTAGTAAATCACTTGAATGTTTACTCTCTCTTGAAATTCAGGGAGGAGGGGAAAGGATAAGAGTTTAGAATTAAAAAGTTAAAATTTAACATTTCAAAATAAGCATCCACATCACATTTAGATCTATCAAATTTAACTCAGTCTGTTGGCCATTCTAAAAAATGATCTGTCAATTAATTGCTCAAAATGATTTGTAGCAGACGGACGGACGGACAGACAGACGGGTAGACAGACGGATGGACGTCTGTCTATAAAGGGATATACAACCGATCGTTTGATTCGGATGCATAATAATGGATCGAGATAATGTTGTTTCGCTGCATTAATTTGGAAGCCTTGTTACTGCAGCTTAAATAAAGCTATGAAGTAACGAGGTTTTCGAAGAAAAACGAGGATTTACATGGCAACGCAATAGGATTTCCAACGTGAATAAAGCGAAAAGCGTTGGCCATGGTTTAACTGCGCATCTCGCGCAGTTTGGCCATGGTCGATGCTTTTCGCAGTTTTACGGATTTTATTCTGAAACCTCAAAGTAATTGCCCAAAAGACAGGGAAGTGGCTTTTAGTCCTTTCTAATACAAACTGCATGGACAAGTTTGTCTGTCAAGAGCTCTTTAAGCTCTCAAGAGCATGACTAAGGTATGACTGACAGTTGAGATTGATTATGCTTAGTGTTGTTTTTGATCATGCTAAGATTTTAGTGAATCACTTGAATGTTTACTCTCTCTTGAAATTCAGGGAGGAGGGGAAAGGATAAGAGTTTAGAATTAAAAAGTTAAAATTTAACATTTCAAAATAAGCATCCACATCACATTTAGATCTATCAAATTTAACTCAGTCTGTTGGCCATTCTAAAAAATGATCTGTCAATTAATTGCTCAAAATGATTTGAATGTTTACTCTCTCTTGAAATTCAGGGAGGAGGGGAAAGGATAAGAGTTTAGAATTAAAAAGTTAAAATTTAACATTTCAAAATAAGCATCCACATCACATTTAGATCTATCAAATTTAACTCAGTCTGTTGGCCATTCTAAAAAATGATCTGTCAATTAAATAACTTTTAAACCACATTTCTAGCAGTCATTGCTCTTGAACTAATCTCACTTTGAAAATACATGGCCTTTTAGGCTATGCATAGACCCGGACCCTTGTCAGTCTTTTAGATTGAACAAGGTGATAAACTCCATGCCACAGGGTGATTCTGTCTTGTCTTTTAGACGGACCAAACGTGAACATCCTAGTCCTTGGGATCATGCGCACCAGGAAGAACCAGTGTTAAGTCTTTTAGACTAAGCACACATAAGAATACAATATTCTGTTACAGTCTTTTAGACTTAAGTTTGAAGCAGCAAAACAAATGGAAATTTTTTAGCAAGTAAAAAAATCAAAGTACTGAAAGTACTGTTGGAAAGCAAATTTGCTGGTTATGTCTAAAGGCCTTTCTAGTTGTTAGCAACATGAATTACACGGAGTTGGATAAAAGTAGTTAATTGAATTTGATTCTTTAGAAAGTTACAAAATACAAATTATGAAAGGATAATGTCTGTTCCATATCAGCACAATATACTGAACAAAAGAGAAAACTTTACGCTGCAAGATTTCTTGTTTCTGAAAAAGTATCGAACTAAAAGCCTGATTTTATTTTTACAATATATCCATGGCATTCGGCAATCGTTTTGTCGAAGTTTCATTGCCTTGTCTCCTTTAATGTCAGAGTTACGGCCCTTAATGCATTTACAGCTAATTTCATCTGATGCCACATACGCGCGATAAACGATTCATTATTTTTACGGAATTGGTCATATCCGGGTTGCCAAAAAACCCACAAAACATCTCTCTTATCACTTGTAGCAAGCTCTAAAATAAAGGTCTAATCTGTCAATTTTGTGAATTACCCCCCTTTGACATAAACAAATAGGGAATTTAAAATGTTTGATATTCATAAATTGCACACCTGAAAAACGGACCCCTGTCACACTTAAAGGGTCCGTTTTTCATCCCCATAATTAAGATCAACAAAACGTTTAGTGTTTGGCACAACCAAGTCAATGAACGATGCGAAACACATTCATTTGATTTCTTTACTTGTTGAATTTAGAAGAAATATGACAAGCAATGTATGTGTAAAGTTTTAACTTTTGTTCAGTATACTATGGTAGGTTCTATAAAGTTTCTATGGAAAATCCAATTGCCGAAAACATAGTGCTGTTTTAATTCATTTCGGGCACTAATTTTCAATAAAATGTTATAAGGAAATGATGTAGAAAGCAAGAAATTGGAAGGCATGTGGTCTTGGGTCCTCTCCAAACAGGGACTGGGAGAGCAGAGCCTCCTATCCGGGGGCCGAATTCTCCCAGCCGAAAACGACTATAAGGCATTCTAGCACTCTATATGTTCTCCTATACCCAGTGTCATGTTCTGAAGTAGGTTTTCTTGTATAATAGACTAGTGCGACAGGTCACGGTTCATAAATCTATTTGATGTATGACGTGAACTTTTGCAAAATTCGGTACAATGGACAAGTTTCCACTAAGACCCCCCCCCACACACACACACAACAGCCTCCGGAAGTCGTCCTTACAGGCAAAAGGCGAAATTTTTAAACTGGGAACGGTTGACTGTAAATCAAATAAAATAACCGGCTATCCGGCTATCAACGAATTCATTCAATTTCATAGTTTTTGTTCCACTTAAAACTTCTCTTTATCACTGTATATTGAATGCACGTGCGCTTAATCGCTGTATATTGAATGCACGTGCGTCGTCATCGATTTCTCCGCATTTTTTGGGAGCCTCGTTTTGAAAATGTCGATTTGTTACTATTTTTAGTAACAATTCACATGTATACAATGTTAATTTCCCATAAAGCCATTGTTTGCCTCCGGAAGTTAATCAGAGTCTTCTCTGATGAAAATTCGCTCTTCGATTTTTGGATGTCGCTATTTACATCAGAGCGCTGTCCAATTCAAAAACAAAAGAAAATTCCGACACAAGTTATGTCGCTGTGTCGGAATTTTCTTTTGTGTTTGACTGGGACAGCGTTCCGTTGTAAATAGCGACATCCAAGTATCATCGAGCGAATTTTCATCAGAGAAGTCTCGGATTACCGGAAGTGTTCGGTACGGACTAAAACATAAATGAAAGGAGTCTATACCCTAATTAGAATGCATTTGATCTCTGAAAACTACATGTCTTACTTGCTAAAACATGTGTTCCGTAACTACTTTATCCCTTTCCCAAATAAGACCGGGTTTGACAGCCCGTAAAGAAAATGTTCGGGGGAATATTGGGATGAAAGAAGAAACTGCTGATAATCAGAATTTTCTACTTTAACCTCGATATTGTCTTTGGTATTACCTACAAATAGTTCTAATTTTATCTAGGTATATACCAATTTTGTCGTCTGCTACGGCTTTTTTTTTATTTTGACCAATCTGAAATGTTTCTATTTGGGAAAAGGTTAACATACCAACAATGTAAATTGATTTGATTCTATGTATGCCTATTCATCTAGATCTATATCTATAGATTAAAAAGTTAACACCGTTTTTAATTGGACGTCCGAAAGGACGTACAATTCTTATAACCACTTTTGGACAGGCGAAATGGGTTTTCATTACCAAAAAACCCTTTCTCAGACTCAATTGCCAGTTGACCAAAATTCAAAATAGATTTTGCGACCATACAGGAAAACTGTCGTATCTTTTCCTACTTTCTATGTGTTCTCTAACAAATACTATAAGATTCATTGGCCGATTCAATTCATGCCACGTCTTAACCAACTTTACGATCTTTTTTCGATTTTATCATTTTCTTGTAGTTTTTTGACTTTCGTAATATTTATTGTGTAAAGGGTAAGATCTTTAGAAAGCGATACATGCATACACTATGGTTATAATGTAAACAGACACCCTATATCATCAGCAGCAGCGATAGCTCAAACGGGAAAGGATTAACCTCGCAACCTTTTTTCAGTTTGAAATTTGGAACGCCGTTGGTTCAAAACCAGTTCGGATTATTTCTTCTGTAAAACGTTTGTCTTTCTTGATGTGTTTACTGAAAACACACATTTTAGAATGATTACCCAATTTAATGCACGTATTGTGTATGATAGGTTCCTTTTCTTTGATCATTGTTGTTTAAGTCTTTGACACATTTAAAGGAACGGGGTTTCCACGAGACGTACTTTGGAACCAGGGTTTTGAAATTGATTATCGGGGAGTGAGTTCATTTCGCAACTCGGGTTCGACTCGATGACAAATCGGGGTTCCATCTGAACAGCCTCAGATGAGACACTAGTGAAATCCACCTATTCAGAAAAATAGTTGCTCTTACGAGTTTTTTTTTTCTCCAGCATCTGTATCACTGATATTCGACAGTATCATGACCTATTTACATACTGATCGATGACCATGACAACAATGATTATTACTAGTATAAGACTAAGTGACAGCGATCTGTATTTATTTCGTTTAAGCGACCCGTTTACGTGTATTGAGCTAAGAAGATGAAGCAATGGGTCTGCAACAGATGGTACCTGGATCATCGTATGAATATGTTTACAGATAGGGACATTGCTATTCTCAAATTTTCGTTGATAATGATATGAACATTAAAATTGCTTATTGTACTCCACTGCCATTTTCCCGACGGCACGTTCCCAATTTCTTCTTTTTATGCACATCTGTAGATGTAAGGATGCTGCGGTAGTACTTGTATGAGGAATCCATGGTTAGGTGCTCCAATTCATCTTGTATTTTGTTTCAGGAAAAGTATGTATTGAATTTGTTTTGTAACCACAACCAGGGAAAACTGCTACCGTGTTTTTTTTTCTTTTTTTTACTCTAAACAGGAATAAAAATCAAAGTGCTTGGAGCACTATATTTAGACGCCTCTCATTGATTGAGCGGAATTGTATGTAAATGATCGGCGTTTCATTACTTTATTTCGTTGAATTTGTGTTAAGATCGATTCTAAATCACTGCGGTCGTTTTTTCGCCAACGATGGTGGAGATAGAAGTCGAACAAGAGTGCCATGGTCACAATATACGCCGCCACTTATAAAACTTGAGACAAAAAATGACACTGAAAAGGATTTATAAATATTCACACAAAAACCTGTAAAAAGTTGTGTTCACAAAAAGGTTTTTATAAATATCCAGTCAAAAATCCGGAAGGAATTGCGTTCACGAGACTGAAATATCATTAAGCCCTAGAGACTAAGATTGAAGGGGGCATAACTCAGGCAAAAATCAATGAACCATAAAATCCTTACTTCATGCACATCTACCAATTAAGGTAATAACATCCACCAAGTTTCATAAGGATCCAGTCAGAATCTTAGAAGAAGTTGTGTTGACAAGGCTGCAATTTCAATCAGCCACAGAGACTAAGTTTTAAGGGGGCATAACTCTAGAAAAAATCAACGAACCATAAAATCCTTCCTTCATGCAAATCTACCAATTGAGGTGATTGACCAAGTGTCATTAATATCCAGCCATAAACGTAGGAGGACTTGCGTTGACAAGGCTGCAATTTCAATAAGCCCCACAGACTAAGTTTTAAGGGGGCATAACTCTGGCAAAAATCAATAAACCATAAAATTCTTCCTTCATGCACATCTACCAATTAAGGTGATAACATTGACCAAGTTTCATTAAGATCTAGCCAGAAACTTAGGAGGAGTTGTGTTGACAAGGCTGCAATTTCAATAAGCCCCAGAGACTAAGTTTTTAAGGGACATAACTCAGGCAAAAATCAACGAACCATAAAATCGTTCCTTCATGCACATCTACCGATTGAGGTGATAACATTGACCAAGTTTCATTAAGATCCAGCTAGAAACTTAGGAGGAGTTGCGTTGACAAGGCTGCAATTTCAATAAGCCCCAGAGACTAAGTTTTTAAGGGGCATAACTCTGGCAAAAATCAACGAACCATAAAATCCTTCCTTCATGCACATCTACCAATTGAAGTGATAACATTGACCAAGTTTCAAGAAGATCCAGCCAGAAACTTAGGAGGAGTTGTGTTGACAAGAAAAGTGGACGGACGTACGGACGGATGGACGGACGGACGGACGGACGGACAGACGGAGAAGAGGACGCCAATATACGTCCGCCTCCGGCGGCGTATAAAAAAAGATGATTAAAAAGAACAATGTCTGAGTAGAATTCGAACCCAGGGCCTTCCGGATATAACATGTGTAAAGAGTACAAGGTGAGTGCTCTGCTAAGTAAGCTATCGCGGCTTTCATTTATGTAGCGCGTTGGCTTACATTTTGAATAAATTGCTTTGTAGCGTACTTTTTAAAATCAATGAAAAGTATAACTGACGACAATACTCATAGTAAACCGAAACAAGAAGACAAAAGTGCTAATCGCATGGCCTTAATTGAATTTGGTAATCAAATTAATAGTGATTATTCATAGCGACAAATCAGTTGTCTTGAAACGGCAATCAAATCAATTTGAAGCCTGAGAAGGATTTTCTGGTATTAAAGCCGATTTCGTATGTCCGAAACCGATCTTATAGAATTAAACACAGAAGAATGAATAAAATATCTTTCGTTCATGTACAATCCCGCTCAATCAATCAGAGACGTCCAATTACAGTGCTCTCAGCACTTTGATTTAAACCAAGTGGTGAAAGGATTGCTAGTCTGATTTCTATGCATTTTGAGCATATCATCACATATTCTGGTTTCCCAGATTTCTACTTTCGCTTTGAAATGCCTAGCTACACGCGAATACTAGCAAATCCTATTAGACAAGATGTCTATGTCATTAACCTTAAAATACCCACTTAGTTGATCAATCAATTATTGTGAACGCGATTAAATGCATGGCTTATCGAAAATCATTGTTTAGTTTCGGACATCAAAACGTGTAAGAATTTGGGCATAGAAAGATTCTAAAAATAGACGTGTCCTAGTTCCTATTTTTAGCGCTTGAAGTTGGTCGCATATTTCATAGTTCAGTAAACTTGACTGACCCATTTTCAACGAAAGATATTGGACTGGCTATTGAACCGTAATGAAAGCAAATTACTACGTGATCGTTTCTCCTCTTTTAACACATGTTTAATTGAATGTTTTATCATCGGTCACACAATTGAATATCTTATGTACAACTATAGAATTCAGTATTGAATATTCGAAAGGTTGTTCTTGTCATTGATCTTTGCTTTTGATAGAACTATTTATAGTGAGGAGGACCGGGAGATGTTGTGTGGTATGCAGAGAATGTAAAAGTGCAGAGAATCACGACTGCAATGAAAAGCAAATTTTGCAAATTTGCTTTCCAAAAACAGAGGGTAAAGCTGTCATTTGGTACAGCATCAGTCTTAATCAAGAATACCAAATGCTTTGAACAATATGTAAAACTTATCATATGAATCGAAATGCTGCAATTAGTATGGGATGATTACACTATCAGAACGGAACATTGACAAAAAATTGTATGCAGTGCATCCCTAGTATTCATGAGGTCAAAGCAATAAAACATTACCTGTTTAAACACAAAAGAACTTAATAATCTTTTACATTAAAAAGGGCTCATAAAAATGCATGTTGTATAGCAAAGCAATTAAATCATGATTTAACCAAGGTTGAAGATTTTAAGGCTTACTGTAAGTTAATGCAACCTGGAAAGTTTATTTGGTAACATTTCCCAAATTGGTACCTCGGGTATGTTACAGACCATTTTCCCTACATCTTGGTTGAAAATAAGGAAATATTTGCGCACTTGTTTCATTCTTTTCATTTTGAGAGTTGGGGGGAAAGTGGCAGATTTACAGTGGATGAAACCCAAAATTGGTTAGTGCAAAGTTAAACAGATGTGGTATTCTGAGGTTGAAAACATTTGCAGTAAAGTAGATCTAAGTCTGTATGAGAAAGATAAAGTTATGTGGGTTAAACATGATTGGTAAGATCTGTCTTAGCTTTTAGCTGGACAGACACAGGAAGATCAGTTATGGCTTTTAGTCTGACAAAATGATCAGATAATACAACCTTTATACAATTAGCCCTAGATACAGGTAATGTTGGTCAATAAGCATGATTTACAGTGGCATGGAGAAGTTTCCAGTAAGGTGCAATAAGGACATAGAAGATAGGACCATGGCTTTTAGTCGTGTAAGGCATATAAACTATTACATTCAAACTCGAAGGACAGTAATTTTTGGGACAGTTCAGAAAGTAAAGTTTTGGTATAGCTCTATACTATTGGGTTAGGTTTTTGGAGGGGTTACAGGCTATACTGTGTTGTATGTCCGTAAGAACACTTGATGCCTGGTTCCAAAACATTAAGAGTGTATAGTGCTAAAGGGTCAGTGTGGTTTAAGAATTTAGGGTCAGCTGGGTACATGGTTTGGGGGTAGCGCCTCATTCCATGAGGGGGTTAACTTTTAGTTACTGAGTTTAGAAAAGCTCTATGGTCAAGTTACAGCTGACAAATCTGTCAAGGAAGGGGTTGGGGGACTGTGTGGTCGGCCGGTGTACTTGGTTTGGGGGTAGCGCCTCATTCCCTGTTAAGATTAACACCGTTAGGGACTCGGGTCATAGAAGGCGGTTGCACCTCAAGGACAAAAAATCCTTGTGGCTCTGTGGACGAGTTGTGGCTGGACAATATGTCTGTCAGCTTTTTCAGTAGGCCAAAAGTGAGATGACAGATCATTAAGATAAGCAAAAGGAACCACTGAAGTATGTTAAGTAAGTTTTGTTTTTATGGGAGTATTTTGCAAGTTAATAGTTGCCTATAGAAGATTGTTCAATTAAGTCAATCTAATGAGTTTCATGTGTCCATAATTACCAATGTATCATCAGATTGCTTTTAGTCTCTGAATATATTGATACCTAGCAGAAGCACCTTACAAGCCGACTAGGACATTAATGTCTGGTAAGTTCTTTCTGGCTTTTAGCCGAATAAATAAAGCATCTTAAGGCTTTTAGCTTTGTGCAGACATCAGGCATTACAGTGGCTTTTAGCCCAAGCATTGTATTGGCTTTTAGTCATACATGCAGTACTCAGGTAAAACTATAGATCACTTTGACAGAGAAGCTATCCTCCCAGATGCAAGTTTTTTTTAGGATGGAACTAATTCCATTTAGAGAAAGTCGGGGGGAATGTTGTGACGCGTGGAACCAGCAAGTTGAGAGGTCACGAACTGTGACATATGAGGTCAAAGTGAGGCAGTACATATAGCACGTGCCACCTGTGTACTGTGTAGTCTCCTGGAGGTCGGCCAACAGACAACATGTGTGGATGCAATACTGGAGACAACCAAGGACAATTACAGCCTATAACCACATTATAGTTCAGGTATTTACCCTACCCCCAAACTAGAACCCACAGGTTACTTTACTACTAACCTTTTACCCACAAAACCCTTATATCTTTTTCGCTTTTGCGAACATCCTAATATTCACATTTCATGATTTCAACATTTCTCGTTTTGCCATTTGAAATCCTAAATTCACCAAAATTCGGCACTATTTCACAAATCGTCCTTTCTGTGAATAAATAAATGTCGTAGATTTAAATTAGTTGCCACAAAATACGTTTCTTCTACATTTTTTTTCTTTCTTCCTAAATGTTCCTCTTCGTCTGATTTTTTTTGTCCGAACCCAGTGGATATCTGCGCCAAAATGACCCGTGACCGGCGGAAAGCACGTTTTTTTTTCGTGAACTCCGCTCGCTTCGTGAATGATTAACCTTTTTATAGGTCGAAAGATTAAAAATCGCTTGATTGACTTTAAACAAGTCATTTTAAAGCCTTGGGCACGTTTCCGTAAAGAAAGAAAAGGACCGTTATCTTATACAGTCGACACTCGTTGTGTCGAGTCGTAGGGGCCGTCAAAATACCTCGACATATCCAGAGTTCGACTCATCCGATTTTGACCGGCTTCGATAAAGTTGATATTTGACCGTTTTTGAAACTAATTAAGTACGATTATTATTGAAATATAGTAGGAAAAGGAAAGAAATTGCTCGTTTCGAGCAATTTCTATCCTTTTCCTACTATATTTTAATGGCTATATTCAGTTCGAAATTATTTTGTTTGACAAAATTATGTCCATTGATGAGGACGGGACCAGATTTGAACTTCGACTTAAGCGAAAATACGACTTATCCGATGTCGACATAACGAGTGTCGACTGTATATTATAAGTACATATACATGTATATAGATGATTTGCACAATTGGTATGTATTTTTTTTCACAAAAATGCAATTGCAGAAAGAAATTTAAAAGTTGTTTTTCGCAATTTCTTTCAATTTTCTTCTATAACCCTTTTCCGAGAAAGCAATTTGGTTTGAAGTCCCTACTTTTACCCATAAAAAATGAAATGCTGATAATTAACATCTCCGTTTGCCCCAACACGTTCCGTGCTATATTGTACCAAAACCACATCTTTATCGATATCCATTCTGTTGCCTGCATCGGTTTCCAAACTGGAACAATAAAAATAGGGAACGGTTTTAACCAGTAAATTGTGACGTAATTTCGGACAAACAATAGTGTTTCCGAAGGTATTGTTATAAAATCTCGTAACTACGGCTTGATTCAAGAGATTTTAAAACAACACTGGCGGTTAATCAAAGCATAACAGATAACCTAGTCTATTTTTAGCACAAAATTTATTGTTATTGTTTCCGGTTGAGAAAGGGCCAATCATGTCCTTTCTGTTCTGAAGGCAAATCCGTCAAAAACCTATAGAAAATATGTATAACCCATTCCCAAACTACCAAAATTCGGACTGTTCCAATTTGAATGCTGCTGCAGACGACAAAGTGAATGTTGGTTAATATGCAATTTGCGTATACTATACATGTAGCACTGAAAGCAATCTGTCAAACAGAATAAATGCTGATAATCATATTTTTTTCCTTTTTGTCTCGATGTTTTCATATGCATTTTCCGCCAGGATCATCAAAACCCCGGCCTTGTTAGAATCATTTGGAAAGGGTTAGAATCATTGACGATTTTTCGAACGTCATATGTTCTACACCTTGATTAAGGTACAGGTAAGGTAACTTTGGTAGAGCATCGGACTTCATCCAGAGTTCCTGGATAAAAAAATGCCATAACCACACCTTAAGGTAGAATACCCGTAATGTGGTCATTTTGAAATTCATAAAACATCGGCTTTTTTCGAGCGTCGTCGTAACGTATCCGAACCTATTCGGGCGCGGTCGTAAACATTCGGTGGTGGAGGGTTCCACCGCCGAATGTTGTCGATCGCACCCGAATAGATTCGTATACGCAACGACGCCGCTCAAAAATCTTTTTTATTAATCTCAAAATGGCGAAATTACGGGTATTCTACCTTAAAAGGGGACGAGCTAGGCTGTCGAAAATGCAAATGGCACAATAATTACAAACCAGAAATAACGTATGAAATTACCAACCTGAAGGGATAGATCATTAATTTTATGTCCATTGTAAGCACTCCACGAGCTTTATTAAGTATTAAAATCCAAGTCAATTAATAACGTGCTAGTCGTCCTTGTTTTTGTTTTGTAACGGCTACATATGCCCAACCTTCAAAAATCAATTACGTCAGAGATACGTCATTTGTGCTCAGCGAAATTTAACACACCCGTACAACCGGCTGCGTAGAAAGTCAGCGAAGACAGATTCGGCATCTGATGTCATGTGCATGGTAGGTCAAATGAATTTACTTTTATGAATAAACGAAAGGTTCTTTGGTATTCTATAGTTGATAAATATACGTATAAATGTTCAGTGCTTGTACAAAATATACCTTTTCACGTATTCCTCGCAAATAAGGTCACAGTCATCGACACAGCCGGTTCTACGGTGTGTTAATATCGCGGAGGTGTGTCTCGTTGACATTTACCTTGTCTTGTTTTGAAGTAAAAATAGAATGTGTAAACACGCTTGTAAAGGATTGATCTATAGCAAAGGAAAGATGTTTTTTCGCCGAGATTGAGGTTTTTATGCATTGCTAATGGTTTTTCATTGCACAAATATGAGTTCCCGAACAGTTCGGAAGCATAAAACATAGAATGAGCCCCTTTAAGCTGTGGTTATGGCATTTTTTGATCCAATAACTCTGGATAAGAGTCCGATGCTCTACGAAAGTTTCTGCGTTATGGTTATGCTGTCTGGAAAGCGTCCACTAAATATACAAAAGTCAATAATAATCTCGAAGTATATTGCTTTGAGTATTGATACAACGTATAAATGGAAATAATGATGATAATAAAATGATAATAAAAAGACGTTTTGATAAGATTCAGCATGGAAATAAATGATCTACGAGAAAAGTATCGAACCATTTCAAATGCCAGAGGCAGAGCAGCGGATATAATAAGAATATTTAGTTTATCATCTGCGACTCGTAAACCGCCAGTGTTGTTTTAAAATCTCGTAACTTTCTAAGGATCACAATGGAAATAAGGGCTGGCCCTTTTTTGTGATATCCTTGGTGTTAGTCGGCGTGTCATAGTTTTTCTTATACATGATGTAGAATTTTACATTTTTTATCCTGTATTTTGTTAATCTGTGTACATGCTTACTATGCCGAAATAAATCTATCTATCTATCTATTTGACAATTTTGTCGTTCAGAATTCTGCTTAAAATGACTATTAAGATCGAACTGACTTTGTCGATTTTTGTTTCGATTGACAGGACTGATCGATCATTATGATAAAGAATTTATGATATTTTCATAATAGATGAGTTGTGCTTGAGGGTTACCGTGTTATAAATTGACACATTTAACCCTTTTCAAAACAAGACTTCGCTTTGACTGGCCTAATGTTGCGCCAAAATGCTCGCGTGGCATCAGACTCTCATCCATGAGGTCCCGGGTTCGATCCGCGGCCGCGGCAAATATCCTCTCTAACAAAATTGTCTCCCACCAATGGTTTGGTAATCATTAACTTTTGTGGGCCAGGAGCTACAGGTTCGGTAAGGATTTTGTGAAAGTAGGCATTCTGCTGTGAGAAACGACAGGATTCCATGGTTAGGCGCTCCAGCCTCCACAATATGACGAAATCAATTGATAGAGTGTAAAACCAAAATCAATTAATAACTTGCCAAATATGCCTAGTTAAGGCTTGGAAACATATTGAGGCAAACGAAGAAATACTGATAACCAACATTTTTCTTCTTTTGTCTCAATATTTGATTTGGTGGATTATACAGAACTCCTTTCTTAATCACTTATATTGTCCATCCAAATTAAACCGGGACAACTTAATTTTCGTGTGCTAAGTCCGTTAGTTGAGCGTCTTAACAAAACATTGCCGAAGTGGGGTCATTACATATGCAGATATCCCGGGTTAATCTTGATTGAAAATACCTATAAGTATCAAATTTGTTTTCATGCATCGTTTAAACTTCTGCTAAAGGAAAAGGTCCTTTGCATATTTTGAGCAGTGTATTTATCCATTGTCGGTCCCTAATAAAGCACTATTATAGGTAAAATTATAATTAGCTATGTGTTAAGGCGTAAGCTGTTATAATGAGTTATCTATTTTGCATAGGATACACTATCGGTTAACGTGTTTACACAGTATGTGTGTGTAAATTTGTGATATATTGGTCGATCTTCGTGCTAATGCAGGTAAATTTTGTGTATTTTTAGTGTAACATTCGTTGTATGTCAGTTTTCATCGTGTTTTTTACGTCTGACAATGTGTATTTCTTGGCAGAGGATTTTTGCCAATACCAGATTTAGAGTGTGTCCCTAAACAGTGCTAAATGCATTTTCTCCTTTTGCCTCAATATTGTCTGTGTAAGATCTAGATCGATAATGTAGGTTATAAAATCATATATACTGTGCACAAAAAGTTTAGCACACTTGGAAAATATCATTTCCTTGTCAAAAACTATTCCAAAATCCATAAAAATAAAACTCTAATGTGTTTGAAAATTCAATTTTCTAGCGCTTCCTGAAAATTTTGCTTCAAAATTCTTAAGCGTTAGTTAGGTATCTTACGTTAAAGTGCACAGGGGTCAGATATCGAAAGTCAAGCAAATTTCAATGACGCGAATGTCCAGCATATTAAGCAGCTAGGACCGCCATTCAATGTCTTCCCATGTTCAGACGAGCTTCCTGACCACAAAGAAAGGAATTTTGCCCATTCATACTGCAGATGACGCTCATTGCAAATGACGTTACAGACGTCATTACTTTCTCTAACCTGACGTCCAACAATGTTCTTTGTGTGTTCTTTTGCTGGTGATTAAGCAGTTCAGGCGTAGATCATTCTGTATGTTCCTTGGAGTAAGTGGGTGGTGATTATCTTATTGAAATATCACAACGTTGTGTCGTTGTAAGACGGGCCAGTGACAGGTTGGATAATTTCATTGCAGTGCCCTTGCACCGTTTGGTTTCCATTAACTGAAATGAGGTCTGTTTAAAGACGATCGCGGGATTTAGATTCCTCTGATAGGATTTTTTAAGTCGCTTAGCGCTCGCGCTGCGACTTATTGGTGCCGTACGAGGCTTTCTGGACAGGTCAAATAAGGTCAAAGACGGACCTCTTAACTTCTTCTGTATTTTTGTTTTGAGACAAAGTAGATCTCTGATTTCTTGTCCACACTTTGATTTAATATTGAAATTCGACTTTCTACAATTTCTAAACTGACATGCCAAATAATCATTGTTGAACGAGGAAATTATACGTTTTATGTAGAACTACTTTGTTGGCGGAGAAATTTGATCGCGCGCAATAATTCCGTTTTCTGAGGTATATTGGTCTAAGGGAAATAACCAGGTTTAAATTAGACAGTTTTCATGAAAGAGTTACTTCCCTTAGATAATGTAATATTAAATATCGTATACATATCTTCGGCTATAAGTCAAGGAAAAAACTATTCAGAATGTGGGGAAAATAGACATCGACTTTATGACTCGGCGACAATAAACATACGACAACGACGGAATACTCATTTGCTTGATTCTTTTTATAATTCCATTTTAACAAGGTGTCTTGCTTGATATGCATCGTTCTGCCATTTCAAGCGTGTAATCTCGCAATCAATATGCCCTAAATTAACACACGACATAATTGTACACAACAAGCAGTCGTCGCTTTTCTTCGAAAACCTCGTAACTGCATATTGTTTTAATCTGCAATTACTTGGTTTTCGATGAAAACCAACGCATTACGACACGCGTTATTTTTTTATCTGCACTGTGAGGTACCGATCGATTTCATTGATTGACATAATTATGTAGAACTGCAGCAAGGTTTAAATACTAATTAGTCTCACATCTGTAAATTATCAAATAACGCTTAACTTTATCCGGATTATCGCCTAGAAGGAAAAATGTTTACAGTTGACAATAGCTTAAAAAATCGTGTGGTCAAATTTGCCGAAAATTCGAAAAACTGTGCGGCTGAAAGTGATTTCGGCATCAGTGAAAAGCTAGTGAGAGACTGGCGAAAAAACAAGACAAAGATCTGTGATGGTCCAAAATCGCAGAAATGGAGGGTTATTCGGATCAGTCCCTATGAGCCACAGGAAAATGATCTGAATGATTGGATTTTGGAGTTACGGGCAAGTGGCTATGTTGTAAGTAGGATCGGGATTCGCGTCAAGGCCCTTCAACTCGACAAGGACCAAAATACAAAATCCAGGGCGAGTTCAAAGCTTCTTCTGGGTAGTGTTGCAGGTTCATGAATCTTTTAGTCAATACCGGGAAGACCAGAAAAAAACATTTTATTACACACCTGGCCAGCTTATCAATGGGAAAACCTACAGGACCACATCAAAGAAACGAGACTTAACTACTCGGCTGGTTCCGTGATGTTGACGATCCCGAAATATGCAAGATGTGCATATCCGACGATTACTTTAAACAAAGAATTTTCCGTCGCCGGATTTACGGAAATGAAATTGTTGATTTGCAGGGTTGAATCTCGCGACCGGTAGGCGATCATAGACGGCACAAAAGCAGCTTTGCAAGTCACGGGCATTTTGTATGATACGGTTCCCCCGAAAGATCGCAGCTAAAACCCTACCTTCGTTTCAGATCAGAATAAATATTTCAGCCCACACGTTTTGATTCTTGTGTATGAATGGATAATCGATAGCCCCAAAGTGTAATTCGTGGATATTTACACTCATGTTCAATTTTCGTCATTTTGTTTACCCCAAAACAGAAATATTTTTTAGACTGCTCCATTTTGAAAGCTGTTGCATGCATACGACATAACTTACTTAAAAAACGATTGAATTACAGCATGGAAAGTATCTCGGGGGAACGGAGAAATGGCTAGTTATCGTCAATTTCTTCTTTTCTCTCAATGTTTTCCAATCTTTTTGTTCCCATGATTGTCGTCAAAATCAAGTCTTGTTTGTGAAAGGATTTAAGAGAGAGGTTATATAGACGAACGTCGGCAAGTATTACTCTCCAAAGCCGATGTCTATTGATTAGATCATCAAAATACATTACTAATTACATATCATTTCATAAGAGGTAATGTACTTTGTTTTAAGAGAGTAGCAAGTATAAGCACGAGTCATGTAGATCTACATCTGCAAGAAATTTTCTTTTCACTAAATAGTCTACCCTTTGAATTTCGTTCTTCTTTTGAAAACTCTTTATGAAATTAAATTGTCTCTTAAATCTATCTACTCTAAACTTTAATGATGTAGAGGTCAACACTAATAAATATTCACTATTTAAAGGGTGACCGATTAAGGGAGAGACTCGGGGTAAAGCTTCTTTTCTGACGATTGCCCTTTAAGTTCTAGATCTTTTATGAAGCAATGCTTGTAAATACAGATTGGTTGAAAAAGAGAATTGTCCCCGCCCATTCATTGACTTACTAGTTGATTGACATGCTTCTCAGATGAATAAGCACGTGGTACAGTCGGATCCCTTTTGTTAAAAAAAACAATATGACGTCTTGATGACGTAGCGTCTACTCAATCTGGGCTGGAATAGTGACTTCAAAAACACCGCCAACATCTGCTCAGTTATTTCGGAAACTGTTTCAAAATATGTTAGTTGGATTATTACCGGTGAATTTTTGGTTTGGATAATAGACTAACAGGTATCATTTTCTTCGTATCATCATGACATTATCGCTTGCCGACCAAAAACAAAATAACCTAGATGTATAATTTTCTACTTTACATCATAAAATCGGCATGAATTACCATTCAAATTAAATTGTCGAGCGTCCGTCGATTGAGTCGACGTTTCTGCGATTAAATTTCTTATCATTAATCACCGAATAATTAACGTGAAATAAAATAGTTTTTGTGAAGAGAGGGGAAGTTAATTCGTGAATAAAATATTATTGGAGGCTCAAATTATCGATTAATCACGACTTAAGGCTTGGCGCAATAAACAGTTCTAGAGATTATTCATTTCTATGACTAAAATATTGCGTACCTAAATGATATCACGGAATGCGTTATGAAGTATAGATCTATTTTATTCAATGAATTTCTGTGACATCTTCTGAAATTGGGAAATCTGAATAGAACAAAATGGGTAAATATTTCATTTAAAACGTCGTTCTTACCCAGAATTTAGTTTAGTATCAATTCCAGTCAATTTACGGGACATGCAGCCAAAACATCGCAATCTACAGATTAAAGGGGGACCTGCTAGGCTGTCGAAAATGCAAATGGCACAAAAATTACAAACCAGATATAAAAGTAAACGTATGAAATTACCAACCTGAAGGGGTCCATTGTTAGCACTCATTGAGCTTTATCAAGTATAAAAATCCAAGTCAATGAATAACGTGCAGATTCGCATTTTATTATGCTCCCCGAAAAAATTTCGGGGGAGCATATAGTCGCCATGCTGTCTGTCCGTCCGTCCGTGTGTCCGTTCGTGTGTCCGTCCGTCCGTCCACAGCCATATATCAGCAACCCTTGGACCAAATTCAATGAAACTTCACATGTGAACTCCCTGGGTCAATAGTCAATACCTAGGGACCTTTTTCTCCGTTTGAAAATTTAAGGCTGCGTCATGGAAAAAGGGGCCTTAGTGTAAAAATTAGTTTTTTCTCTTATTTTTCTTCATCTAATGGGCAGAATTTAATGAAATTTTGTGCTCATGTAATAAATAGGATGTTCTAGACCATATTCTATAAATAATGTGCGTATAAATAAGCTGTCATTGGAAAAGGGGGCTTAATGCATGATAGTTTTTATTTTGTGACAAACACTTATTCAGGGAGCATAATCCGTCTGTGACGGCTCTTGTTGTCCTTGTTTTTGTTTTGTAACGGTTACACATGCCCAACCTTCAAAAATCAATTACGTCACAGGTACGTCATCTGTGCTCAGCGAGATTCAACACACCGTACAACCGGCTGCGTCGTCAACGAAGACAGATTCGGCATCTGATGTCCGGTGCATGGTAGGTCAAATTAATTTACTTTTATGAATAAACGAAAGGATCTTTGGTATTCTATAGTTGATAAATACGCGTATAAATGTTCAGTGCTAACTGCTTCTACAAAATAAACCTTTCCACGCATCCCTCGCAAATAAGGTCACAGTCATCGACGCAGCCGGTTGTACAGTGTGTTAATACTGCTTGGGATGTGTTTCGTTGACCTTGACCTTGTCTCGTTTCGAAGTAAAAATAGAATTTGTAAACACGCTTGTGAAGGATTGATCTATAGCAAAGGAAAGATGGATATTCGCTGTGATTGAGGTTTTTATGCATTGCAAATTGTTTTTCCATGTACAAATATGAGTTCCCGAGTAGTTCAGAAGCATAAAAATCTAGCATGGGCCCCTTTCAGAAATCTGTAGTTACGACGTTTTTACTCCCAATCACTAAACACCCCAAAATTACCTACAAATTGGACCAATCTAACATTTTGAAAATAGATCTAGCTTCCACTGCTTTTCATTTGTAGCATTCATTTTAACGATATAATTATCTATGGATTTGCTGTAGCCTATGGTATTATGAATTTGTATATATAGATCTAGACCCTAGAATTTTATGGATGAAAAATAAAGCTGTGTTTCTCTTTAAATATTCTATAACTTTTGTTTTTTCTTTTTATTATTTTTTTTTCAATTTGTTTCTATAGAATGTGATCTAATCACCAGTTCGGTCACCGTTTATAAACTTTATCGTCATTTTGACAAAATATATTTTGCGTACTTAAAATGGAGATCTAGGTCTTGTTTACATCGCATAAAACTTCATAGGTAAGAATTGTTACTCTGTCAATCATATTTTGGGGTTTTTGCCCTTTGTTGATTTTCATATTTAATTGTTTGTCAAGAGCATTACTAAAAATATGCGAGGTAGATTCGTGCAACTTCATAGGTGGATGGTGTCATTATGTAGAAGTGTATTGTACAAAAATATAACTCTGCTGATAATGTTCGTGGAGTTATTGCCAATTTTCCCTTTTCATTCTTGATGTAAATTAATACTACAATTGCACTACTTTAATTGTTAAAGGTTTACCCTTGTGGGCACACATACATTTCATTCAATACATTCAAAGCATTCTCTGATAGGATCATGAAAAGCAAATCTTGTTTTACAAATAATTCTGTTGTAGCGACTTTCAGGCCCTTCAGGGCTTTGATTTATTTTTTGATATTTTGTAGATTAAAGTATGCCGATTTCAAAAATGAAAAGAAAAAAGGGGGTCGTCGAATCAGATTTTCTGCAAAACGTCATAGAAAGACATAGGTATTGAGCAAAATTTTGCCCGATATTTACGCGGATTTTCATTTCTGGGTATTGACATAAAACTATAAAACAATGGAATCTACGTGTATAATTCATTTCAATTTTTAGTTTAATTTAAAAGATTTGAAGTAGTTTGCACTAAATATGATACATAATTGTCGACTGAAAGGTAAAAATTGGGAATTTTATCGTATTTTCCTCCCTTGCGTCAAATCTGACTTAACTAAAATTCACTCGAAAATTATCAAAATATATTACTTTTTTTTCAAATTCCGAAAAAACGTTCTGATACAAAATTTTATTTTTTCTATATTTTGTAGATAATTATATGTTCGTTTGATATTGCTATAAAAAACATATGGTCATCGTGCTACTTTTTTTGAAAAATCGCAAAATTCTAGATCACCCTGCATTGACAAAACGGGGAAAAATCAATTCAGAGGGGAGTTTATTCCATATAAATTTTATCCAATGATTTTTTCTATTTAAATAGAAATTGTTTAACACGAAATGGCATATCAATTGCTATTTTTTAACCTTAAGCCTGCAATTGATTAAAATTTGCAAAATTGCGGTTATTCTCTAAGTGTCCTAGTAACCGGACCGCACTAATTACCGACAGTATTTCGTGTTGTCCTTGTGTCACCTTAATATTCCGTTTCCCAAAAAGGGATTATTGACTATTATGATTTATAAAAGATGAATAATTTTTTTTAAAAAAATCTACCAAATGAAAATGCTTGTATTATAATTTATTCCGCGTCAATAATTCTTATAGTAAAATGTATTGTTTTATGTAAAAATTGGTGAAAGTTGGGAAAATGCTATTTTTTTTAATCAATCAGTTTTTTTTGTTTAAAAAAATGATAGATGCCACTTTTCCCGATCTACATCATGATAGATCTACTTGTTTGTTGCAAACAGAGGTAAACAATTTAAATTGTCTTTTTGTTATTTTTGTCAGAAACCACATTTTAACTGACCCGGGACGAAAGTCTGTTGTTTCTTGTAGGCCTACAAATCGCTAAAAATTGGGACTAAATGCACAATTTCTTTGAACCAATAATGTTTTGGCCTAAATGCCTCTTATAATAAATCAATGCGTGTGTTGCAAACGGCGCTTATCGATTTAAATGTGTGAACCACCACGCCTAAAGGAACCTTATAGGTAGTATGAAAATGAACGACCAAGTCAGTCTGCACAGTCCGCGAAGTCTGACTGGGATCGAAACTTTTCACTCAAATACGATCTTTTGAATGTAGAATGTTTCCCCTATCGTTCTATCTGTTCATTTGCAAAATACATCTGGTTGACCTCTGCTAAGTTTGATCCATTTCTCCAAATTTGCCGGCCGCGATAAATACCCTTTCTGAAAAAATTGTCACCCACCAATGGGTTTGAAATCGTTAACCTAAGGGAGCGAGCGGCTGGAGGCTCGGTGAGGGTGTTGTGGCAGTACTGGTTTGAGAAACAACAGGAATCCATGGATAGGTGCTCCAGCCGCTGCGATATGACCCTGGCAGTTGAAAACGGCATAAAACTCCAATAAACTCATTTCTCCAAATTTGCATTTCCCACAATGCCCCTTTTAGCGTCACGGATCACATTTGTTAAAGTTTTTTTGTCTACGACACAGATGCTGATGCAGACACTAAAATTTGAATATGAACTAGATTGAAACTTCAAACAAGATGATAATGTAGATTATGACCGTTTTCTCCTTCTACCTCAATATTTTGCTGCCTACTTCTGCAACATATCAGTTTTTACCGCAGTACGAAATAACAAAATACTGATTTTCAGCATTTTCTCCCTTTTCCCTCTTTATTTTCTACCACACGTCATGAATACATGTACAATTTCTCTGTCCATATCAATGTCCAAACCTTTATCTCAAACAAGACTTAGTTTGACATTCCTGACTGAAAAAAAAACTCGGGAAAACAATGACGAAAAAGAAAGAAGAAAACATTGATAATCAGCATTTACTCCTTTTGCCTCCATATTTTTTTACCATAGATCTACGTATAATACACAAATCCCATCTTTATTGACGTCTATTTTGTTATATTTCTTTAATTCTCTCAATATCTTCTCAGTCGTGATTACAGATATTTTTATTGTAAATCTAGTAATATTAACTCTATTGACTGCAACTTCTCGAAAGCATGGAGAAACATTGAAGCTAAAGAAGAATTTTGTTGATAATCAGCGATTTCTCTGTATTCATAATCATTAATTTTGGTCTTTGCTTTAGATAACGTATGCTACACAATTTACATACCGGTATTCACCAACAACAATTTTGACGCCTGCAGCAACTTTCAAATTGGACAACCCTAGTAGATTTATTTTGTCGTTTAGTTTGGGATCAAATTGGAACCACCCATATTTCTGTTCTTAATTCTGGCAAAAATTAAAACATTACCTAAACAAGTATGTATTTGAAAGACCTCAGTGGAAAAAAAGCCTAGGGAAACGCGGACACAACAGAATGAAATGTTTTACATAGATCTTCTTTTTTCTCCTCTTACCACATTATTTTCGTGTTATCTGAAGTACCTTTCAAATACAAAGAGTCTAAAAGCAGTGCATCCTTGTTGTTACAACGTAAGAGACGCGCAATACCAAATAAGATAACTTGACGTCCAATGAAAGGCGGGAACGTCAACGTCGCGGGAACGCAGAAAAACGACGTTGACGTCATAATTATGATGCGCAAAACGTTGCGCACGATTGAACCACCGCGATCGTCATTAACTGTTTTCAACTATTCCTGCCTAATAATGACGCTGCACTCGACGTAAAAGTCCCAATGATGACGCTATTGGTATCAAGCCTTACGCATCTTCTCCAATCACAAATCCTGCCGTCAGTTAATGACACGTAAAATGAGATTCGTCCGGACATCAGTCCAATGTCTCCTGAATCAATATTGATGTGTCAATACCCACTGACGCCTTGCCTGTCGATGCTTAACGTCATTGGCGTAAGATCGGAGGACCCTGATGCAAGTTGTGTGGAGCCTGTTCCGGACAGTCTGGTAACTAACGGTATAACTTGTGACGTCCTGGAGGAGTAGCACTAAATTCTTACTAGACAAGAATTCGAAACGTCGTCAAGACGTCGCTGTGAAACGATCCTCCCTGAACGTCGTTTTACACAGTCTACAAGATTTAGGTCGGTCGTTGGTGGCTAAAGTTGCATAAACCAAGTGCCGTAAGCGCGTAATTGTCAATTGGAGACAATTGAAATGCAAAGCGACATCTCTATTAGAAATATCTGCTTGGAGCTTGCAAAGAGCTCTCTGACGTCGAACTTACGTCATCATTTCTCGCCTTCCCATAATCAATTTCAAAGAATTTGTAACAGTTAAATTGATTCTGCTAACAGATCTGTGTAATCGTGTGTTTTTGACAAGCTAGACATTATCGATGTCACTACACACGTGCCGCACGTGACTTTTGCTTATCTGGACTTTGTCCAATACACTGAATGTTCACTCTACACATGCACTGTATGCGTAATGGTTGTCGATCGGGACAACTGAACAGCACAAAGCAATGTTCATTTAACTGTCATAAACTGAAAAAATAATGTGTTAAAAACGTGCTAAACTTTTTTTGCTCAGTATATTTAGCAACGATTCTATCATCTGCAAAACATATACTGAAACAAAAAAGAAACGCAACTTCATTTTCAATTCCTTCAGATTACACAAAGACATCAAATCAGATTTAAACAAAACTTAATACATTTAAAGCAATAACATTTCACCTTGTAAAGTTCACAAAATCTTGTTGGTAGTCAATTTCATTAGTAAGAAAATACCAAGTTTAAACCGAGCGTCAACACAATACGACAAAAAAATTGGACGGAGGTCGAAAAAAAAAAAACAATCTGTTTCGTTCAATTTGGTCCGATATTCGAATGTTCAATACGAGTTATTAGCGGTCTCCGTTGCAGTCTTAAACCTATCCCGTAGGTGGGATTAACGTGATTATTCGGTCCTGCCTTGACGCCATATCTCTTGCACGTCCGCCTCGTGCTCAATCGGTTGTGGTTCAATTGAGAGCCAACAGCGTATACAGTCAAAAATTTGTCGATTTTTTGCCCCATCAATGACTTACGACAACATTTTTAACCTTTTCCACCAACAACATCTGTACTGCAGTTAGGCGCTGGTTTTGGCCTAGCCTTGCTATGCGTAGCGTAGTGAAAAGTGTGTGAACGCTTTGGCGTCTTCTTTGTCTATGTTCTAACTTGTGTTTGATGAAAATTTGTTTTGATAGTAGTCTTCTAGAAAACACGGCAGGGGATAATCAGTTTTTAACAATTTACCATGTATCACGTGATGAATGTACGACATCTGAAAAAAATAGCATTGTATTTATGCGTATGGATGCAGGTATTTTAAAAATGTACTCAACAGCCATTAAAAACACATTTTGTCGAAAATATTATGAAAATTTGGGGTTGCGTATCTTTTTTGTCCTAGTATAGATTCTATCTAATAAATCTATCTTATCGACTTTAATTTTTTTACATCAACGTAATTTCGGACAAAAAAATAGATCTGTTATTTTGTAGGTTTGATATTCCAAAACCCCTTAACTGTACATTGACGGGTGCTATTAAACAAAATAAATGCCACTCGAAACGTCATATATCTTTAATTTTTCATTTTGGTCAGATAGAAATTTCTAGGACGAGAAGCTAGAACCAGAAAATTCATAGATTCCATCATTGTTTTAGAAGTACTATGTATTATGTTATGAGGGGTGGAAACGCGTGGGCGGATCTAGAGGGGTTGGGGGTTCTGGACACCCCCTGGCATCGGCCGAAAATCAAATTTTGACTATATAAATTTAGTGCAACGTTACATATTTACTACATTTAAAGCCATAATTTGGGCTTGGACCCCCCTGAAAATAAATGGGCTTAGACACCCCCCCCGGAAAAAATCCTGGATCCGCCCTTGAAACGTGCATAGTTTTCCAAATACACCCTGATACAGTTCCAAATTTTTAACCGTGACCTGCATGAAGAGAGCAAACAAAAGGTCACGTGGTCTTTTTACTAAATAATTCATTGTGCGAGTCGTTATTTTCGCGCGAGCATTTTTCATTTATTCTGCCTAAGTATTAAGAATATTTTATACAGTCATTTGCGTTAATTATTAGAGTTTTCAGTTACAGGAATATTTTTGCAACTTTAATTGAAAAAAGAGAGATTTTTTGGCTTGTAATCATTCGTACCCTGTCTCCATCGCCCATTACCACCATGCAAGTTCAGGATGAGCTACTGCTTTTGAAAACCATATAAAAAGAATTTTGCAGGAGCAAGTGAGCTCCTTAGTACTGTCCAAGTGTGAGCGGTAATATTTTGCATGTGTTTGTGCTCTAGATTAGAGCCAATAATGGACAGGTCACGGGATGGATTCCCAGCCGCGGATCGTGGACAATTATAAATTAACTTATTGCTGAAATATTGTTGAGAGGCGTTAAATTAAAAAAAGAAATGAAAAGAAAAATGTTTTAAACTTTTGCCAAACAAGAAATGTTAATGTTTTGACTGTCAAGGGCGGATCCAGGATTTTTTTCAAGGGATGGGGGGGGGGGGGGTGAGGTCTCGCCCAAAAGATGGCTTTAAATTTGTGAATTTTGTAATGTTAAATACCATACTAACGCTGTGTAGTCAAAATTCGATTTTCGACCTATTCAAGGCGGGGTCCGGACCCCCGACCCCCTTTTAGATCCGTCTTTGACTGTCTTACAGAGATTGTTTCAAAAATCATTTCAAGGGACAAAATAATGAAATACTTTTAATAAGCATTTTCTCCTTTTGCCTCAAGGTTTTCGTTACTATAATATTACTATATTTTTCATGGGGGTCCAAGCCCAATTGCCAGGGAGGAGGGGGCGGGGGGGGGGTCCACGCCCAAATGATGACTTAAATGTGTTAAATTATATATAACGTTAGGCCTATATTGACGCTTTAATTATAGTCAACATTCAATTTATGGCTGATTCCAGGGGGGGGGGGGGAGGGGAGTGCGGACATCCCGACCCCCCACTCTAGATCCACCCTTGCACTTAAAAAAACTACTTTCATGATACCCATTCTGTTATCTGCAAGAGCTTCCAAATTGAATCAGGTGCCGTTTAGGAAAGGGTTAAGCCGCTGTCAAACTTGAAAAGTCTAAATAATTTGTCGTTTGGGAAATGGGCTTTAACAGCTATGTTTTTATTATCAAATTGATCTACCATAATGAATTATCTTTCTTCGTAAACCTTTCGGTACTGACATAATCATCTTCACACTGAAAATGGCATGTTTCGTACTTTTTTTGTTGGGGAAGGGGGGGGGGGGGTTACGTGAATATGACAGTTTAACCTTGCGGCTAGGTCCTCAAAAGATCCGAGGATACTTCTTTTTCGGAGGGTCAAAAATGACTTAAAAGCCGATAAAGGCCATAAATGGAAGTCAGTCAATGATATCCCGTCGAGATTCACAGAGGAATCATCACTAAACGGTGTGTGATTCCTCTTTAACTTCTTCTTTCCTCCGTTCATTTCCATTGCACGTTGGATGCTTTACTCTCATTTGGGTCAGAGCCTCGATCTGGCATCAAAAAGTGTTACTATTTTTAGTAACAAATTGGAAGTGTATTTGGGTGTATGGTCATCTGCAAAATACACGGTGTATAATCACGTGACTCAGAATTTCCGATAATCTTCAATATCTTTTATAATACTTGGCCGATTTGAATTCGGTTTGAAGCAGAGAATGTGGACAGACGTCACGCATTAGATGGACATGTTGGATTTTTGAAAAATCAACTGATTAAAGAGTTATTGAAGATAAACAAAAAAATTGGTTTATCTTCAATAACTATTTTATTGGTTGATGTTTCAAAAATCCAACACGTCCAGCTTATTCTTGGCATTTTCCCGCCTTCTCTGCTTCAAACCGAATTCAAATTGGTCAAGTATTTAAAAAGATACTGAAGATTGTCGGAAATTTTGAGTCACGTGATTATACACCGTGAAAATATATCGGCACAGACTGGTGAGCCCAACATGTTGACCTGTACATTGTATCGTCGCTTTTCAACATAAGAAACTCGTAACTGCAGCTTAAAACAAGCTGCAGTTGCGAGGGTTTTGTTGAAAATCGACAAAATAGAGGTTATACACGTAGCCTGTTATTGTAAGCTTCCCATACCATCTTGCAATGGCAAGAATTTTTGTGCTAAAAATAGATTCGGTTTACCGTTATGTTTTACAAAACGTCGGTGTTGTATAAAATCTCTTAACTACGGTTAGATTCAAGCCGTAGTTACGAGATTTTATAACAACACCTACGAAATACTTTGTTTGTCCGAAATAAAGTCACGTTTAACTGGATAAAATCTTTCCCTTTTACAATAGGAAAGTCCCGAAACAATACCGAATTGTTTTGAAAAGAACATTCTCTGTATTATAACCTGATAGCTCACGATAAATGACCTGACAGAGTAACCATAGCTAATAGATAGAGATGCTTTGTCATGTCATTTATCGTGAGCTATACGTGTAGGTATATCCCTAAGGCAATGACAGAAACACAATAATTAACATATCGATGCTTTTCAACGAAAACCTCGTAACTACAGCTTGGTTTATTCTGCAGTTACGAGGTTTTCGCTGAAAAGCAGCGATATTGCCTATTATTAACCCATTACCACATATTGATGCTTTTTGATCCACCACAAGATAAAAGCTTAGGAAACCATTTTGGAAAGTCAAGAAATTGTTAGTGATAAGCAGTTTCTTCCTTTTCCGTAATGTTTTCTATGCAAAAAGACCAAGAAATGTAAAGTTTCTGTCACTTGAAATTATCAACTGCAACACCTTTGAAGTTAGATTAGTGTAAAATTTTGCCGTTTTGTAATGAGTTAAGATGATACAATTTTGGACATGCATGGATCTACTCTCTTACGAACAGAGCACATTCTCCCTACATTCCATTTCGATAGAATGATAGTTTAATCAATAGAGTAGCATGGATCGAACTTTATCTTAGAATGCTATTTTATTTTACGAATCTGTCTATAACAAGGAGTATTGAAGAAAAATCTGAGAGAAAAAGCTAGTTAGAAAATGAGACGTGAATGACAAGAGAGACGGAAAGATATAGGCAAAGGCAGAGGAAGAAAAAAGGACATATCGCTGCTTTTCAACCAAAACATCGTAACTACAGCCTAAAACAAGCTGCAGTTACGAGATTTTCGATGAAAAGCGACGATATTATTAATATGTATTATTTACTTCCGACTACGCGTTTTCTCAAGCCCTCTCCACGTCAAAACTATGTCTTGTTTAGGAAGGGTTAATTAAGATCGTAAAAGTGTAATAATATTGCTATTATCGAGGTCATTTACCGCAACTCTTTCCCAAACAAAGAATTTTAGGGGAGTGCAACTTGAAAACTGTCCTAGACGACAAGATGGGTCTTAATATGTTCTGCATTATGTACAATATAGCACAAAAATATTGAGGTATTTACCCCGAAGGGTCGTATTATGTTGTGGCCCCTGGTCGCTCGCCAGTCTGTCTGTCCATCCGTCTATCTGTCTGTCCGTGCGTTAGCAATTTCTTGTGTGCGCAACTCCTCCTACAGTTTCAATCGAAATTTGATCAAACTTGCAACAATGAATATGGTGTTCTGTTGGGCACATTTCCTACGGAATGCATATAGGCTAACTCTTTTCGTTCTTGAATTATCAGGGTTAAATCCCTTCACAAGCAACAAACTCTAACGGTTTTTGTTTTCCTTGTTTTCATGAAACAAATCTGGTTTATTTATTGTTTTGCAGTAACCGGAGAAAAAGATACAGACATATTGAAGGAATATAGGTCTATACGGAAATTGAAAAAGTAAAGATGACGCCATCGTGACGTCAGTGTGAATAACCAATGCGATGGGTTGTTTAGTGATGACGAAACGATATATGGCGGCCATGTTTACACGTGTAAATCGGCGGCGGTTTCACGTTTTATTGTTCGCTGGTGCCGTAATTTTCCTCCTGTTTTATCAAAGGTTGGTGTTCTGTTCGCAATTTACAATAAACAACAAATAGATAAACAAAAAGATATTATATGAATATATGAATTAGATGGACAGATAAATATAATGGAGTATGACACATTTTAGACAATAATTGAAAAAAAGAACGATGTTCCTTCCTTGCATATAGTTTTTCAACTACATTAGATCTAGTACTTTGTAATCAATAAAAAAAATAAATCTGACAAAAACGAAACCCCAAATGTTTGTTTTTGCAGATTTCATTTTTATTGTAACCATGCGGGTGTGTCACACTGTTGATGTTTAGTTCCATGCCACTTCAACATAACGATAATTAACGAGTGTTTAAAATAATTCAAATTTCAGGTCCATAAATAAAGGGCCAGCCACAGGATCAAAGTACAAGTTATCAATAGTTTTATTCGAAGGTACGTGCTTCTTTTTAGCGAGCCGGGACTTAATGTCCGGGGAGCTAATGTCACAGCCCTAGTGTCGGCGTCAGCGTCTGCGTCTGCGTCGGCGTCAGCGTTAGCGTCGCGTCTTCAAAAACTTTAACCTGGTCTATATCTCATGCACTATTAGTGATACAGCCTTGATACTTCACACATGGATACCTCCTGCCAAGACCTTTCGTTTGGGACCATGACCTAAGACATAGTGACCTTGACCTTGGAGTTTGAACTACTTTTAAAAAACTTTAACCTGGCCTTTATCTCATGCACTATTACAGATAGAGCCTAGATATTTCACATATGGATACCTCATGTCATGACCTTGACCTTGAGACCATGACCTTTGACCTAGTGACCTTGACCTTTGACCTTGAACTCCTTTTTGTGACAAGCTCTTGTATAGGCGAGCTACGTTGTCCGCGGACAACTCTTGTTTGTTCATTTGAACGGACTCTGGTAAAGCCAAAAATGAATGGACTCAAATGTAGTCCATTAGGGATACTTTCCGCTTATCTATAATTACTACAGCTAAGGGAGAAGCTATTAACCCTTTCCCAAACAAGACCTGGTTTTGACGTCCGTAATTGAAAATGTTTGGGAAAACATTAAAACAAAAGAAACTGCTGATAACCAGCAGTTTCTCCTTTTGTCTCAATATTTTCTATGTTATATTTTGCACAAATTCTATCTTTGATAACTTCCGTTTTGTCATTTGTGGCAGTTTTTGAAGAGGATCACACTAGAAATTTGTCGTTTGGGAAAGGTTTAAACTATATGGTTCTAGGCAAGACTGTGTATATGTACATGCTGATCTAGATACATTTCATTCTCAATTGCTTTAGGGGACCGTTTTCCGTATCTGGTTCATTTGGGAAATACTTTTCTTAATTTTCACAATTTTCTGTTTACTGTTTACTTTTAAGTAAACAGTGTTGCAATTTTATCTTATCTGTACATTCCTACTGCAGAAAGTTTATAGAGAAAGGACAGAGAACGACGAAAATGTACACGATAAGCATTTTACCAGTGTCTCTCTTTTAAAATGTTTTCCAAAATATATGATTTAACAAACGTATTTTCAGCAATATTGATCATGTAATTTGCTGGTTCCCAGGTTCGATTCTTTCTAAAATTTGTTGCCTACTAAAAGTTAGATATTTGTGATCCACGAGGCTCAGGTAGGAAGTTGTAATACATGTATATGGCGTACCAAATGGGTCAAAGTCTATTTAGAGCGTGCACGCATAAAATATACGCGTCGACACGTAGATTTTATGCGTCGACGCGTAAATATCGACGCGTATATTTACGCGTCGATGCATAAAATTTCCGCGAGCATTTGAACATTTATGCGTCGACACGTAAATTTTCAACTGCTCGCGTAAATATACACGTCGACGCGTATTTTATCTATTAACCAATCAGATCATTCGTTTCATCCATCAATTTTATGGTATAAAGGGAAAGGTAACCGCCTCTCCCATTGACCAGACTCGGTTTCACATTATTTACTCCTGCTCGCGTAAAATTTACGAGTCGACGCATATTTTTTCAACTGCTCGCGTAGATTTTATGCGTCGACGCGCATATTTACGCGTCGACACATAAAATATACGCGAGCAGTTGAAAATATATGTGTCGACGCGTATATTTTTTGTGTGCACGCACTATATAGACTTTTGACCCATTTAGTATGTCATATTAATACTGGTGTTAGAAACGACTGAATCCATGGAAAGGTGATCTAATCCATATGACGGTTAAATTACTGTTATATAAAAACAGGCGTTAACACCATTTAATCATTCGATTTTGCTGTTTCCCACCCATTTGGATATATCTAATATTTTGTCTTCCAGGAAACTTCAAAAATAATGTAACAAATATTTACTTATTATTTCTATTCTTTTTCTCGTTTAAATCTTTATTGTTTCAATTTTCAGAGCGAAAGTTGCAACAGCCTACTCAGTCGGAAATCGACAGCATAGCAGAGAGTCTAGTCATCAACTATACAGTATTGGACAATTTTATAAGCCGTCAGAAAATGGGTGGGGGAGGATTCCATCTAGTCAGATTATCTTTATACAATAAAGGAAGTGACGTCATACCAGCCAAGCGATGGGAAATTTACGTCACAATGATTCATAATGTTGAACCGTATTCTTGTCCGTGCCCGGATGGATTCTATTTCAAAGATGGCGGCCTAAAGATAACTCACGTGGCTGGTTCTCTGTATAAATTTGAGCCAGTTGGCGGCCATTTTCAGGAGATAAAATCAGGGGATAGCATTCAATTTAATTTCAAATTATCCCATTTCCAAGTGTCAAGGACGGATTCGTTTCCGCGGTGGTATGTCACCGCGTTTGATAAGTTTCCGCGTGTGATACAAAGTACTGTTGGGGAACATTTGGGGTATCTTGGACCTTTGTATCGTGAAAACCAAGTCAAACGTCGTGTCGATGACCCCTTTCACCCCCTAAGTGCCTCTGATAGGTACAAATTCTACCAGTCGACAGAAGGAAGTGCGAGCATAGAAAAAATGAAAGTTTTACCAACGCCATTACATTTTACGGTGGATAATAATGTGCTGATAGAATGGAGTCCAAAAGCATGGTTCATGTTGAAAACAACTCAGTTTGTGTCTGAAATGAATTACTTGAACAGTAAGTTATTCTTAATTCTTGTAAAACAATATTTTTATACTCTTCAACTTGAAGTAAAAATGAATTATTTTAAAATATTCATAGTTTGACACAACAATTATCCGTTTTTCTTTCAGCTAAATGTATTTTTATTTAATTCATTCTCGTGCAGAAACGTGTACATGTAAGTTTGAAATGAAATACATAATAATTCAAAGGAATACTCTTTTTCAGAATTCCTAAAAATGAAAATTGTTGCTTCAAAGCCAACAAGACGCTTCATTCAGTTCGTGAAAGATGTCGTAAAAGATTCACAAGGACGACAAATCACCAATCCGGAGGCATATTCCATCCGCACGGATCCAATCAAATACATCATCACAATAACCGCATCAACCAATCAGGGAGCGTTTTACGGAGTTCAAACTTTACTCAGCCTCGTTTATTCACCGGAAGCGGCTTCATATCTGGGTGTACAACTGTCACTTCCGGCTTTTCAAATCGTCGACGTGCCTCGTTTTCCATACAGAGGTTTACATATCGGTATGTTTTGTTCTTATAACTCCTTTCACAAATTGATTGGATTGTTTGTTTCATATGTCGACAAAGAACTTAGAAACCCATTATTGTTCCTGTTTTCATAGAGATATTCCAGTTTCTTGTGGCGATTTTACATTTATCTCTGCCCCAATTTGTCTTGACTTAAATTTTGTCATCTATGAATGTATTTCGAAACTTCTTTACCGTTGATTTTTTAACAAAACGAAGTATCATTTAGAACATTTAATAGATTGGATTAAAGGCCAATGATGTAAGGACCTCTATGGATAAGGCGAGAAATCTCCCTAAAATGCTCTAATGGAAAAGTCAATTTTCAAAACATGCAAAATGATGATTATTTTGAGCTATATTGTTAGATGGATACCTAAATCCTATAAAAAGTAATTTTGTTCAATCAAAACGATTCGACATGTACAGATAACTCTTGGTTTCTGTACCTACCCCCAAAATTACATTTTCTTACCCCACCGGTATTCATTTAACCAGAATTAAGTTTTCTATGATAATATTAGCAAGATTTCTTCTGTAAATGTAAGGACAATTGGTGTTGAAATCATATACCAGTTTTCGTTTTGTCCTTAATGCGCATGCGCATTATGAAACAAATTTAAAGGCGAAATCTTCCCGCCAAAAATATGGCAATTGGTATTTGAGCACTATTTTTAGTATAAAAGTATGTTCCACCCCGTGACCCATGAAATCCTTTTTACCAAGGAAGCATATGGTCAAGTGACACAACATATGTCAATGGGAAGCTGGGTCAAGGGGTGGAACGATGTTCACCAGCCCATGGAAGGTAGGTACTCCTCAGTTTTTGGCGGGAAAGTGCGCTTTTAAAGTTGTTTCAATGATGCGCATGCGCAATGCGGACAAAACCAAAGCTGCCATATGATGTCAACACCATTTAGGCATTTATCCTTGTATCTGTAGAAAATAAATTGGAAATAAAACAAAAAGAAACATCATTTTACGTCTACGAATACCGGTAGTATAAGAAAATGAAACTTAGGTGGGCACAAAATCAAGAGTTATCTGCACCTATAGAACTTTATAAATGGCAAAAAAAACTGTATTCATTTCATTTATTTATCTTCCTTACCATAAAGCTTAATTTTGTTTCTCAATTTGTTAGTTTTGAAAATTGACCCATCGCGCTGAGCCTTTTAGGGAGATCTCTCGCATTATCCATTGAGGCCCTTTAAGGCAGTCCATCCCTATTGAGATTCACGCGACGTTGGAATTATTCGGGCGACGTCTGAATTATTCGGGTGACGTCGTAAACATTCGGCGGTGGAACGTTCCACCGCCGAATGTTTTCGACGTCGCCCGAATAGGTTCGAATACTATCATACTTAACGAATGTTAACGACATCACACGAATAGTTCCGATGCTGCGTGAATCTCATTAGGGGTGGAGTACTTTAAGCATAGAATAATGGTTGTTTCAATAAATTCTTTTTTCCAGATGTATCACGAAACTTCCACGACAAAGATGAATTAATGAAAATTATCGATGCCATGGCAACATATAAGATGAACAAACTGCATTTACATTTGTCGGATGACGAGGGATGGCGACTGGAAATACCCGGATTACCGGAACTTACCGAGGTAAATCACGTGACATTTCCGACGTTTACATTTCGTCTGAATGCCTAGATTTTGTACCTTTATTAAAGATTTCTTCGTCACCACAATTATAATTCTGCTTGGAAAATACAAAAGAGTAATTGTTGTTGCTTCAACCGCAACATATGTGATACAATCAATGTCGAGTCACAGCCCCGAATCAATGTCGAGTTTGATATCTTGTCATTTTTGTTTAAATGCATGACGTGTGTCTCGTTTTCATTGACAGAGTGTACTTATTCTAGTACTAGTTTTTCAAAGCATTCAAATTGTATTGGTTTTTTTTTTTCAGATTGGTTCGACCCGCTGCCATGATCTAAACGAAGAACAATGTCTCCTACCTCAGCTTGGTTCTGGTCCGTATGCCAATACTTCCGGTTCCGGTTTTTACAGTGTAGTTGATTACCGCGAGATTCTGAACCACGCGGCAGTCCATCATGTTGAAGTTATCCCAGAATTCGATATGCCGGGTCACAGCCGGGCAGCGATAAAATCTATCCACTCAAAGTCACAAAAGTTTAACCGAGTCTCATCCGGTCGACCTACTTATTCAATAATCGAAGAAAACGACAAGTCTGTTTATAAATCTGGACAACAGTTCACAGATGACGTAATGAATCCATGTATGACGTCAACTTACACGTTTATCGAGAAGGTAATTTCGGAGGTGAAGAAAATGCACGCGGACATAATGCCGCTAAGATTGTATCATTTTGGCGGTGATGAAGTGGCAGTAGGGGCGTGGTCGCAGAGTGATGAATGCGAGCAACTGAAGCAGAAATTTCCTGGTAAATTCAATGTGAACTCTTTTACGAAGCTCTTCTTGATTGTTTTTGTTCCCGAATCTCAAGAGAAAGTTATGTTAGGAAACATTTATAGTCAGAAGAGAATGCCAGTATCCATTAATTTTTATTTTCGCATTTTATAACGAGCAAGATTTTTAAGACGTTCAATGGGATGCACCATTACCCTAGACTTCGTGCGGAACGCCTCGGACAACTCTGTAGAAACAATAAAAAAGGGACTTGACTGAGTTGTTCCGAACGCGCCATAATTTATAAACCGCGGTATTCCGAATGCTCCATACGTTATACAAATGACGTCATGATGAAGTCATTTCTATAAATATGGAGCATTCGGAAAAGCTCGGTCTAAGTCTCGGTCTTAAGAACGCTTTATCCAAAACATCTTAAAAAATCTTTAAAAAAATCGCTAAAAAATTCTCGCTCTAAAGAACGCGGCTCATATAAGTGGGCCTGTGGGGCAATGGCTTTGAACATACGAAATATCTACTTAATCTAATGTTTGCTAAATCATGCATTGTAAATAGTCATTGGAATCGCCTTATCATTGCGGTTCTATTGAGTCCCCACACCATATTGTTAGATTTGAAATAATAAATAAGGAACGATTTATCGAGTAAACAGTGAAGTAAATTTGGACAAACAATATTATTTCGTAGGTGTTGTTATAACATCTCGTACCTACGGCTTGACTCAAGCCGTAGGTACGAGATTTTATAACAACATCGAACGTTTATCAAAACATAACGATAAACTCAGTCTATTTTTAGCACAAAATTTATTGCCATTCAGAATACCTTTAACCCCCCCCCCATCTTGTCCTTTGCTCTAATGTTGTATAATAATGTGTTTTGTACAGATCTCCAGAGTCAGTTCGATCTGATGGGATATTTCGTGAAGAACGTTGCCCGGATGACGGCACAGGCCAATATATCCCTGGGATCCTGGGAGGATGGTATGATTGACCACGATAAGCACGTGCCTTTCCACAGAGAGTCATTCAAAAATAGGTAAAATGAAGTTATTCCACACAGGACTTCAGATTTTTTTTTCGTGCGACGTCGTCAACATTCGTTACGAATCCGAAACTATTTGAGCGACGTCGTGGGAATCTCCGACATCGCGTGAGTCACATTAGGGGTTGACTACCTTGAAATTAGTATCTTTTTTTCCGAATTCAGATCGATGATTTGATGATTTGAGGCCTCATAATTCAGATTTGTTTTCTTCCATTTGAGCCAGGATCTGGAAAAGGGTCCCTTCAGGATTTTGAGCCCAATATGGTTCCAGATCAGCCTGTGTATACACGCAGTCTGATCAGGAACCATATTGTTCTCTTAAAGCTTCTTCATGGCCTGTAGCAACTGTATGAGAGTAACATGGATCCCAGCCAGACTGCACCTAGGCACAGGTTGATCATGAAGCATGGCTGCCTCAAATGCTATAAGGGACGTTTTTCCAGATCCGGGCTCAATTACTTTGAATTTTGATAATGCCATTTCATATTCCTTTGTCGAGATGCTAGTGAGTCAAATAGTTTGTTTCTTCAAGAAAGCCACGTTTGTGTGCTACAGAGGTGGATATTTTATTAAAACTCACGAAACCTTTACTATTCAAGTTATCCTATGTTGTCATATTGCTTTACCTAAGTTTTTTTTTGTAATTTATAAGCACGGCACACTTGTTAATTACTTGTTTGATGATTAAGAGCATATTGTCGCTTTTAAACAAAAACATCATAGCCACAGGTTAAAGAAATAAGCTGCAGTTCCGAGATTTGTTTTTTGAAAAGCAAGTATATGTTTGTCCATCTTTTGTTTATAGCTAGATCTACTTTACGATTTTGTATTGCAAATGCCTGTATTAAGATTATAAGAATATACACTAATCAATCGAACATTTTTTTTCCTTTCCCAGAGATATTTACGTGTATGTCTGGAGACATCTAAAGATGAAGTCGGCGCCTCATAGAGCACGTCTACTAGCTAATACAGGATATAAGGTAGATATAATAATAATGATCCGTATTACGTAATTTTAGAGTAATGACATTCCCATTGGCCATTTATCAAATTGGGCCTGTTTTTTGACGTCCTCGTTGGACGGGGGTTTGGAAAACATTGAGTCAAAAGAAGAAAATGCTGATAATCAGCATTTTCTCCTTTTGTCTCAATATTTTCTGTGTTCTATTGTACACATATGGTTGCCATTTGAACATCTGTTTTTTCGTCTGTAGAAGCTTTCAAATTGAATCACTATTAGAATTTGTCGTTTGGAAAAGAGTTAAACGGCTTAAAAATCTGGCTCTTAAGAACGTGTTATCTAAAACATTTTAAGAACACTTAAAGATACATTCTTACTCATTTTGGAGGTTATTATCTTTCAATATAACTTTAAATAATTAAGATATGGCTGTTTATTTCAATTTTTGGCTTCTTCTTGCCTTTAGCGGCTTAGATTACGGCGGATAAAAATCCAATTTGAAATTAGTTGGTAAATACTTGTGGGCGTGGTAAAATATTTGATCTTATTTTTAGATGGTTACATGATTATCGATTTATGTCTTTTTCAGTATATCTCCTATTTTATGTGATCTGAAGTCTATAAACGACCCAACATAACGCTAAATTCCAACCTTTGTGTTTTTTATTACCAGGTCCGGGAATAACATTTGATCTTTAAGAAGTCTCAATCTTAAAAACTCGCCTCTGATTTCAGGTCATTTTATCACACGGTGCTTATCTGTATTTTGACCACCCATACGAGCCTGACCCCGAGGAAAGGGGGCTTTATTGGGCTACAAGATGGCTGTCTACCCACAAGGCTTGGTCTTATACCCCCGGGCTCCTGGACGCGGACGAAAATATGGAGTGTCCGAAATATGTGCGAGATGAAACGAATTGTTACAAGCTGAAAAAGCCGGAAAATATTGTTGGTATGGAAGTTAACAAAAGATAATAGTGATATAAAATGATAGTCATACAATGCGTAAACTTGAAAGAAAAAACCCACAACCAATCAAAAAGAAAAAAAAAACCTGGTGCACTTTGGGAAATATATCTATAACCAATCGTTTGAAAATGCCTTTATAAAGATCAAACAAAATACCAATACATTCAGTTGTAGTTGTTTGATAGGTTATTGTGTTATGAACTAAAGCAAAACTTGAAAACACACCTTAAGCTTTCTTTGTATCTTATTGCATTGAAACCATGGACTATAATTACAAATAATTTCTTGTGCAATTTTGGATAAATTGTGTTTGAGAAGAATTGATTTCATTATTTCCCAAATAAAACCATATTTTGTCAACCTCAATAGAATAACTTGGGAAACATTTCGAACAAAGAACAAAGTGCTTGATAATCAACGTTGTTTTTTCTCAATATTTACTCTGCTACAATACACATTTGCGTTGATAGAAAATTGTGTGCATTTTGAACAGGTATGGAGGCCCATGTATGGACAGAAACGATTCGAACCTCTAACCAGCTGGACTACATGGTGTTTCCACGACTACTAGCCGTCGCTGAGCGCTCGTGGCACAAAGGAGTGTGGGAAAATGTCGACGTTCCGAAGGCCGAGAAGTTGCGATTGATGAAGAACGAATGGACGGACTTTATCGCTAACGTGGGCAATAAAGAGTTACGGCGACTGGCACAGATGGGAATAAAATATCGAGTCCCACCACCAGGGGCAATGTGAGTATGTTGTATGATCGACAGATTTTTATACTTTTATATTTTACCTATATTTTTATTTGAGCCGGGATCTGGAAAAAGGACCTTTAAGGCTTTTGAGCCCAACCTGGTTCCAGATCAGCTTGCGCGTACACGCAGTCTGATCAGGAACCATGTTGTTCTCCAATAGTTTCTTTATGGTCTGTAACAACCACATGAGGGTAACGTAGATCCGGATTACAATGTGCCTAGGCACATCCTGATCTTGAAATATGGCTGTCTAAAATGCTATAATGGACGTTTTTCCAGATCCCGGATCATTTATTTGTGACAAGCATTTATTCCGGAAGTATATTACACGTCCCTGACGGCTGTAGTTGTAAAAAATCGTTTGAAAATCGCGATTTTCATAAAGTTTCTATACCTTTTTTTATATGTACTTGAAAGTAGATATTTCAATTTTCATGTGTTTGATTCATTGCTTGTGGTTTTACACACGAGCATCAACTATTTTGCATTTATATAATGACAAAAACACATCGTCTTTAAAAAAACATTCATAATGGGAAGGATGGGGACTTAATGTAGTCCATCCCTAATGAGATTCGCAAGAATAATTCGGGCGACGTCGAAAACATTCGGCGGCGGAACTTTCCGCCGCCAAATATTTACGACCGCGCCCGAATAGTTTCGGATAGGTAACGACAACGCTTGAAAAAATCCGATGTTTCATGATCTCAAAATGGCCACATTACGGGTATTCTACCTTATAGTGCCACCATCAACATTGAGACTCAAATGTACTTTTAACTATTGACTGTCATAAGTGAGAGGGGTGTTGTGATAACATCTAACGGTACACGCCTTCTTAAAACCACGACGTTTACATACCTGGTTTACCTGTTCAGTTTGACTCGTCTGTCCAGAGGTCATGGTTTATTTATAATCCAGTGTTCACGGTAAATACAATATCAATACAATACAATACAATACAAATTCTTTATTTCACTCAGTTCCTGTACAGGAATACATGAGGTAAATGTTTACAAACGTGTGTCCAATCATCAAAGACACTAGCGAACAGAGAGAGTCATATACATTTTAATAGATAAAGACGGACGCTATTTCTAAATACAGATTGTTGGTTCGAGTCCATACTTGGTCAATCCTTTGTGACATTTTACAAAAGGTGTTTGAATAATGATTTTCATGCATGGAAGCCTGTGGCTCGGATAAGATATTGCACTTGTGTATTGGTACAAGAATTGTCAGAAACACATAGTTGGTGGTTAAAAATGAATATCATTTATTCATTTTCTTTTCAGAGTAAAGAACGGTCGAGTTGCCTTCAAGTCCGAATGTCCTAGTTTAGACACTGAATATTATTCCGTCGAAGATTCCGAATGGAAACCAGTGTCTCATAACATGAAAATAACGAAACCTATTCAAATAAGAAACAGGTAAAATTGTGTGACCCGTCACGCTAAAAGGGACTTTGTACACGGTGGATAATTACGTGATACAATATTTTCAGAAAATCTTCAATAATTTTGTAAATACTGGACCGATTTGAATTCTGTTTAAAGCAAAGAATGTGGACAGACGTCACGCACTCGATGGACGTAGTTGATTTTTGAAAAAATAACTGATAAAAAAGTTATTGAAGATAAACCAAATTTTGGTTTATCTTCAATAACTTTTTAATCAGTTGATTTTTCAAAAATCCAACATGTCCAGCTTATTCCTGACATTTTCCCACCTTCTCTGCTTCAAACCGAATTCAAATCGGTCATGTATTAAAAAATATATTGAAGATTATCGGAAATTCTGAGTCACGTGATTATACACCGTGTTGTATGAAGTCTATACATGTAAAACCAGATTCCGAGAAAGGACATAGACTCAGCAGATGTTAAACAGATGTTGCATTTCGTCGCTTTCATACGAAAACCTCGTATCTACAGCTTGTTTTAAGCTGCAGATATGTGGTTTTGGAAGAAAAGCAGGGATTTGGGAAATTAACCCTTTCCCAAACGACAAAATTTTAGGGTGATCCAAATTCAAAGATGTTGCAGTGCATGAAAAAATGTGTTGGTCTCTTGAGGTAGAAAACATTGTGGGAAATGAAGAAATTGCTTTTCACAAGCAATTTCTTCATTTTCCACAATGTTTTCAAAAGTCGTTTTCTTTTAGGGCGTTCAAAAAGAGTCATTGTGTGGTAATGGGTTAAATAATGTAAGCTACAGAAAATTACCATAAGACCTGGTTACATACATCATTCTGCGTCCACATCACACCGGAGCACGTATAAACAGCCTCCGTGGCCTAATGGGTAGGACGTCCGCCTTAGAAGCGGGAGGTCGAATCCCGGTTGAAGCCGGCCTGCCTGGTTAAAACTGATGCGACCGGTTGGTGAGCGACCTGCTAGTTAAAGTTAAGGTTACCGTAGATCCATCTCTGCCAGACGCCCGGCATCATGAGTGGGGAATCGGGGGTACTGTGTAATCAGAAGAGAGTGTCTCATGAGCCAAAACTGTCTGGTCCTATCAATAGGGGTGATACTATAATAAACAAGTCATTATTTATAAAACAGGGGAACCGTGTAGTATAATTTTGGACGTGATGTGAACGTGACAAGGACGCGTAAACGTATGTGACTGGGTCTTTAGAGTGACTGACTAGACTCGATGCCTTTTACATTTCCCAGATGGTCCCGTTTCGCGTGACGAGTCACAAATAAGGTTTTGGAGCACGAAAATGCGGAAAGATCTAATGACATAATATTCGATACCAGCACGAATCCTGATCAGCTTGCAGAGGCGTAGACAAGCGTACTCAGCTACTCATTTGAGTTGGCAATGATCGAAAACTTTAAGTTGGGCAAAAATGGTAAAAGAAGAAAGAAATAGATATTGATTATAAAAGTTTGGTTTTCATATTCTATACCGTTAACCCATTGCCAAATGACAAAACTTTAGACTGGTCCAAATTCAAATGTCTACACTGCAGACGACAATTTCAAGTCAATCAAATGTTACATTTCTACCTGTCTTTCTTGGTAAAAAGCATTGTCGGAAATGAAGAAATTGCTTGTCACAAGCAATTTCTTCATTTTCCACAATATTTTTCCAGGCATTTTCTTGTGAGGGAATTCAAAAGCCCTAGTCCTAATGTTCTTTGAGTACAAAGCAATTGTCTCTGGCTACGTCACTGGCTTGTGCATACGGGCAGTCTGATCAAGATATATGTAGTTCTCTTGCATTCACAGTCTGATCATGATCCATATTGCTCTCTTTTAAACTTCTTCAATACTTGTAAAACTCGTATGAGAGCGGCATTTGTCTCAAACAGACTCAAAATAAGCCCATAATTGATCAAAAATGGTCTGAAATGTCATTCGCCACAATGACACCTTTTCTTTATCCAAGCGCTGTTATTTAAGGATAACAACTCATAATTCAATTTAGATACCGAACGCTTTATACATCTTCGGGCGAAATCTGTAACAACGGAAATTAACGAGAGATACCCTCGTCAATTCCTAGGTGTCATCCGTGGAAACGAAAATTGACGACGGAAATCCTCGTCAGTGCCCGTTGCTACGGATGACGACGGAAGAGGCACGGAGTGTTTGGTATACAATGATGCTTATGGAGTACCTTAAACATTCTATGAATATTTTATACTTAAAAAAAATTATCAAATCGCTGGTCACGTTCGAAAATGTCGTTACTACAACTTATTCAAGCTGTAGTTATGAGGTTTTTGAATGTGACCGGCGATATATTTTCTCAAATTTTCAGGTCCCCGGACAAAGAACGATACAGCCGGGTTATAACAGTCTACCCGTGGGATACCGGGACATCGCATTCTAATAATTTACAAAGCTTTAATAATTTTATATTTTTCTGTTTATTAATTGTATATTTAACAAAAATAACGTAAAGTATTAAAAATGGATAGAAAACAATTGTGGAATTACTTTCTTGAAATGAAGAGCTTCAAATTAATATGACAGACAATTACATTCATGTTACCGCTTTTCTACAAAAGCTTTGGATGGCAATATAGACTAAGATCAGCATACAAAAATGTGAAGTCAGATCTTAACATTACCTGCTTTCTACTGAGTCCCTGTGGTAAAAAAAATGTTTGATGCCCAGCTAAAAGGGATCTTATCCGAACCTCAAAAATCAAAATTTTAGCAGACTTGTCAGACCCAGCACAGGTCAACCAGATCACGTTTGCGAAAAATGAACATATAGTAAGATTTAGAAAATTGCATACAAGTAAAAAGTGTCGGTCCTAGTTTTGCTGCGCGGACTGCGCAGACTGACTAGGGTCAATATTTTTCACACATAGGGGAGACCGGGGCTATTTCGGCCCCCTAATTTCGATTGCTCATATTTTGAATTATATGAAAGTTATTTGGGCGTGATTTATATATTTAAGTTCGACAGGCGAAAGCCTTTCAAACTGCGTCTGTCATTTTTATATTTTTCTTTTCAATAAAGAGAATTTCAAATTTTAGAGTTTTGATCGTGGTGGCCGAACTTGCCCCATACATGGGGCAAGTTCGGCCCACCCTTGAGGCAAGGTATGCACAGACCTATAAATCCTTATATTTGATTTTTAGACCGTTTAGATTTAAAGGAATCTGTATACGACTTCCAAATGAAGGTATAAATTGAAAAAGCATTGTTATAACAGTCAAATCATCGTGAGTAAAGGGACATTCGGGATAACAAGTAGAGGCTGGGGCAAGTTCGGCCTGTGATTTTGAATTTGTCCATTTTTTACATTTCTGTTAGAGCTAGGTCTGAACAATTGATATATTCGGAGTCGTCAAAAAATGGCAATTCTAACAGCGATTATTCTTTTTATTCATGGGCAAGTTTGGTGGTGGCCGAACTTGCCCCAACCCCAAAGGCCGAACTAGCCCCAGACAGACCTGGCCCCGGTTTCTCGAAAAAACTTAAGTATAATCTCATGCTCAAATCTGAGCACCGTGCTCAAATCGCACGAAATCCACGTGAACTTCAATCAAATACCCTTCAACGCTGGAGAGTATCCCTTTGAAGTTGAGCATGTTCTCATGAGAATATACTTAAGTTTTTTCGAGAAACCCGGGCCTGGTGTCAACATCACACCATATCTTCTTTTAGATAACATGAACACTTCATCTTTAGTTCTAATATGAAAGAGGATTTAATTGTCTTCATAAATATACAAAAATGAAATCTGAATCCTGGCGCATATTACTATAAATTAAAACTTACATAAATGTGGAAAAATACTGAAAGTGTCTAAAAATCAGAATCGTGTTCTAAATACTATATTTTTTGTATTAAATTCGACCAAAAAACTTCTTTGAAAAGCTTTCGTCATGAGTGACATTAAAATCCAGATCAGAGCTCTCTATCTCTGTCGACAGGCTCAAAAGAGCCACTAGCCGAACTTGCCCCGGGGCCGAAATAGCCCCGGTCTCCCCTACGATAAGGTCCCTTTTAGCTTAATGCGTCACATTTGTAAAAGCTCTGGGAAACACTGACAAAGATTAAGTGATTGCTTGTGACAATCAATTTCTTCATTTGCAACAATGTTTTCTGCCAGATAGAAAAAAATGTAAAATTCCATTCACTTGAAATTGTCATCTACAACATCTTTGAGTGTTGACAAGATATTTTTTTTCAATCTAGTATTGGGTTAACCCATTACCAGACAGTGACTCTTTTTGACTCCCTACAAAATGATGGCTTTGGAAAACATTGTGGAAAATGAAGAAATTGCTTGTGACCAGCAATTTCTTCATTTCCCACAATATTTTCTGTGCAAAAAGACCAAAAAGTGTAAAACTTACATAGAATTTAAATTGTCGCTTGCCACATCTTTGATTTTGGATAAGTCTAAAATTTTGTCGTTTGGTAATGGGTTAAGGTCATGAGGACAAAAGTTGAGTTACTCGGTATTATTGAAAGAAGAGTTCACAAATGTTTCACCATTTTTATCATCAGTGTCCCTTTTCCCGTAATCCAAGTCTATTTCATTGTCCGTTTGTTTTGGTGGCTTATAAAACCAAGCAGCACAAAAGAAGAATATTAACGAAAGAGCCTTCGTTACCATGGCGATGATAAAGTAGTTCCGGCTCACAACGGAAATGTCGTAAACCCAACAGGAAGTGTCCTCGCCACAGTCATTTTTCCAGGTCAAACATCCGGCGTCTGTCGCAGCACCGTAAATTACTGCGCCGGGCACCGTTCCTTAGCAACGAGAAAATGAATGAAATGAATAAATAAGAAGCAATTGAATAAAGGTCTGTGACTTAGTCTGTGGCTAAAGAATCAAGAGTAATGCATGGGCAAAGGTATTTACAGTCTAAGTATCAAATTATTTTCATTGGATATGTTTCCATAACCATTCGCATGTAAAAGAGCTGATGAAAATGTTATTGACGACCAAGTAAAATTTTACATACTATTTACTTCGAAATGTTCTACTAAATCAACTGGTATAACAGCATTAAGCCAATCCTTTACTCTCTTCTAGAAATACACAAATTGTTGCTTTCAGTTAAAGCACCTTACCAATGCTAATATCCTTTCCAAATGTCTTCTAATTTAAATCATTCGACCTTACCTAATAGCCGGATAAAGAATCTGTTTGAGCCACACATGATGGTTCTGTGATTTTCATCTATTGACCTACAATATAAAAAAGGGATAAAATATGATAAATTATCATTTACAGAAATTACATTTTGATCGTAAGAAACAAATGAATTGTTTCTATGACTGAATATAACTTTAAATGGCAATCGTACAAGCGATGCACTCAGTAATAGACCAAACAACCGATAAGACGGCGTAAAGGCATGCTAATTTCACTTCTTAAAATCCAAACACACACTATTATATGGTTCTAGAAACAATAAATGAAATATTGCATTTTGAAAATCCATTATCTCCCCTTACATTGTACCCTTAGCTCCGTTAGATACCATATCTTGACCTCGAAGCTGTAATTTTAATTCAAACCTCCACTAATTTTTAAAAATTTATTAATTTCTGTGTGTAAATTGTGTACCTGAGAACCGCTTGCTCCGCTGGGACGTCCGCAGCAAGAGTGAAGAAAATCAGGAAGAATAACAACACCAAGAACACATACAATAAACTACATCTTGTTTCACAACCACCTATCTTCAACATGGTTACGTTTCCAGGTTGGGTGGGAATACATGAACAGTTGCTGAATTCCTGTAATAAAGATGACAACGTTATTACTTGTAACAGCGTTACAAAACACCAATATCAAAAACACTTAAAATAACAACTCGTTTCACAACATCTTATCTTCAGTATTGAAATGTTGCCTGGTTGAGATCGAATACATGAATAGTTGCTGACTTCCTATAATAAACAACAGTGTTAGATTATTACTAACAAACAACAACACAATAACAATTAATAACAACAATACATATACGACAAACTACAACTTCTTTCATGTGTGCATATCTTTACCATTTTAGGCAAATTTTGATCAAGAGTCATGCTATCGTTTATCATTTAGGTTTTCTACGATTGCACGAAGCAAATCTCACTGGTGGTGAACTCGGCCAAAGCGTGGTACGTTTTTTCGCGATCATTGTATTCCGTCGGTGTTGTTATAAAATATCGTAACTACGGCTTCGATAAAGCCGTAGTTACGAGATTTTTTAACAACAACAACGGTTTGTCAATACATATCGGTAAACCCGGTCTGTTTTTAGAACAAATTCATTGTTATTAGAAAAACTATTCAATCAGATCTTTAAACTCACATTTACGTAAGATATCTATACATTGTTGTAGTGAAAAAAGCCCATCGCTTTGGCCGAGTTCACCACCAGTGAATCTCGTACAGTAGCACTGATCCAGTGAGACAACACTCGGGTATAAATTGGTCTGGAACAATTGTTTTCGAAAAGAAACAGAATGTCTAACACTCACCTTCTCGTCGTTTGAACTCACGGAACATCCCGCGTGACACGGCGAGAAGTACTGGGCGCCATCTTGGTCACATGACGCTACGTAGAACTCCGTGGTACATGAACATCCGGTGTTACAGTTGTCTGTCAGTGATATGTCGTCTGCGCTGTTAAAATTATAAAACGATGTACATTGTAATTTTATTTTACCCTTTTTTGGGACAATCCCTAAAACTCATCATCTCAAAATTATCCCCGAATACTATACAATGTAATTACTTGGAAATTTCTGTTTTTCCTCGGCAACGTTCGAAAATGCCGTATCACAAGCTTATTCTATCCCCACAATAAAAGTTAAAGTGAATCAGCATGTCGGTCGGCTGCAACTACCCATACATGTACATTTTTGGTCAAATTTGTTTCATACTTAGCAGAAGTATTTATTACAACACGAAGGTTTGCAAGACGTAACTTTCAAATAAAATGACTAAGAATCATTTGGTTATCGCCCCTGATTTGACGAGTAAACGCTTGTTTGTACAAAAGTAGTCGCCCTTAGTGATAGATATTTAGTTCAAACCGTCAATCGTCCCTTGACAGCCAGAAGTGGCTATCAGCAGTTAAATTTAACTGCTGATAGCCACCTCTGGCTGTCAAGGGACGAAATACGACGTTTCCGAAAGTAATCAAAGTTTTGAATTTTGAAAACATTTACCTGTTTAAATATGGCGTATTAACACCATTTATCTGTTTCTGGTCACACGTGGCAAATATGAAGGCGGTCAAAAAAGTGCTAATGAGGCACACAGCAAAACAAAACCTCAGCATCCCTCTGACCTTCAACTTTAAACATCGACAGAAGAATCCGCCGAATGAAATTCCGCCGGCTAGTCCGAGGACCGATGGTAAACCTGAAAAAAAGAATAGTAAAAGAACCCCATAGTTTTGTAAACATCCAAGAAAAATGCGTTCGCTTAAATGTTTTAAGGACAGATCCTCCATTTATTTCCTACGGTAAGATTTTTTTTTATTTTTTCTGTACTGATATCTAAATATATGAGAAGTAAAAAAATGACTTAAAAACTATAGGTCACCAAGCGAATTAAAAAGTTATTGGATTTCAAGGGAGACTACTCTTGTCTAAAATTGCAAAAATGAGGTGTCACTTAAATACCCAGAAAAAAGGTGTTTTAAATGACTAGCATTACATAAATAAGTCTTTATTGTGTTCAATATGTTTTATTCTGTATAAATGAGTATCAATTTGGGAAAATTTATTGATGATTTTGAAATTTTTAGTAAATCATTCTTTCAAAAGTAGCCGAAATTGCTCTTTTTTCGCAACGTTTCTGATAATAAAAAAATTTCCAGCGGTAAGAATTTTTTCTTTTTTGGTATAGACATAGTGCTTGGTCATACCTACAAAAACAAACAAAGAAAAATATATCAAACCAAGCGTTTTTCTTAGTTATAAGTAAAATTTGGTTTACTTTTTGCAGCTCTGTCCGAAATTGTTTCACTACTTTTATTCATTTTCTTCCTTATTACCAGCTTTAGAAAATAAAAAGTGTCATCTTTTGTGTCCATCAGAAGCGGACTAGCTCATAAAAACACCACTTTGCTTTTGTTGCTCCGTTTCCTATCGCTAACGCCACATGCTGAACGCGTAACAGAAAGTGAAATGTACCATCCGAGTACTATTACACTTTAATTGACCAAACAGAGAAAATTGAAATAACTGAAAAGGGTCTTGTCATTTATCAACCAAACATTAACTAAATGTAAAAAAATACATTTGCTGAAAAGGCCAATTACTGAAACAGCTTTATTTTCATTATTTAGGATATGCGCAGTAAGTTGCGCAGTAACAACTGGAGGATCTGTCCTTAAGAAACCATTAGATTAGGTGCAGAGTGAGTTAGAATTGGGTTAGGTCCTTTGAAAGGCGCATACGGTGTCCTTTATCTCGTCAAAATCTGTAGAGCATAAGCTGGGGAATTAAACAAAACTACCTCGAAGCTGACGTCTTTTCAGTGTGAATGCTTGCCAAAAGTCACGCGGGTTAGCCATCGTGATTATACTACAGTAAATAATATCGTTTTGTGGAACAATTAAGTAAGAGGTAGGCTACACATACCAAACAAAATGGCAGCATTTCCAGTTGATTGGTTAAATGCGTTTTCTGTTAATTTCGCACCAAATGTGGATAACCCTGATATAGAACTGGCTTCAGTTATCCCGGCGAGAGTGGTAAATAAAAATGGCGGATTTTTCAGGAGCCCGAGAAAAACTCCAGGTATTTCCTTCGCTTCCGGTCGCTTGGGAATTTTCACTTCCTGTTTTGAGGTACTTCCGTTATGGAGTTGAGATATTCGGGTTTCTCGAATTTCTTTTGCGGCTGAAAAATATTATATGGTTATTGTTATTTTATACGATTGCTCATACAAGTATCAAATACCATACTACTATGTCTTCTTTCGCATACCCTACTTCAAATTTCTAATGAAAACTTGATTAAAACATGTTTTTAAAAAAAAGTCATGGCATATATCATATTGCCATTTTCAAAGAATTCATTTCCTTTAACTTATTTCAAAATGGTAACATTCAAGCTTTTTATAAATTGAAAGTTAAGACCGAGATGAAAAGATGTGCATAAAAGAATGAGTAATATACGATATAACAAAGAGAAATTAAAATGGAGAAAATGCTGTTTAAACAATTCTGTCAATTAATCCATTACCATGCAGTCACGCGTCTTGATGCCCCACAAGATAAAGGCTTTGAAAGACACCGTGGAAAATGGAGATATTATTTGTGACAAGCAATTTCTGCATTTTCGATGAATTCACCTGAAATTGTCGTCTTCAGGGTATTTAAATTTAGACATGTCTAAAATTGTGTTGTTTGGTAAAGGGTTAAGTCTTCACTGACCTGGTAATTCTGCACCAAAACAGGACAACATCAGACCGGATAGCGCGAAAAATGCGATGCTAAATAAAGGCCCAAGCCACCACGCACCTGCCCATCTGACGTCATTCGTGTTTATGGCGAGGCTAAAAATAGATATTTCGTAGAGTAGTTTTTCATGTTACGCTGCGAAAATAAACCGCGGCAAATTTGATTCGCGAAAAATGCATTGCTAAATAAAGGTCCAAGCTACCACGCACCTGTCCATCTGACGTCATTTGTTGTTGTTGCGAGACTGTAAATAAATATTTCTTAGAGAATTGGATTATCACAGTAAAATGGTGGTGACGTATGATTTTGTTAACTTCTTCAAAACCATTCAACTCTTTTGATTTTTATCATTAATTGTGTGCACGTGATTGGCGTCACTCCCATTTTAGGATGGTAGTCTTAAAGTTCCCCAATTGTGCTGAAAAAATACTCCGCGGCTAATTCGATGTTTCTTTGATACGTTTGAGTGATGCACATCGCCGACGAAAATACATTTGCCTCCATTTAAATGGCAATTAAGTAAACGCCCATTACTCAAGTTACAAATGAAAAAAAAAATATTATGGAACCAAATGCCATATGTCGAATTAAATAACATTGTTATATTTGATAAAATTTACACATTATCTTCAGACAATGTGATGAGAAAGCTATCGCCCCCTAGATTATTTATTGTGCCGCCGACCAAAATCCCGTAGATAAATGAGCAACTGACCTCGGTAGAACAAGGTTTGTTTCTTAACCCTTTCCCAAACGGCAAGTTTTTAGGGTGACCCACTTCAAAAACTGCCACAAATGACAAAATGGATGTTATTAAAGATAGAATTTGTGTAAAATATGACTTAGAAAATATTGAGACAAAAGGAGAAACTGCTGGTTATCAGCAGTTTCTTCTTTTGTTTCAATGTTTTCCCAAGCCTTTTCTATTAGTGACGTCAAAACCAGGTCTTGTTTGGGAAAGGGTTAAATGCCCTAATATACTCACTTATTTGTATCTACACTGTCAAAGTCGACGAACACATTCAGAAAGAAACCTCCGATTATGTAGCCAAGACCCGGACCGAGGGCTGCAAACCCGAAAAATATTCCTGAAATTAAATGAAATAAGCGTGGTTTTCGGCAAATGACATCTACGATATTTAACTCATTACCATATAGTGACGCTTTTTGACCCCTGTCAGGAAACTTGCTTTGGAAAACATTGAAGAAAATGAAGAAATTGCTTGTGACAAGCAATTTCTTCATTTTACAAATGTTTTCTATAAAGGATGGAAAATAAAAGGAAAAAATTCAATTAATTGACATTGTCTTCTGCTACATCATTGATTATGGGCCAGGATACAATTTTGCCATCTTTAGGGGCAAATTTAGACTAGCCCTATTCGTTTCTGTTTGCTGTATTTGAGCAGGGGTTTTCATTCTCCTAAAAGCTTGCCTCTATAATCCAAGTTCAAGGTTTTAATTGCTGAACAGAATTCTAGACTAGGATGTCATTTAAAAAGAGTCTGCTCGTTTATACTATTACCTTAATACTGGGGTCTGGGCCAGACTAGGGGCAAATTGATCAAGGTCGGCATGCATATACACGCAGGATGAGTATGATCCATATTGTTTAGTATTACTTGATTTTTTTTTAAAACCTGTAGTAATTTTCTATGTGCAATATGGATCCAGATCACCTTAAATTAAGGATAACAACCCATCATTAGATACCAAACACTTCGTGCATCTTCGGGCGTCATCCTTGACAACGGAAATTAACGAGAGATACCCGCGTTAACCTCCGCGCGTCATCTATGGCATCATAAATTGACAAGGGATACTTCGTCAATTTCCGTTGCTATAGATGACGCCCGAAGATGCAGGAAGTCCTTTGTAGTTAATGATGGGTTGTGATCCTTAATGCGAAGGTAGAATTAGAATTATAGCAGTCTCAAATGGTGACAGGGCCTATTTTTCCAGATCTAGCCAATAAATAGTCATTAAACATCATTGATTTAAAAAAACACCATTTTGTATTAATTGAAATTAAATTATTTAAATGGTAGATTGATAAAAAAGATAATTTATAACTGATGCATATTATATTCTGTCATATACATTTGAAAAATTTAGGAATCAAAGTACTGAAAGTACTGTAGGGAAGCAAATTTGTTAATAATGTAGGCCTGTCCAGAAGTAGAGTACTTTAATTAGGTACTTTAATTATCAATTTGAATACATTGAATTCTTTGATTCAATGCTGGAGTTGTTGTATCTATTTTAGCACAACCTTCATGCATGTAAATTAACTGTTTATAGTTTTGAACCGCGGACAACATAGCTCGCTTATACGGGAGCTTGTCACAAAAACAGCATTTTTTTAAAAGTAGGTCAAACTCCAAGGTCAAGGTCACAAGGTCAAGGTAATGCTTTCAAATGAAATGTCTTGTCGAGATGTATCTACACTCCTCAAAAGTTCTAATTGGCCACTTTTAAACTCATTTTACAAGAAAATTGTTGGGGCATGAAAACTGAAATTTTGACAGTTGTTTATCTAATTGACAAAGATTTCAAATGACAAACTTTTAACACCAGTCGTTTAATTTTGCACGAGTTATTGGTTAGAAACGCGTTTTGGTAAAAATGCTTGAAAAACACGTGCGCCATTCAAAACTTGTAAATATTAGATAAATCATGTCCTATACAGCCTAGAACATAGTAAAAACAGAAAACATGACCAAAATCAAGTAACACGAATACGCTAGAGAGCTTGGCATGATCGAATCTGGCAGGCCAATTATAGGAGTACGTTCTCAATAAACTTTTCGGTCATTCTTTCATTAAAAAGAACATAAGTAATTTTCTTTTATGATTTATGGTGCCTTTAACAATAATTTCCATGTTGTTAGAATTTTCAATCGTCCCAATTCTGCTTAGGAATGGCTGTTCCGGGAATTTCGAAGAACCGGAAGTAGATATTTCACTATGGCGCTTACAAAGCCGATTAACATCGACTACTCTTTTGGTCCTTTAAATTGTTAGTTTCAACAGTAATCAACATGAAAAACTTTATCAGCACAATTTGTACGACCGGAGCAAAATTACCCATTTTCCGGCTATTTCCAAGCATATCTAGAAACCATTCTTGTCAACAATATCATTTTTGTGTCATTATATGATAGGCATTCACCGCATATTGGTGTCAAACCACATTCAAAGCCTTCATTACCATTGAAACGTTTAATTTTAGCCCCATTCAGCGTAATGGGTTGGATTGAAGAGAGTTCAGACAACCATCCGTAACGCAACATTTTGGACAATCTGTATGGTGCTGCCGCTCACGGATGGAGAAATATCCCAAGGAAATACACCCTTATTTGTGCAAGAATCATCAAAATGCATTGACAGGCTATGGATAATGCTGCTTGGAGAAAATACGTCATTTGCATCTGTTTTGTGACTTTTCATTTGTAGGGGTGTTTATCTGATGCCATTGTTTTGATAGTGCATTAAGATAAGAAGCTGTTGAATATGAGGTGGCCAATTAGAACTTTTGAGTAATGTATGTATGAAATATCAAGGCTGTATCTCTAATAGTGCCTGAGATATAGGCCAGGTCAAAGTTTTTCAAAAGTAGGTCAAACTCCAAGGCCAAGGTCTCTAGGTCACAGGTCATGGTCCCAAATGAAAGGTCTTGTCAAGATGTATCTATGTATGAAATATCAAGGCTGTATCTCTTATAGTAATTAAGATATAGACCAGGTTAAAGTTTTCCAAGTGAAGACGCGACGGGACTAGACGGTACGCGACGCCGACGCCTACACTAGGGCTGTGTCATTAGCTCCCCGGACATAAAGTCCCGGCTCGCTAAAAAGTCAAGAACATCCTCGAACACTTTATTTCTGTACCACACCTTGCACACTGACGAAGTGCAAAATGCACTGCAAAAGCCCTTCGATTTTTATGCACGTGTTGTTAATAGTATAAAGGTCATGTGGAAAATGCATAACTTATCCATAGGCTTATCAGTTGCAACGCAGAAACGCTGTCATCTACAGTCGACACTCGTTATGTCGACATCGGATAAGTCGAATATTCGCTTAAGTCGAAGTTAAAGTCATGTCCCGTCCTCAACATATGGATATCAAAATGAATTCCGAAACAAATACAGCCATTGAAATTTAGTAGGAAAAGGATAGAAATTGCTCGTTTCGAGCAATTTCTTTCCTTTTCCTACTATATTTCAATCATGGACACATATTATGCTCATCAAAAATGGTTAAATATCGTTTTGATCGAAAATAATCAAAATCGGATTTGTCGAACTCCGGATATGTCGAGGTATTTTGACGGCCGCTCCGACTTCGACACAACGAGTGTCGACTGTATATACCAGTACCGACTGTTTAACCCTTTCCCAAACGGCGTGGTCTAAATTGAAAGCTGCTGCAGATGACAAATTGAATGTTGATAGAGAAAGAATTTGTGCATAATTTTGCATAGAAATTATAGAGGCTAAAGGAGTAAATGCTGATTATTAGCATTTTCTTGTTTTGTCTCAATCCCTTTCGATTAGGTATGTCTAAAGCAGGTCTTGTTTGGGAAATGGTTAAATTTTACCCCGTTCGTAGCCATTTTACACTAAGTACAAAATGATCAACAAATGTTGCATCTTGCTTGTTTGCTTGCTAAAATGCTTTGCTTTATTTTTAAATGTCACGAAAATTAAAGAGCAAACGCAGCACCTACCCATGTATTTTTGGGAATACAAGGTGGATACACTGTCATCGATGTATGCAGTGCCAACGGTATAAATTGTAGCCCCCTTTCTATTCTTAACCTATATGTACCAGTAAGAATAAAGTGTGTCTAGCAGCACCTACCCATGTATGTGGGAGAATACAACGCAGACACACAGTCATCTATATACGCAGTACCGACCATATAAATTATAGCCACTTTCTATTCTTAACCTATATGTACCAGTAAGAATAAAGTGTGTCTAGCAGCACCTACCCATGTATGTGGGAGAATACAATGCAGACACACTGTCATCTATGTAAGCAGTGCCGACCGTATAAATCGTAGCACCACCTATACCATACATGACCATACTAGCTGCAAACATACCGATGTAGTTCTGTAACCCAGAAGGCTCGCACGAGGTAGATGTAGCGTTATTGGTGCCTGGAACAAAAATAATTCATAACGTCAATTTTCAACAAACAACTCGTAACTGCAGCTTGTTTTAAGCTGCAGTTACGAGTTTTTTGTTTTGAAAAGCGGTGATAGAATCAGTATATGCGTTGACGACAAATAAATTGTAGCCCCTCCAATACCATACATGACCATACTAGCTGCAAACATGCCAAAGTAGTTCTGTAACCCAGAAGGCTCGCACGACGTAGAGGTAGCATTGTTGGTGCCTCGAACAGAAATATAACGTCACTTTTCAACAAATAACTCGTAACTGCAGCTTAAAATAAGCTGCAGTTACGAGTTTTTTTGTTGAAAAGTAGGGATAACGTCTATAAACGCTATGTCGAAAACTAAATTTTGACAATTCCAATCCCATACATGACCATACTAGCTGGAAACATCCCGATGTAGTTTTGTAAATCAGAAGGCTCGCACGACGTTGATGTAGCGTTGTTGGTGCCTGGAACAAAAATAATTCATAACGTCACTTTTCAACAAAAAACCTCGTAACGGCAGCTTGTTTTAAGCTGCAGTTACGAGTTTTTTGCTTTGAAAAGAGGTGATAACATCAATATTATGCATTGTCGACAAATGAGTTTTAGTCCCACCAATTCCATACATGACCATACTAGCTGCAAACATCCCGGTGTAGTATCGTAATCCAGAAGGCTCGCACGACGTTGATGTAGCGTTGTTGGTACCTGGAACAAAATTAATTCATAACGTCACTTTTCAACAAAAACTCGTTACTGCAGCTTGTTTTAAGCTGCAGTTACGAGTTTTTTGTTTTGAAAAGCGGTGATAGCATCAATATTATGCGTTGTCGACAAATAAATTTTAGCTCCTCCAATCCCATACATGACCATACTAGCTGCAAACATCCCGATATAGTTTTGTAACCCAGAAGGCTCGCAGGACGTTGAGGTAGCGTTGTTGGTGCCTGGAACGGAAATATAACGTCACTTTTCAACAAAAACTCGTAACTGCAGCTTGTTTTAAGCTGCAGTTGCGAGTTTTTTGTTTTGAAAAGTGGTGATAGCATCAGTATATGTGTTGTCGACAAATGAATTTTAGCTCTTCCAATTCCATACATGACCATACTAGCTGCGAACATCCCGATATAGTTTTGTAACCCGGAAGGCTCGCACGACGTTGAGGTAACGTTGTTGGTACCTGGAACAAAAATAATTCATAACGTCACTTTTCAACATAAAATTCGTAACTGAGGCTTGTTTAAGATGTTTTTTTTTTGTTATTGAAAATCGGTGATAGCATCAATATATGCGTTGTCGACAAATAAATTTTAGCGCCACCAATACCATACATGACCATACAAGCTGCAAACATGCCGATAAAGTTCTGTTATCCATAAGGCTCTCACGAGACCGAGGTAGCGTTGTTGGTACCTGGAAAAAAAATAACGTCATTTTTCTTCTAAAGACCTCGTAACTGCAGCTTAAAATATAAACATGCTTGCTACAAACATACCGATGTGGTTCTGTAACGCAGAAGGCTCACACGAGATCGAGGTAGCGTTGTAATTACCTTGAACAGAAATTAAAAAAGTAACCAACATTACTGTTTTTAATTTTTCCCGTGCAATGTACAATAGTACCGCCCGAAAATGACAGTGACGTTGGCTAATGTTTACTACTTGACAACCAATCAACTCTGTTCGTATTTGTAACGGTGCAAATCAGACGAATTGATTGGTTTTGCAATAGTAAACATCAGCCTACGTCACTGTCATTTTCGGCTGGGACTATTGTACAGAGTAGCTATTCCACGTGACTTTTTTTTAAAAGTACACATTTAGTGGAAAATCGCACACATTATCTTCTTTTTTTATGCGTGAGGTCTGTCGACCCTCTCAAATCGGTATCGTATTAATAAAATTCTTGAAGATGTTCTGAAATTGTTATATCACGTGATTATCAACCTTCCGATACGCGTACGATGAGCGGGTGTGACTTACGACGTCATGTTCCGTACACGTCATTCCCGACGACTGGGATTTGTGACTTTTTAATTCTTTCCCGAACGGCAAAATTTTAGGGTGATCCACTTCAAAAACTGACAAAAAATACAAAATGGAAGTGATTAAAGATAGAATTTGTGTAAAATATGCCATAGAAAATATTGAGACAAAAGGAGAAACTGCTGGTTATCAGCAGTTTCTTCTTTTGTTTTAATGTTTTCCCAAACCTTTAACTTTAGTGACGTCAAAACCAGGTCTTGTTTCGGAAAGGGTTAATTCTCTGCGTGTTATATTCCTGTTGTGACAAAAGCTTTCTTAGGCAGTATAGACTTAGATCAGCCTGCAAACGCGTGCAGTCTAATCTTAGTCTACAATGCGTTCTGTCTGAGTTATTGTTGAAAAACCCGAGACGAAATCATTGAAATTATTGTTGGTGCAGATCGTATGGCACATGTTTACAATTTGTCCAAATGTAAACAAAACAGTGTTGTATAAAAGATGAATAAATTCTTACAAGTAGTGACGTAGACATGTTGAAAATTTAGTTATAGTGACAGAGCGGTCTGTTCACTGTTCAGAGTTGTCTGCGTTTTATGGAACAATGTTTTGTTTACATTTGAACAAAACGTAAACATGTGCCATACGATCTTGCGCCAACAATAATTAATAAATTGGCAATTTGCTTAACACAGAATTTTAAGTCAGTAGGACAAGAGTTAATTTCAGACAATGCCACTTTGAAGTTAAACAACATTTTGTGCTTTGATGTGAGACGAATTTATCTTGACAATTTTTGATAGAAGTGCATTATAGTAGGGTGACTTTCAAGGCTTGGTTGAAGGTGGGGTGGTCACAAAAGTACCACATTTTCTAACCTATACTAAAATGTTTGTCATATCCTGAAGTTTGTCAAACTGGCAATATCAAGTTTTGGATGTTGGTACGAGCTGAGGATTCCAAGATGGCATCCAAGATGGCCGCCAGAATTGAAAACAAGGGGTTGTTGTAAACAATTGCCTGTACTGATTTAATGTATATCTATACATCATACAAACTATGTTTAATATCATATACTATGTTTGAACTTTTTCATGATACATTTTGCAATGGTCACAATGTCAAGGTCAATGTCAAATTCAAGGTCAAGTGTGAAAAATAGCGAAAAAGTATGTCATCTACCAGTTTTCTTTTCTTATTACTCAAAAGTTTGCATAAAAAGCCAGGTATGTTATATACCAAAATAAACTACACTATATAGGCTTTAATGATTTAACATAAAGATTAAGATATCTTGTGTTTCCATGGAGATATTCAAGATGGCGTCTACAGACCCCTAGTGAAAAATAATGGAAAACTGTATTTTACCAGTTTCCCCCAATTTTGATATACATAATGGTCATTGAAATTAATGTCAAAGTGTCATTTTTATTTTTTATATTAGTGCAATAGTCATATTCTAGATAAGGCTATTATGTAAGACTAGAAAATAATCTTATTTTTTGTAAAATCCAAGATGGCATTCAATATGGCCGCCACAATGAAAACTAAATGGGCTATCATATATGATTGTTTGTACTGACTTTAATGTATATCTGTATATCAAATAATCTACATTTATTTCATGCAGTGTGTTTGCTCTTTTTTATGATACATTTTAAAATGAAAAAAAAAAAATAAATGAATAAATAAAAAAGAAATTAGAATGGTTTCAAGGACAAGGTCAAATTTAAGGTTTAATGTGGAGTAAATCTGTAATTTTACATATTCTTTTGTTTTTACAGAAAATCTTGCGTAAAAAGTATGAAATGTTATATACCACAATAAACAACAATATACAGGCTTTTTATGATTAAATGTTAAAAGGACCAATGCCAGGGATCAGAACAACATTGGCACATTCAGAGTATGCATTATTATGTGGTGCATTGAATTATCTGGGGCCAAAAGAAAGAAATATACCAAATGTTTAACTATCAAGGTCCAGTTTCCCATAAGTATCACTATAAATACTAAAGGTGGGTCAGTCAATCATATACAGATTTGATATATATGGACTAACTGAACTTCATTTGAAATTTCCTTTGACAGAAATAATATAGCAACATATGATATGCATGTTGACCATTCCATACGTTAGTTTGGTTTAAAGTCTGTTTTAGAACCGAGAAACGCATTCAACCCACTTTACACTTTTACCCACGACCACTGAGTCTCAAGTCGGCTGTTATTAATTGTCGCCTTCGGCAGCCACATCAATTTGGGTTTCAACTTTCCCGTGTACCCATTTATATACCTGGGTGAAGAGGAGCAACGTGGGGTAACTCTTTTGCTCAGAAAAATTCCTGTGGCACCGGCGGAATTTGAACCCAGGACCCTTCGATTCCAAAGCCCGAGTCCTACCTCTAGACCATGGCGCCCCTTGTAATTTCTTGCATATGTTTTTTTACTTCAGACATCCTAGCATGGCTACATTTGTGATTTGGATATATGTCATGTAGCCATGGATATTTTGATGGTGGTGTCCAATCAGAAACCTTGTGAAAATAATTGAAAACTATATTGATTAAACCATGTTTCATATTTAATTTGCGATATGGTCACTACAATAAAATATTAAATGTTAAGTAGGGAGTATACTCGTATTTTAACTTTAATAGCTTGAAAAGTAATAATAAAACAACAGTACTCGTGACTTTTATTCAATATTTTACCACCCGGTTTATGAGTAGTCATAGTTGAACAGTTAACCTGTTTATAACACATACTTGAATGATGGTTCATGGAAAGACTCATGTGACAATACATAGTAGCAAGATTCTTTAATCGCCATTTATGTCTGTTGCACATACATGTATAGTACTCCTTTAAAACTCAAAGATAATCAACAAGAGGCACAGAGGGCCTTATGGGTCACCTGAATCAAATGAGCAGAAAAGCATGTATTTACAGATTAATTATACTTATAATATCATCCTCACAAGTATATTGAAAGATATACACTGCATGGCCATTTTTAACAAGATTTTATTTTCTTGTACAATTTTTATAGTCCGAAGACTCTAAAAATCAAACTTGAATCCAATCCATCAGCCGGTTCACAAGAAGAAGATTTTTTAAGATGTACCATATTTAGGCTACAACCTTAGTGGCCCATTATGGGGTCCCAAGGGGAGGTAACTCTGAAGCTACTTCCTATAAGAATGTATCCATCCAAGTTTGGTTGAAATCCATCCAATGGTTCTTAATAACACCAATACACTAATAACACGCCCCCACCCACCACCTCAGCACGGCCAATTCTTGACATATTTTTTTTCTTTTGTACAAACTTTGTAGTCCTTGCCCTAAATACTCTAAATACAAAATGTGAATCCAATCCAACAGCCGGTTCATTAGAAGAAGATTTTTAAGATGTACCCTATTTACACCCTTTTTGGCCCCTTATGGGGCTCCAAGGTGAGATAACTCCATGATTTGTAATCTGAGGCGGCTTTCCATGGGGGATGCTTCCTGCCAAATATGGTTGGAATCTGTCCAATGGTTCTCAGGAAGAAGTCGAAAATGTTAAAAGTTAACACACAACGGATGACGCACAGTGCACGACGACGGACAAAAAATGGTCCCAATAGGTCACCATGACATTCGGTCAGTTGACATAAAAATGCTGATCAAAATTGGTTGAAATGAAAAAAAAAACCAATTTAGAGTTATACAGGTATTGCACAAAAATCATAACAACTTTGAGTCAAATTCAAAGAATAATAACAATAATAAAAGGTTAAACATGACTGTTTCTATATAGACAGGGTTACACTAAAAAGATGTAAAGTTGTGTAAATCACTAAATCGACATATCATGAAAACTTAAGAAATCTCCTTTTAAGCTTGGGTTTGGCATTTTAAATAGATGTAAACGTCTGGTTTTGAATTATAAAAGTGCTCAGACTCATAGTTCGGTAAACTGGCGCAAAACGATGTAGCAGGAGTATAAAAGATGTCTGTGTCTGTACTAAGCAAGAGTACTTGGGATAAACATGTATTGTACAGAATAACAATTGACTTGTACAATATTTTAATCAAATCCACTACTGATGAACATGGATAAATAATCTGGCACCACAGTTAGAGCTTACTTACAGTATTTTTTTGTAATAAGCCTGTTGAGATGACCTTAAGGTCTACGGAAAGCTGGTTCTGAACTTTTTTGGGATATATGACTTTCACATTTGTTTGTATATTTGCCACCATCAATGACAGGTCTCCAAGTTCTTGGCTTGAGTTTTGATTCTGTTCTCAAAATGAGATCGCAGATGACATTAACGGCATTTACACCTCCACTATTGTGTTTAATGTAAGTCTAGAACATATTGGTAGGATCACAGAATATAGGTTGGAGTGGTGATGCAATAGACTATAATACATCCGCGACTGCCATCTCACCTAAGATGATAGGTCAACCCACACACAATTTCATCAAGATACAATTGGAGTTTATCAAACAAGTCACACGTTCTTGTTTGTTACCATTTCGCTAATCTCATCAAACACGCTAAGTGGTACTTGTGCATTTTCAAATAATATAACTCTTCCCTGTTTCCTGTGGTACCTTTTTTAAGCTGTATATCGTTTACAAACTGATAATAATCTTTTTAATCTTGCATTACAAAATTGGTTTTATGGATCCGATTGCTGCCACTTTACTTTTAAGTAAAGGATCATAGAAGATTTTCCTTTGTCTGTGCATTATTCCACCACCTGAAATCACAATACATTCAAGGTCCTTACTCCAATCAAGAAGAAGCAGATGCCTAGTACTTGAATGAAACTTCCTACTGACTACATTGGTTGCCAGACCCCTGATAAAACCCCCTTGCTAAAACCCCTGATATACATATTTACTGAATAAGGAGAGAGAGAGAGGCCGTGTGGCTATCAAGAACATTACAAAAATTGGAACTATCAACAACTTACATACAATAGTAAGGGAAGTGTTAATAAAATAGGTTGTTTTTTTATATGGTATCAGTATTTGTAGTTCTTTGAACAAACTTAGAACAGAAAAGGTAAAAAATTAAACCCTAAAATTCTGCCATCAAATGACATAATTTTGCTGTATAGAGTCTACAATGCGAGTATCACTTGCTGGTCTGGAGAGGATGCCATCCTGCAATGTAGCAGCTGTCTGACCTACTATAGTTGGATAAATGATGGACAGTAAGACAGATCAATCAGCTCCACAACTCATGAGTCTACCAGTTACTCCACCAGAACTTCTCAGTGACTTTGTTTGTGATATATATGAGCATCAATGTACACAAAACCAAATGGATATACCATTACCTAAATTCTTAGATTGCAGTAACTGTTCATGTAGCTTCTCTCAAGTCACCAGTGTGTAATGAACTGTGTCTCAAATTTGTTTTTAAATGAAGAACTAACTTGCATATACAGTATACTGTATTTAAATCGCTTATTTTATTCTACATATTTTCTGTTGTCAAATTCTGACATTTCACAGCTCAAAAGGCTACCGTCAACCTAAATTTAGATGTTTTTTCTATCATTTTGCATGGCATATTCAATTTTATATCTGATAATATTATGGTGATACTTCAGATAGCTTTATATAGAAAATGAGTATTGTGCCAATTTAGAATATGAAAATGAACGACTTTGACATTATTTAAATTACCATAACACATATCAAATTTGAAACATGGTTAAAACAAAGATTTTTGATTATTCTCTCAAGGTGTCCCACAGGGTGTTTGTACACATCATTTTAAAATGTCCATGACAATGTTACACATCCGAATCTTAATATCAAGTTATTGAAGTTCATACACCATTGTTTATTTTAGTATACAGCTTTTATTCAAGATTTTGTGTACAATAACAAAAAATATGTAAAATAATAAATATGTTCACTATTTTTCACATCTGACCTTGAATTTGACCTTGACCTTGACATTGAAAGCATCTTAAAAATGTATTATAGAAAAGATCAAACACTGCATGAAATAAAATCTGGTTTATTTGATATACAGATATACATCAAGTCAGTACAAACAATCATATAAGACAGCCAATTTGGTTTTCATTGTGGCGGCCATATTGGACGCCATCTTGGATTTTGCGGCAAATAAGAATATTTTCTAGTCCTACATGACAGCTTTATCTAGAATATGAGCATTGTGCCAATATAAAAAAAATAAAGTAACACTTTGACATTGATTTTAATGACCATTATGTATATCAAAATTATGGGAAAACTGGTAAAATACAGTTTGCCATTATTTTTCACTAGGGGTCCATAGACCCCATCTTGAATATCTCCATGGAAACACAAGATATCTTAATCTCTATGTTAATTTATTAAAGCCTATATAGTGTTGTTTATTTTGGTATATAACATACCTGGCTTTTTAAGCAAACTTTTGAGTAATAAGAAAAGAAAACTGGTAGATGACGTATTTTTTTCGCTATTTTTCACATTTGACCTTGAATTTGACCTTGACCTTGACCTTGTGGCCATTGCAAAATGTATCATGAGAAAGTTCAAACCTAGTATATAATATTAAACCTAGTTTGTATGATGTATAGATATACATTAAATCAGTACAGGCAATCATAAACAACAACCCCTTGTTTTCAATTCTGGCGGCCATCTTGGACGCCATCTTGGATTTTTCAGCTCGTACCAACATCCAAGACTTGATATTGCCAGTTTGACAAACTTCAGGATATGACAAACATTTTAGTACAGGTTAGAAAATGTGGTACTTTTGTGACCACCTACCCCATGAAATAGGCCACTTTTTCAGCGAAAGTCACTCCACTATTAGGCCTCCTGCATACTGCAAACTATTTCATACATCATACTTTAATTATACCAACGTTAGTCTGTTTGTCTGTTTGTTCCCCTACTCCTCCCAGGTCCTTGGGCCGATCTTCACCAAACTTGGAGGGAAGGTGGAGGGCGGCCCCGGATATTAGCTTGAGGGGTTCATTTTTTTTTTAAAGGTCAAGGTCATCGAGGTCAAAGGTCAAATTTATCGTTTTTACGGGTTACGGGACGGGATTGCTTACGGGTTACAGGACGGGATTAGGTGGAGTGCAGCCCCGGATAGGTCAAGGTCATCGAGGTCAAAGGTCAGCCCCCGATAGGTCAAGGTCATCGAGGTCCATGGTCAAATTTCGAGACGGGTAAAATTGCTAGTATATAGAATAGTTCTTCTTTGGAAAAGGCGAGAAAATTTCTGTCGTTTTTCCACCTTCTCTGTTTCAAACCGAATCAAAATTGATCACGTACATAATTGCTGACGATTTTTTTAAAAGTGTGTGTCGCGTGATTCCTATCTATCTTATATGAATAGTGCTGTCTACAGAATCTGATGTTGTTTTTTTTGTTTGTTTGAAAAAGACAATTCGAATTATTTGTCGTGTGGGAATTGATTAAGATTTGACGAATTTTCAACCTGCTGGAGCAGTCGCAAGGAACAAAGTAAAACATTTAACATTTGTGACCCGTCACGCTAAAAGGTACCTTATAGCAAGTGTGAAAAATATCGATCCTAGTCTGTCTGCACTGTCCGCTCAGCCAGACTAGGGCCAAAAAATTTCATTTTTATGTAATTTTCTGAATCTGAAATGTTTTTCGCTTTATTACTGTGTTTTCATTTTTTAACAGAACAGAACAGAACAGTCTAATTGATAAATAAAGAAGAACACTACGGTTCCTCGTCTTAACACAATTTCAATATGCATGAAGAATGATGGATCTGATTCAATTGTGCTGAAGCTGATCCTTTTGTCAAAATTTGGATTTTGGATTTCTGATAAGGTCCCTTTTAGTGTGACAGGTCACATTTTAATAAAACATAGTCTGGCAATACCTGGTCAAGGGCCGCCAAGGAAAATGATACTATCGCTTTAAACTGAATTATTTATAATTTTTAAAGACCTTTCATTTCAAATGTAATGTATTGATTGCATTTCACTCGAGACAACAGATTGTGAGATAAGCAAAAGTATGGTGGTAAGAAACGGCCACCACTCTAATACATTTACTGTACATACACTCCTCAAAAGTTCTAATTGGCCACTTTTTAAACTCGTTTTACTAGAAAATGGGTGAAACATGAAAACTGAAATTTTGACAGTTGATTATCTATTTGATAAAGATTTGAAATAAACAATTTGTAACACCGATCGTTTCATTTTGCAGGAGTTATTTGTTAAAAACGCGTTTTGGTCAAACGCGCACGAAAAACACATGCGCTTTTCAAAACTCGTAAATGTTAGATACATCATGTCCTACACAGCCTAGAACTTGGGAAAAACAGAAAATATTACCAAAACCAAGTAACACGGATACGCTAGAGCGCTTGGCATGATCAAATATGGCGGGCAAATCATGGGGGTATGTTCCGAGTAACTTTTTCGGTTATTCTTTTATTAACAGAACAAAAGTGATCTTCTTTTATGATTTCTGGTGCCTTTAACAATAATTTCCAAGTTGTTAGAAGTTTCATTCGTGCCAATTCTGTCTAAAAAGGATTGTTCTTGGAATTTCGATTGGCCGGAAGTGGATTTGTTAATATGACTCGTAGAAAGCCTATTAACATTGGCTACCCTTTTGGTCCTGTAGTATGTTAGATTCAACAACAATCAACGTGATCAGTGAAATTGGTACGACCGGGGCAAAATTACCTATTTTCGGCCATTTCCAAGCATGTCTGGAAACCATTCTTGTCAACAATAACTATTCCTGTGTGATTATTTAATAGACATTCATCACATATTGGCGTCAAACCACAATTAAAGCCTTGATCACTATTTAAAAGTTTAATTTTAGCCCCATTAAGCATAACAGGTAGGGTTGAAGAAAATTTAGTCAATCACGCAAAACGCAACATTTTGGACGATCTGTATCGTGTTGTGGCTCGCGAATAGAGAAAAATCACAAGGAAATACACCCTTTTCTGTGAAGCAATTATCAGAATGCAGTTTCAAGCAATGACCAATGCTGCTTAGAGAAAATACATCATTGGCCCCTGTTTTGTGACTTTTCAATTGCAGGGGTCTTTATCTGATGCCACTGTTTTGATAAAGAATTGTTATACGCACCTATTGAAACTTTGTGTAAATTATCATAAATAAATATATCAGCTGATGATATTAAAATGATAATGTTTCGAACACAGTTGTAGTCTGTAGTTCCTAAAATATGAGGTGGCCAATTAGAACTTTTGAGTAGTGTATTTTGAATGTAGAATATTAGTCCGATCTTGCTATATGTTTATTTTTCAAATGCGACATTCGGTTGATCTCTGCCGAGTCTCATCCATTTCTCCAAATAGGAGTTTATGGTTTCCCATATGGTCCATTTTAGTGTGTCTGGTCACATACATTCGTATCAAAATGATTCAGTATACTGTATGGTAACCACTTTTATCACGGTGGATAATCACGTTATACAATATTTTCAGAAAATCTTTGATATTTCTTTAATACTTGACCAATTTGAATTCGGTTTGAAGCAGAGAATGTGGACAGACGTCACGCATTAGATGGACGTGGTTGATTTTTGAAAAATCAACTAATAAAAAAGTTATTGAAGATGTACCAAAATTTTGATTTATCTTCAATAACTTTTTTATCAGTTGATTTTTCAAAAATCCAACACTCTTATTCCTGGCATTTTTTCACCTTCTCTGATTCAAACCGAATTCAAATTGGTCAAGTATCAAAAAAGATATTGAAGATAATTGGAAATTCTGAGTCACGTGATTATACACCGTGTTATGTTCTTTTTAAATGGGAAAAAATACATGTACTTAACCCTTTCCCAAACGATAACAGTTCTGTTTGTTCCAATTCGAAAGTTGCTGCAGACGACAAAATGAATCTTAACAAAGATTCGTGCACATTATATAATCAGCGCATAAGATATTGGCGCAAAAGTAATAAAAAATGTTGATTGTCAGTAATATCTTCTATTGTGTCACTGTTTTTTCACAATTCTATTCTATTGAGAACGTCAAAACCATGTCTTGATTGGGAAAGGTTTAATAAAAGTTTGGTTCTCTGTGATCTAAATTTATAGTTGATTATTGTTCAATGGAATACAAGACTGCACAAAAGATCATTCCTGCGTGAAGCGTAAAATACGTTTCTTTAATCTACCTAATTTCTTTACTAATGTTGTTGAATGGATCTTTAGATCAAATGCGTTTGCCTAGATCTATCTGTAAAAATGTGGCAGTTTTATTTCACCATAGTTAAGGAGACTATCCAAAGTCCTAAAATTAGCGACAATTTTATCACTTTATTTAGTGAGACAAAACTGGATTAAGCAATTCAAAATATATCTATTATGCTAGATCTATCAAATAAAATGACAATGTTGTATATTCAAATTTCTCAGGAAACAGAACAAGTACAATAATGCGGAATTTGAAAATATCATTTATATGTTGGTTTTTGCCAGTACTAACAAAGTCGATGGAAACCTTTACAGCAGGTGCGTGTAAAAACGGGACTTATGACGTCATATATGACGATATTTCCTACACTAAATGTGTTGGTAAATGTCGCGCGAAACGGTCGTGTCTGGCTGTCAGTTATCATTCAAAGGTGAGCGATTCATTAATTTTTATTAATTTAGCGAATCCTACAGAATGCAATATAACGGTTAAAACGATTATAATTAATCCACTCTTCTTTCAAAAATTATTACTACTTTGAAGAAATAAGTGTTCACGTAGAAAAAAATGACGTCATTGCTACGTTATTCATGTTGTTTTTTTATTCAAACCTGATAGTGCTGATACCATTTTCAATTTTTGATATATGCTTGATTCGACTAAGGACCCATCCCGAAAATGGACCTCACTTCATACGTTGAAGCGAAATTAGTAATTCTATTAAATAATGTACTTATTTTTCAGGCCAATATCTGCAAGCTTCATACTAACTTTGGAAATATTTTACAACACAATCGTTGTCCAGGTTATGTATTTTCGGAAAAAGCAAGTTGGCAACAAGTAAGTATGCGTGTATACTATCAATCAAAATATCTAATGACTAATCAATGACTTATATTATCAGTGAATTATCAAAACCTTGGCAACACCAATTTGAAAAAATAGACAAACGATATTTTGATCCCAACCGATGTTATCGTTCGTTGGAGATCAGAACATCTTAAATCCAGCTTGAAAATGCTTGGGCCAGAAAGTTTTGTTCCACACCAACAATATAACAGTTACTAAACTGTTTTAGGAAAAAGCTCAATTACGTTGTTTATGATATTAAAACTTAAAGCTGTGCCAGGTTAACCCTTTCCCAAACAGTAAAATTTTAGGGTGATTCACTTCAAAAACTGCCACAAAGGACAAAATAGAAGTTATTAAAGATAGAATTTGTGTAAAAAATGGCATAGAAAATATTGAGACAAAAGGAGAAACTGCTGGTTATCAGCAGTTTCTTCTTTTGTTTCAATGTTTTTCCAAGCCTTTTCTGATAGAAATGTCAAAACCAGGTCTTGTTTGGGAAAGGGTTAATATGATCACATAATACTTTGTTGTCTTTTTCTTCTTCAGTGTCTTCAAGGTCCCGATGAATGATCTGGCAGAGCATAATTATCTAGCCTATAGCTAGATATGCTCTGTCAGGTCATTTATCGAGTCATATAACAGAATTTTTGGCATTTAAAAGATATAATTGATACTTGAAGACCTTTTCGCCATTGCTTGAAATATTTCTAAGTAGATCTGTGTTGGCATTGCATTTTTATATATTTCCTTTTGCTTTCATTGTCAAGTTCTTAGATATATTTATGATTTATATTTATAGAATTCCGAACCGATTTAGAGATAGTATTTATTAAAACTTCTAGACCGTTTATTTTAAGGTTTACGAACTGAGAATGAAAACACCACTTTCTAGCCCTACGAAATGCATCAAATTACACACACTTGTAAATACACTTCACATAAGTTGATTCACCGTGCGGGATTTCAAGATTATGCTTCAAGAAAAAAATTATTTACAAATATTATTTTACTCTATATTCATATGCAAGGGAGGTAATTTTGAACATTTTTGTCAAATATTTCCATAAGTATGCATTAATTCAAAAGTCTAAACCATACAAAATACTTATGTTTGTATTTGGAATGGAAATGTAACAAAGTTTAGGAATTACTGGCACTTTTCAAATTTCGCCTCTGGCTCTGCATTTAATTCTCAGTTCGTAAACCTTAAATGTGCCATAATTATTATTCAAAACGACATTTTTACCCAAGGGGAACCCCTCGTTACATTCGAAAATATTGTAACTGCAGCTTGAATAAGCCGTAGTTACGACTTTTAAGAACGTAACTGACAATAAGCAATCATAAAGTTCTCACTCTATTTGAAAATCATGTAATATTCAGTGCGTTTGTGATTGGGCTAATTAGTTTTAAAAGAGGTCATTGTCTTGGAATTAATTTAGATCTAGAAGCCCTTTTCTAAATCGGTTTTTTGCCTTAATTCAATTTTGATGCATGTAATAACATAAAGTCGCTTAGTTTTGACAGTAGTCAACGATTAACATCAACATTATTAGTCCAACGCTAATATTAATGAGATTCACGCAACGTGGAGAATTTTTCAGGCGACGTCGTAAACATTCGGCGGTGGAACGAGACGGAAATTTCTAACTCGTAACGTGTCCGTATCTAGATCGAATATCTACGACGTCGCACGAAAAATTCCGACGTCGCAGTTATCTCATAAGGGGTGGACAATCAGACAACTGTTATGTTAAGGAATTCAGGAACTATTGAAAGCAAAGGAGAAGATACTGGTGATCAACTTTATCCCCATTTTATTCTCTCTCAATAAATCAAAAGCTCTCTATTACGGACTTCAAAACTAGGTTTGTTTGGAAAAGAATTAAACGATTTTCATGAATAGTGAAAAAAAAGATGAATGAAAAATGAAAGGAAATACAGACAAAAAACCTTTGAGATCAAGTGTATGATTGATACATACATGTATATCCGTCTATCACAGGCTCTGTCTCTCTTTCCATACCAGTCTTCCTAATACTCTCTCTCTCTCTCATTCTCGCACAAATCAGTTTTCTTTGTCTCAATTTGCCCGTTTCTTTCCGCTTTCTCTCTCTGTCTGTCTATTTCTGTCCCTGTCTTTCTGTCTTTGTCAGTCTGTCTGTCTGTCTGTCTATCTGTCTAACCCTCTCTCTCACACACACTCTCTCCGTCCATCTGTCGTTTACTCTCATCGTATCTTCCCTCTTTCTTTTGGTCTTTTCTGTTTTTCATCTGTATTTCTCTCTTCTTCCTTTCATCTTGATTTTTTACTTTGATCTCAGCGTCATTTCCACATAAAAAGGTGTTTAAGCATGCGATTTATGCAGTTGGGATACATTAAAGCACTTAAATCGTTAAATATTTATTTTTCCATTCGTAAGGCCATATTACGATTTGTTTAATTCTCTCCCCAAAGGCTAAATATTAGGTCATTCCGATTTGAAACCTGATACAGACGACAAAATTTATACTTTTAGAAATTGATACTTTTAAAAATAGGATAGGAATTTTGAACAGTAAAGCACACGTATGCATGTTTTCAGACAAAGGTATGGTTATCGGTATTTACTTTTGTCTCAATGTTGTTGTTTTTTCCCAATCTGGGGGTCGTCTAACTTCGAACTTGTTTGGGAAAGCATTAATGTGAAAATTCAAATTCAGATTTCATCGTTTATTAATACGCCGTGACGTACCAATGACCCAATTAACCCAATACCAGACGACACCATTTAAGACTTCAAAGTGACTGAAAATTAACCCTTCTCGGGTTCTTTCTGTTAGAAATCATTGTGGGAAATGAAAAAATTGCTTATCATAAAGCCTTTATTTTGTGGGGCGCCAATTAATGAGTTGTAAATGGTTAACATTTCACTTTTTCAAGTTTTATTTATATCTTTTGTTTTTGAATCTATTGAAAACAAAAGGAAATTGAAGAATAATTTGTCGACCAGATTTGTTTTTTAACTTTCAGAAAATAATACAGTTGCTATAAAAAATGTTCGATGCAAATGAGTTACAGTAAAAAAAACCTAAGTTTTTTTAAACAGAAATAGATCTAGATCAATCTGTTCGTAGGCACATTCTGATCCAGATCCATGTGCGTTTTATTTATTTTATTTTTTTTTTGTATGTGAACAGCCTTTAGAAAGCAGTCTTATTGCAAAAGGCTGTGTCACGTCATCCAAAACATTTTGGCGCTCCTACTTGCGAAAAAATGACAAAAAAAAACAAGACAATAATCATATTAGGCCCTACCATCTTTTTTTCCACAAACATTTTCCATGGTGAAACAAAAATATATGTACCCACAATTTAGTGTTGGATTTAAAAGAACATACACTTGTATTTCGAAGATATGCTTGAGACAACATTTAGGCAAAAGAACAAAAAACTGAAAACCAGCATTTTCTCCTTTTGTCTGAATATTTTCTGTCACATTATTCACAAATCCATGCTTTATTACCACCCAATGCACGGTCTGCAACAGCTAACAAATTGGAACAGTCTAAAATATGGCCTTTTAGGAAAGGGTTAATCCCTTCGTATCTGTTACTCTGATTATCTTTACAGAAAATTAGAATTAGAGATAATACATATTTTATACCATCTATTAATATGTTTCATTGCCGGAATGTCATTGTCATAATATAATTTAAGAGAATTTTCGTCCATGTCAACATTCATGTATAGCTGTCAAACTGTACGCACAAGCCCGTACAGTTTAGCAGGTACATGTATACAATGCGTGTATAATTTAAGACTCTAATCCATGTATGTTAAAAGGGAATGGCCGTACCCAAGTTGTTAGAACTTGTGGCCAAACACATTTGCCAAATGTCAATTTCCATTGTTGTAAATTTCCTCATGTATGTATTAATTTTGATGGCAATAAAATATGTTTAAACCAATCGTTACAGAAAGAGAATCCCGCCTGTTCCACCAATGTTTGTAAGGAATTAGAAACGTGTTTGGAAGATGATGCGGGGATCGAACAATGCGTGTATCAAGGTATACAGAATACACCCTTTTCTCTTTTTGTTTCGATGTTTCCCGAAGCCAACTCTATTAGGGACGTAAACGACCAGGTATTGTTAGGAAAATTCATAAGTTTGTCCCGTCACTCTAAATAGGGCCTTCTGGGAAGTGTGCAAGGTATCGAACTTCGCAGACTTACTAGGACCAACACTTTTCACGGTACGTAATGTTTACTTGGATCTAATTTTCATCGTATTTATCTGTGACCCGTCACACTAAAAGGGACCTTATCAGAAGTCCAAACATCCAAGTTTTGACAAGCTGAATATGCTCAGCAGAGGTCAACCAGAAGACGGATTTGGAAAAAAAAACATGTTAAGATAGGTTAAACATTCTACTTTTAGAAAATTATATAAGAGTGGAAAGTATCGGCCCTAGTCTGGCTGCGCGGACTGCGCAGACAGGCTAGGGTCGATATTTTTCACACTTCCTATAAGGTCCCTTTTAGCATGACGGGTCACATCTTTGTATTCATTTTCCAAAATATGACATCTGAATTTTCCTGAATGTCTCTTGTAGCTGGACAGATCGCAAATGTTATTGCTAAACACATTTTTCCCTTTGACAATAATCTTTCACACTCCCGAGTATTATCATCATGTTACTGTCATTATTAATAAACCATGTTTTTTTTCAAATATGACCTTTTCTAAACCTTTGCAGTGTTTGGAATTGCGCAAAAACGTGGATTTGTCTTTCTAGTAGCCTTGGTGGATCTAGAATGTTACAGCAAAAAGTAGAACAAAGCATCTTATACATGTAATAACCTAATATTTTGTCATAAATAACTTAAAGTGACATTTCACATTTATTTTTTTCATATTTTACTTTTATTTCTATCTGTAAGAGCATATTTTCTTATGGAAATTCTGAAAATTTCAGGTCAAAATATTGAACCGTTTACGAGAAATATATATTTTTGTGCTAAAATTAAGCCAATTGTTGTGGACAACAGTTTAGATTTATATAGAATTTGTCATTTCTGTCTCAACTTTGAAGGCGTATTTTTCGCTTATAAATCGACCCCTTACAGCATAAAGGTGCTATGTGCATTTTTTAAGTTTTCGAGAAAAACGGGTTTAAAGTTCTATAGGTCAGGCATTTAACATATTCAAACAATTTACACTTATACAAGGTGTATCGAAGAATGCTTAAATAAATTATATCTTTCACACATTTAAATGTCAAGGTATGAAGCAGTTATCTGCCCATTTGTCACATAGCACCTTCATGCATGCACAAAATTTAAAAATATTTCGTGCATAAAGGTGCTATGTGGCAAATAGCACCTTTATGCATAAATATTCCCAGGAATATCAAAACGATTTTTAAAGCATAAAGGTGCTATTTGCCACATAGCACCTTTATGCATAAATGATTTTCGCGATAGTCTTGAAACAATGATCACATAGACCATTTTTGCGCTCAAGAAATAATAAATTCTAGTTACTTGCTATTCGTTTCTTTCATATTTATTCCCTTAAATCGACAAACTAATGATTTTGAAGGTAAATAAAAGTGAAAGTACACCAGAAAGGAAACTTTTGTGTATTTGTCGAATTTGCTACACAACTTAGAAATTCAGAAACAAATTTCACAATTATTATCATGACAATATTTTCATATTCATTGGTCCTCATTAGCCACTATCAGACTCGGTTTCATATCAAGTGTCTGAAAAACATTGGTCTGGCACTGCCTCTAAATTTTAACAGTTTCTTTGTATATATTGTTCCCTCCTTTTCTACCTTGCTTGCTATCTTTTCCCTTTCTTTTGTTTTTCAATAGAAGTCTGAAATCAGAGAATCTGACGAATCCCTGTCCTGCTTCGACGCCTTGTAATTATTTCAGCATCTAAGTCGTCTACGGCCTCATCTTAAGACATTTTTACGATTTTTTCCTGTTGATTTTTTTTTATCAAAACTGCAATTGCTGATTGGTTCATATTCACTATCATTTTCTGCATTTAATGAAAGGAAATGGGATCCTGCTGCAAGTATTTGTTACGTAAATCATGAGGTCAGTAATACCATCTGACCAGTCAGACAGCCCTTCGTGACTATGCAAAGAAAATGATATAAAATATTTTAAAAAATAGGCTTTGGATCTGTATCAGAATTCTATTTTTTACACGTATGACTAAACGGAGGTATGTTTCTTTATCATAATACATGTAATTATATTTTTATATTTTATATCATAGTACTATTCAAAATTATATAGTGAAACATGAGCACATATTGCAAAAATCATATTACTCAGGCCCGTAGGAACAGGGGGGGGGGGGGGCTAGTTCCCCCCAAAATTGCCCCCCCCCAAAAAAAAAGAGAGAAGTGAGAATCCATTTTAGCCCACCCCCAATTTTCAACCACTGGGGCTTTAGCCCACCTGATATTGAATTGATTCCTACGGGCCTGTTATTAAAACACTTGCCTTTGCTCATGCGATTCATTTTCGCACGTTTTTACTGCAATGAAAAGAAAGAAAGACTGATATTGATTACAAGGTAGTAATGTTAAGTACTTACATTTAAATATTTCATATGTTTCTGTTGAAATCATTTATAAAATAGGCTACAGTCGCTCTTCATTACCATAAACTACTTAAATTTGTGTACATTTAATCAAGAAATGCTGAAATGTTGCATTTTTCCCACATAGTAGGTGTAATTCGACCAATACTGTGTTTATTTATCTAACTAGGGTGCTATGTGAAAGAAGATACTTGTGGTTATCTGCAAGAATAGGCCAATTTTAGTAATGCATAAAGGTGCTATTTGCCAAATAGCCCCTTTATGCACAAAATGAATGCACATAGCACCTTTATGCACAAAACTTTTGGGCTATATGCACATAGCACTTAAATGATCTAAGTATTTAATATATTTATTGATAAACTACGGTTCCCAATTTTTTTTCACAACAAGATATGATGTTAAAGATTTTATTTTTGCAAAAAAGTAAAAATTGACCAAAAGTGCACATAGCACCTTTATTCTGTAAGGGGTCGAAATAACAACTTCAAGAAACTGATAGCATTTCTACGCATTAGAATAGACAATCTTTACATCAAGACATATTTTTAAAAAAAGAAATAAATGTGGAATGTCACTTTAAATGATTTTAAAATAAATGAAATGACCCTCATGGTTTTGATGTGAACGTGGATCCCGACCAACCTCCTAATACGACTAGTGTGATTTATATCGACGCTTTTCTTTCAAGATTTCTTCCTTACCCACAATTCATGGAAAATTGCAACATAGGATTTGGTAAGACTCCAAATAAGCAAAAATCTTAAATGGAGCCATGGCTACCTCATTTGCAATAGCATAAAGTTGACATATCGTTGGTAGGGAGTCAAAATATCGTAACTACAGCTTGAATAAGCTGGAGTTACGAGGTTTTGACTTCCCACCGACGATATATCTCTTTTCCTCATTTCAACTCAAGTATTTTGATTTTTTCCGCAGAATGTGAACCTGTAGAAACCATAATGTACGGCAAAATCTATGGCTCTGAAAACCGAAAAGTTGGATCTAAAATACTCTACAAGTGCGACGTCCAAATCAATGGCGTCAACAATGACGTCATCAGAACTTGTGAAGAAACTGGCCAATGAAGCGGCGTTACGCCGACATGCCCAACTCCTGGTAGGTTTACTTGTTTTTTATTTTATTTATTTATTGTATTCCATATTAATTTTTTGAGCTATTTTGCAATGTCAAATGTGTGTTTGTTGTCGTAAGATAAGCGGAAACTTATTTTATTAGATAAATGCGTAAAATTATGCGATATTGAAGCAATTTCACAATATCATTTATTTTTTGTTAAAAATTGACATATTTGGACATTATATAAATGTTTATATTACAAGCAACTAACTTCGCGAAACTTTTTTAAATACTTAAAATAATGAGGTACGTACGGTTTCGTATTACTATAAGCATTTACGGTGTTAATTAACACACCTTTGTGAAAAAAAGGGGACTTAAAAATATTTTCCCGTACAATATTACAGAATGCCCAGTTTTACAAAACATCGCACATGGCACCATTAATGGTATCGAACATCGGACCATTGGCTCAACGGTTACCTATGTATGTGCGGCTTCGTATAGGATCAAACTTGGAGATAACCAGAGGACTTGTCTTGAAAACCAAATTTGGAGCGGAACCCAACCAAGTTGTTTACAGTACGGTAAATATGTTTTTATTATTTCCAAAACTTTACTTTACTTTACAACTTTATTGCTTAGAATATAGCATATTCATAGCACATAAACAATACTATCTTTAGAACAATACAAATGGTAGAACGTGTATTTATAAATTCTCATTTTTGTTGTTGTTTTCAGAGGCCTGACTTTGACGTCCTTGAGAATAACAGCTTAATTTGAAATTGTTTAAGAAAAAGAAGAAAATGCTGCAAATCAGCATTTTCTCCTTTTTCTTAAACGTTTTCAATATCATTATTTACAGATTTTGTATCTACTAAATCACCGTTTTGAGCGTCTTCCAGAACTTGACTTTGGATAGGTATTTAATGTTGCCGTTTTGGAAAGTGTCAATTGATTCTATTAACATTTCATTGTTTGGCAGATCATAGTTGAAGCAAAATGATTGATTGATGTTTAACACGAAATTATCGTGTAATTGCATGCAGTTATTATTACTATTGATTATATGTGTTTTGTTGTGTCTTTTATCGCTCACGATAAATCATATGGCAGAGCTTTCTTGGCTATTAACTAGGATGCTCTGTCAGGTCATATAACGTGATCTATACTTTGTTCCACTTTCGATCATTGTGTAAAATGTTACATAAACTTTTCAGATTTTCATTTCATGATATTTGCATTAAGAAGCGTTGAATGAGTTGTTACACCATTATATCAACGCATGTTTTTTTTTTCCTTCTTCAGAATTCACTCTACCACCACGGAGCGGTCATCCGACTTACCAGGAATTCGACATGTTTGCAAACGACATCAGCTTTGTGGACAATGACATTTTGGTCTTCAAGGTCAAAGCTGGGAACGACGTCCATATTTTACTACAAATGTACAGAAATGGTTTTGCGAACACTCAAACAATAGAAATCATATTAGGAGGTTGGGGAAATTCGGCATCTGCCATTAGACAAGGAATTCACACCAATACAGTACTTGATCAATACAGCGTAAGTTCTACACTCTACCAAAGTTTATCGCTCATAATGGCAATGAATTTTGGGTTAACCCTTTCCCAAACAGGACCTGATTTTGACGTCCCCAATAAAAATTGCTTGGGAAAACATTGAAACAAAAGAAGAAACTGCTGATAACCAGAAGTTTCTCCTTTTGTCTCAATATTTTCTATGCCATATTTTACACAAATCCTACCTTGAATAACACCCATTTTGTCATTTGTGGCAGTTCTTGAAGAGGATCACCCTTAAATTTTGGTGTTTGGTAACGGGTTAAAAATAGACCGGGCTTGTTTGCCATTATGTATTGACAAACCGTCGGTGTTGTTATAAAATCTAATAACTACGGCTTTATCGAAGCCGTAGTTACGAGATTTTATAACAACGCCGACGGAATACATTGTTCGGGAAAAAACGTCCCTCGCTTTAGCCGAGTTCACCACCAGTGAACTCTGTCGTAACGTTAAAGTGACATTTCACGATTATTTTTACATACATTTTACTTTTATTTTATCTGAAAGAGCATATTTCCTTACGAAAATTCTGAAAATTTCAAGCCAAAATATTGAACCGTTTACGAGAAATATATATTTTTGTGCTAAATTTAAACAAATTGTTGTGGACAACAGTTCAGATTTATAAAGAAATTGTCATTTCTGTCTCAACTTTGAAGGCGTATTTTTCGCTTATAAATAACAACTTAAAATCAAAGTACTGAAAGTACTGTTAGAGAGCATGTTTGACACAACATGAAATCTTGTGACAATATTGCATGGTAACATAATTCATGCAAAACAATCCATGAATATAGGTGGAGCTGTATTAACAAAACATTTTAATCCAACAGCAAAATTTTAGACTGTCCAGAATCCAAAGATGTTGCAGACGACAATTTTAACTGAATGAAATTTTACATGTTTCTGTCTTTCTATATAGAAAACATTGTGGGAAATGAAGAATTTGCTTGTCATAAACAGTTTCTTCATTTTCCACATTATTTTCTGAGGCTATTTTCCTGTGGGTGTCAAAAAGAGTCACTGTGTGGAAATGGGTAATGGGTTAAAAGAAAGCACACCAAAACGTCACCAAAACATGACTTCATTCAAAAGGCTGCATAATGAGGAACTGTCCGTCATAGTTTCTTACAAATTGAACCATAAATGGAGGAATGTGTTAAAAATGTATTGACAATAAAGTGAAGCCTCTTTTTCTGTGATGCAATATAGTATCACCAAACCTATCACCATTTTCTTCTTTTACCTCAATATTTTCCAAAGCTTTCTCTTATAGATACATTAGAACAAAGTTTTGTTTGGGAAAGGATAAGTTCAAATCAATCCATTCATAAATGTGTGAGAAGATGAGTTAATAGGAAATTTACTCTAATGCCCCCTTTATCCATGACACAACATACTATCACCAAACAGCACAAACTTTACAATAAATACACTCAGATAGACACCCACTAGTAGAATTTCTGTCTGTGGAATGTGATTCTATTTTTGGACCATTTGCACTGTCCAAAACTTAGGCTACATGACTTGACCGCATGACCTGCATGACCCAATTGTGAATGGCAAATTACTACTCAGATCTCTTTTTTATTTAAGACTTGTTTAATACTTGATTTTTTGCTTAGATCATACATGCCATCTATGTTATATTATGACACATTTGACACGTAGACTATTCTTATTGTCATTAGGTCTTTTTGTCTTGTTTGGGAGGAACTATTTTCGTTGTGCGGTTTGAAAAGTACATGTAAAGAACATTTAAACATGATAAAATAAGAGAGCCATGCTCTCTAAAAACTGATAGCATTTCTACGCATTAGAAAAACAATCTTTGCGCCAAGACATACTTTATAAAAATGAAATAAATGTGAAATGTCACTTTAAATTAAACTATTGCTAGTTTACTATATTATGACGTCATTTATAATGATCGCACACTCGGTCACTCATCCAAACAATGATTATCATCCAATTAAAGCGATTTTTTAATTAGCATATGCCGATTCTTTATGGGTAAGTGACGGTAAATTGAGGTTTCAGCCAATGAAAATTTGTATCAGATTATCAAATTGCCATGCACTTTACAGCGAATCATTATATAATAAAATCCCGCCAAGGCCATGAAATTTGAGGAGAATGGCTATCGTAATACCAGAGCCGCGTTCTTTAGAGCGAAATTTCTTGAGATGTATTGAGATTTCTTAAGATGTTTTAGGATAAAGCGCTCTTTTGAGCAAAATTTTTAAGACGAACACTGGGAGCCACCATTGCTCTATACTTCTTTCGGAACCCCTCGGTAAATTCTGTAGAATCTATATGGGATAGGATTGACCGAGTTGTTCCGAATGCTCCATGATTCATAAACCGCGGAGTTCCGAATGCTCCATACTTCATACAAATGACGTCATAATGACGTCATTTGTATGAAGTATGGAACATTCGGAACACCTCGGTTAAAATCTCAGTCTCAAAAACGCTGTATCAAAACATCTTAAGAAATCTTAAAAAATCTCGCTCTAAAGAACGCACCTCAGAGTTCGATTGTTGCGCAGTTAAGGTAGCCGAATACGATTTCCCATTGGCCTCCTTGTTAAAAATAGCCATTTCAGTGCTGGTTTTGAGACGACCCCCATTCTTTCCCTAGACGGTGACTTATCTTTTTTATTATCTTAATTTGTGTGTAAGGATTCACTTTATAACATGCGACAGTATGAATCAATTCTCCTGGGCAGTTTTCTTGTTATGGAATCGCATTCGGCCACCTTTTAAAAGCGTAGTAAACAATTTAAGCGATGGAAACAGAATGCGTAAGTTCAGGCACATCGACAATCAAGACTCGTTGGCCTAACTCCGCATTGTTCTGTATTAACCTTTACCAAACAACAAACATTTAGACTGTTTCAATTTGAAAGCTGCTTTAGACATCGGAATGGATATCGAGAAAGATGGGATATTTGTAAAATATAGCAAAGAACATATTGAGGTAAAATCAGAGAATGTTTTTCATCAGCATTTTGTTTGCACCAATGCTTTCAGACGCTATTTGATTAAGGATGTCAAAACAAGGTGGTCATTTTTGAAAAATGGTCAAGGTATTCCACCCGTTGTTTTTTTTATCTTACTTATTCATTGTTAACTTTTTCATAAGGTAGACAGTAGAAATAGAACTCCATTTTTATGCCAATAGCCAATGTATTTAACTATTTACAAACAAACACGTTTTGGAAAGATGAAAGGTTCTTAAATAATGTAAAACTTCATTCAATGTTAAAAAACGTCATTGACATATTCAAATTTGAATCAGTCTCAAACTTTGCCATTTGTGAAAGGTTTAATTTTTCATTTCAGTCGAATGGAATTGTGAGCAATGGTGTATATCGCGACTTCTGGATAAAATCTACCAGTAACTGCATACAGGTAAGCGCTGATGATGATGATGATGATGATGATGATGATGATGATGATGATGATGATGATGATGATGATGATGATGATGATGATGATGATGATGATGATGATGATGATGATGATAATAATGATGGTGATGATGATGATGATGATGATGATGATGATGATGATGATGATGATGATGATGATGATGATGATGATGATGATGATGATGATGATAATGATGATGATGATGATGATGATGATGATGATGATGGTGATGATGATGATGGTGATTTTGGCAGTTTTATCATTCCAATATTCATTTTTGTATTGATGATTAAAATCTATCTAGCATTTAATCCAATGGAATACAGGCAATGTTAATTCTGACCGTAAAACATTATTTTTATATGTACAATAGGGTGGGTGGGGTAAAACTTTACAGATGTATTTGGCTTTAGGAAAAAGCCGATGTGATATTGTGAATATCACTATTCATTGCCTTTGTACATTTCTAAACATATTACAAGCTATTGTATATCATAAAAATATAGATTTGAACAGAATATGACTATGTACATGTACCATGACATATCCGCCATATCGTACGTCATCTTGATTTCTGAGTGTTGCCCGAAGGTGACGATTCATTGCCAGTGGTTTTGTCAAATGTCAGAATGGATATTGGCCGAGCTGGAGTTCGAACTCACAACCCCTGGATGACAGACTCTGACGTTATAGACTTTCATCTGAGCCCGGTGGTACTAAATTGGTAGTCTTGATGTTTAATTATATAAGCTTGTCCTATTTCAAACTATTTACCCTTTCCCAAATGGCAAAATTTTAAGGTGGTCCACTTTGAAAACTGCTGCAGACGATAATAGGGGTGTTGTTAAAGATATGATTTCTGTACAAGATAGCACAGAAAATATTGAAATAAAAGGAGAAACTGCTGTTCACCAACAGTTTCTTCTTTTGTCTCAATGTTTTCCAAAGCCATTTCTACTAAGGACGTCAAAACCCGGTCTTGATGGGCGAATGGTTTAATAAACAATATTTCTCATTCATTTTAATAGGTTGGTACAGGAACGGGTCCCGTTTACAGTCCTATACTACAATTTTGTGGAGTGACATCGAAGCACCAGTATTTGTCCATCGGGGTGGGATATAATAGTGGCGCTACGTTCATATTCCTATAATTTATATAGACATTGCCTTAATTAAAATTATTAATAAACAATATTTCTTATTTATCTTAACAGGTTGGTACAGGAACGGGTCCCTATTACAATCCTATACTACAATATTGTGGAGTAACAACAAAACACCAGTATTTGTCCATCGGGGTTGGCTACAATAGTGGTGCTACGTTCATATTCCCATAATTTATATAGAGATTGTCCTATTTCAAATTATTAATAAACAATATTCCTCATGTATTTTAACAGGTTGGTACAGGAAGGGGTCCCGTTTACAGTCCTATACTACAATATTGTGGAGTGACATCTAAATACCAGAGGTGCGTTCTTTAGAGCGAGATTTTTTTTAGATTTCTTAAGATGTTTTTGATACAGCGTTTTTGAGACCAAGATTTTAAGCGAGGTGTTCCGAATGTTCCATACTTCATACAAATGACGTCATGATGACGTCATTTGTATGAAGTATGGAACACTCGGAACTACGCGGTTTATGAATCATGGAGCATTCGGAACAACTCGGTCAATTCTTTCCCATATAGATTCTTCAGAATTTACCGAGGGGTTCCGAAAGAAGTATAGAGCAATATGGCGGCTGTCAGTGATCGTCTTAAAAATCTAGCTCAAAAGAGCGCTTTATCCTAAAGCATCTTAAACAATCTCAAGATATCTCAAGAAATCTCGCTTTAAAGAACGCGGCTCCGTATTTGTCCATCGCGGTGGGATACAATAGTGGTGCTACGTTCGTATTCCCATAATTTATATAGAGATTGTCCTATTTCAAGTTACTAATAAACAATATTCCTCATTTATTTCAACAGGTTGGTACAGGAACGGGTCCCTATTACAATCCTATACTACAATATTGTGGAGTGACATCTAAACGCCAGTATTTGTCCATCGGGGTGGGATACAACAGTGGTGCTACGTTCGTATTCCCATTATTTATATAGACATTGTCCTATTTCAAGTTACTAATAAACAATATTCCTCATTTATTTCAACAGGTTGGTACTGGAACGGGTCCCTATTACAATCCTATACTACAATATTGTGGCGTGACAATAAAACACCAGTATTTGTCCATCGGGGTGGGATACAATAGTGGTGCTACGTTCGTATTCCCATAATTTATATAGACATTGTCCCATTTCAAATCATTAATAACAATATTCCTCATTTATTTCCTAAGGTTGGTACAGGAACGGGTCCCTATTACAATCCTATACTACAATATTGTGGCGTGACAATAAAACACCAGTATTTGTCCATCGCGGTGGGATACAATAGTGGTGCTACGTTCGTATTCCCATAATTTATATAGAGATTGTCCTATTTCAAGTTATTGATAAACAATATTTCTCATTTATTTTAATAGGTTGGTACAGGAACGGGTCCCTATAACAATCCTATACTACAATATTGTGGAGTGACAATAAAACACCAGTATTTGTCCATCGGGGTGGGATACAATAGTGGTGCTACGTTCGTATTCCCATTATGTATATAGAGATTGTCCTATTTCAAGTTACTAATAAACAATATTCCTCATTTATTTTAACAGGTTGGTACTGGAACGGGTCCCTATTACAATCCTATACTGAGTTATTGTGGAGTAACATCGAAACACCAGTATTTGTCCATCGGGGTGGGATACAATAGTGGCGCTACGTTCATATTCCCATGACAGATAGAGAGGAAATAGTTCGACAGTTTTGCAGTAATGGTGACTTCAGTTTAACCCTTTCCCAAACGACAAAGAATTAAAATCCTCCAATAGGAGAGATACCGCAGATGATGAATTGAGTGTAAATGAAGATGAAATATGTGTACTGAATGGCTCAGAAAATAATGACATTAATGAATTTTTATCTTAGGGACGTCAAAACCTGGCATTGTTTGGGAAAAGGTCTTTTTTTTTTTGCTTAAAAATAACACAAAACTGTTTAGACTTGTTCAAAAATAAAGTTCAATCGACATTGACTTACATTGTGGTGCATCGTTCTCATTGTATTGACAAATGAGAGCATATTATTGATAGCCTTACTTCAATTTAACCCTTTCCTAAACGGCAAAATTCTAGGGTGATCCGCTTCAAACTCTGCCACAAATGACAAAATGGAAGTTATTAAAGATACAATTTGTGTGAAAAATGGCAACGGAATTTGACAGTGGTATACGTTGGTCAATTTCCGATTGTCATCCACGGCAACGAGAAATGACGAGGGATACCCTCGTCAATTTCCGTTGCCACGGATAACGCCCGAACATGCACGAACAGTTTGGTATCAACTGTCTGAGGTTAATAAGTAATACATTAGGCCAGACTTACCCGAAATGTCGCATACTTTACTGACACCCTCTCCCCATTGGTATTTTCCGGTTGTAAAGTGAGGTAGCATAAACAAAACCGAGCCCGCTATCATAAATATACTGGATATAGCTAACCACCGTGCTTTGTGTCGTCCTGATCCGAAATAACTGAAAGGGATATCTTGAATTAGACATCGTTCTCTGTGGCAACGGAAAGTTGTCGAGTATAGCCTATTCTTTGGTACATTTTGATATCTGGATAACTTCAGAAATTTCCGTTGTCATGGATAACATCGCAGATGTACGCGAAATTGCACGCGGAGTTTTCAAACACCCAAAATCAACAATATGATTAGACATGATAATTGATCTTGGTCTATTCTTGAAACTCATTAAAAATAGTAAAATCTTGAGAAACAATGAATAGATAACTATGATATCACATTCTTTCTTTTTCTTTTTTTTTTTTTGTTTTTGTTTTGTTTTTGATAAAACGCAACTAAATTCTGTCAAAATCTTTGTTTGGTTTATTATCTAAAGGTCTCGAGGCATATTATGTATGATAATACTTGAAAATGCAGTATATCATGGCACATGTAGGGCCTACCTAGTATGTTAACAAGTGGAATTCGGTTTTATCTTTTAATAAAAGTTTGCATGCGTCTGGTCGAAACTTGCATGTATAAGACATCACGTACCATCACTTGCAACATTACCATAATAGGGAATGATTTATTCTAATAAACAGTGACGTAATTTCGGACAAACAATATTATTTCACTAGGTGTCGTAATAAAATCCCGTAACTACGGCTTGATTCAAGCCGTAGTTACGAGATGTTATAACAACAACGACGGTTTATAAAACACAACGGTAAACCCTTTCGATTTTAGCACAAAATTCATTGCCATTTGGGCTTGATATTGTCTTGTTTACATACGTTAATCGCTACCAGAGGACAACGTATTCGAAAGTCCTTCCTACCAAAGATGATTTTCATTCTGACATTCCTGTATTTTAATGGATCTGCAACACCTTTGAATATGGGAAGACTGAAATTTTGCAATTTTGGAAAGGGACTAAATGTAACTACCTTATTATAACACCAAACACAGCTGCCGAGAAGTCATATGACGCCGCTACGAGACCCAAATCTCTGCTTTTGAGGAGAAAACGCCTTTCTAACGTCGAGACGTTAACGTTGAAAATGCCGTTAACAACAAACCCTACAAAGATACAGAATAACGTCTAAAGCGGTCACGTTAAACCTGTCCCAAATACGCCCTGATATTGACATCTCTAAAACGGCGTTGAAAAGCATTATGAGAAATGCTGAATACCAGTGTTATTGTGTCAATTTAGTGAAGGGAAATACTATTTTCAATAATTGGTGCCAAATTCAGATGGATCCAATTCTTTGTTATCAGATAAATATTGTACAAAATAGACATAAAAGGGCCATACCTTGAGCAAAAACGTAGAAACACATGATGGCTAACATAAGTTTCGAATTATTACAACTTCCGAGTACTGCCGGTCGGCATTTTCCGTAACCGCACCGAACCTCAACATCTTGGTCATTGTCTGGCGTCGGTTCATTTACGGAATAGTTCTGATTTCTTCCTGGCATTGTTACCGGATCTGAAAGTGTACACACTTCGTTCTAAGTTTCAAAATAAGACAACAAATTTCACATTAGCGCGAATGAGTTTTCAAATTCAATAATTTCATCCATCATTAGATTCCAAACAGTTCGTGCAGCTTTGGTGTACATGGCAACGGAGTTTGAAAAGGTCTTACAGAGTTTTAAAATATTGATACCGTCGTCTCTTTCCGTTGTCACGGAAAACGCCGAGAAAGAAGCATATTCACATGAGGCAAAAAGGTGAGGAATTGTGTTGTTTCTTTCTCAATCTTAATCAAGTGGTTTTCAAAGGAAAATCTTCCAATAGATCGTTTCAATTTTGGCCGTTTTCTAATTTAAGACAACCTTTTTTCAAATTGAAATAGTCTACAATTGTGCTGCTTGGAAAATGTTTAAATTACACCATTTAACTTATATTATCCATTTTTTTTTCTGCTAAAATCTCGTTACTCTAGCTTTTTCAATACTGTAGTTACGAGGTTTCGAAGGAACATTGACGATATTTAGAATTTATAGGCCTATTTATAGGGCGAATACTACAAATAGTACACATTCACGCTCCACTTCATGTACTTTTCAATAAATGGCTTTTGATATGAAAAATCTGTCAAAATCGTGATATCGTTTGATTAAATTTATTTTAAAAGGTGTTTTCTTTTTATGTTTTCGCAACACACCCCCTCCCCCCCCCCAAAAAAAAAAAATGGATGAAGACAAACATTGATTTTGACGTTTTGGTTTTCAGCAATATTCTCCTTTTCTATAGATGTTTTTTTTCCAAAGAGGCATAGGCATTTTAGGGAACTTGAAAATATATTTTTATAGAAAGAGATACATTTGCAAAAAATATCTTATTTTCTTTGGAAACTGCACATGCATAGATAAGCAAGATTCAGCGATTAAAGATAGATTATCCCTATTTATGCAAATATTGCCGATTTTTTTCAAAAACCTCATTTTTTCATAACGTTGTTTTAAAGTAGGCCTATGTTTAAGACGGTTATTCTAATGACAATCGCACAAATTCCCCAATCGAATTCGAGCAAATCTTTTCTTCTCGATTTCTAGTCGATCAAACCGATCTAAATCAGTCGATTTGGCCGGTTGAATAAACGGAGCAGAGATCAATTCTTTTGGGATGCGGTCAGGAATCACACGAGTAGAAGTCGATGTGTTGGAGTGCCGCTTTGGTACAGGTCGATCTGCAGAGACGATTTAGTTTCGTTCAGGTCGATCTTTTATCCTATCAATACACGATCGCTTCCCGATCAATTTTCTACTCGATCGCACACGAATATTACATTTTCGACATGCAAAAATATTCGAGTAGGAAGCCCGACGGACTAAGATCAAGCTCGATCACCCAGGCAACTCCTGATTACTCAAGCCGACCGAGCTCGATCTCCGCTCGATGCGTGATCGGGCTTGATCGAGTTGATTTGATTTTCAAAGGGAACCTAGCATTATACAAGTACATAATGAGTAAAAAGTAAAGCACAAACCTGTTTTGAGCAAATCCGTTTCGGCATGAAGAATTAATATACCGTAAATATCGCTCTAGCCCAAGGTTAACCCTTTCCAAAACAAGACATACTCTCGAAGTACCTAATAGATAAGGATTGGAAAACACTAAGGCAAAAATGATCAGCATTTTCTTCTTTTGCCTAAATATTTTCTGAACTGCATCATACGTCATTCTATGTGTTAAAAGGGTATCGCATTCATTTTATTGTCTGCATTTGCAAAGGCCAAATTCATAAAGTTTAGGAAAGGATACAATTTCATCTATCGTTGCGTGACGCCGTATTTAGCAGCCATTTACAAATACCTTTCGTGTGTAACACTTTATTCATTGAGCGTGTATTAGGTCAACTTAACTTTGACCCTTATTTAGCCAAATTTCAAAATTCTAAATTATTATGACCTCAACAGCATAGGCACTTGGATCCAGGAATATAACAACTTGCATAATTATAGTCCTGTATATAATATAAATATGAGAAGGACGGGCAGCGGCCATTGTTTCGAGTAACGGATGTTGTTACAAGCGCCTCTGGTTTCCGTCACAGGATAGTTTTTATCCCCTATGAACACAAGGAACCAGCTGTAACTTCAGTTACTTAGAAATGGCCACTGTCCGACCTTCTCATATTTATATTATACAGGACTACAATGTAAGTTGTTATTATTCATGGATCCAAGTGCCTATGCTCAACAGCTGAATTTGGCGTAAAACTGCCTCTAATCCTACCGTCTTTTGGAGGAGCCCATCTCGATCCATTTGATGTAATCAACAGTAACCGACAACAACTTCACGGAATAAACGGGGTATCTAACCAGCGACTCATGTGTTGATAATGCATAGCGTTACCATTGTACAAGATCAGCCTTTGGGATACAGAAATTACAAGGTACGCCCTTTTTCTTCAATCCTCACGCAAACAACACATGGGTCCGCATTATTAACGAGTGTACGACAAATTCACCAGTATGATATCTAGCTCAACTTGGTCGTAATATTTAACACTTTCTCAAACGACGAAATTTTAGGGTGTTCCAAATTCAAAGGGGTGGCAGACGACATAATAAATTAGATCAAAAGGAGAAAATATGCAGGCTATAGCCCAGAAAATATTGAGGCAAAAGGAGAAACTGCTGGTTATCAGCAGTTTCTTCTTTTGCCTCAATGTTATCCCAAGCATTTTCTATTAGGGACGTCAAAACCAGGTCTTGTTTGGGAAAGGGTTAATATCGTCGTTAATACGAGGCCCTGGTTTTGACGCCCCTATTAGACAAAGTCTGGATAAACACAGATACAAAAGAAGGAAATGCTGAGACCGATAAGCGCCATTTTCTATCATCCTGCCTTAAAGGGACGCGTGCTATGTTTTTCAGGGATCAGAACAACAATGTGACAGTCGGACTTTGCATTGCTGAGTGTTGCATTGCAATATCTAGGACCTCAAAAAAAAAAAAAAAAAAAAAAAAAAAAAAGGAATGTTCGCGCTGAAACCAAATTTTTCACTATCTATCAAAGTCCAGTATCCCATAAATTTTGCTATAATTATAATTGTCGAGTCAAGCAATTATATACAAATTTAATCAGGACTAAATGAACTCCATTTGAAATTTCCATGGACAGAAATAATCTAGCTATGCAGGTTGACCATCCCATATTATATTTCTTGAATATGTTTTACCCCCGACAACCTAGCAAGGGTCCCTTTAAGATTTTCTGTGCTAATTTATAGTGCACATAAATACTACCTACATGTGTATCAATACCATGTTGCCGTTTGAAGCAATTTTTGGTTTATCTTCAATAACTTTTTTATCAGTTGATTTTTTCAAAAATCGACCACGTCCATCTAAAGCGTGACGTCTGTCCACATTCTCTGCTTCAAACCGAATTCAAATCGGTCGCATATCATCAAAATTATTAAAGATTTTCTGAAAACATTTTATCACGTGATTATCCACCGTGGGCATGCTCCGGCCATGATGTGGACGCGTATTTTATGTATGTGATCAGACCTTTAAACTTCATCTGATAAGAAAGGCTAGTGACGACAAAAATGTGTTTGGTCGACAATTACTTTTTACCAGGCGCTGTTTAACCCATTTCCAGACGACAAAATTTTAGGGTGATCCACTTCAAAAGCTGCTGCAGACGACAAATTGACCTTTTTAAAGATAGAAATTGTGTACAATATAGCACGGAAAATATTGAGACAAAAGGAGAAACTGCTGGTTATCAGCAGTTTCTCTTTTTGTTTCAATGTTTTCCCAAGCCTTTTCTAATAGGGACGTCAAAACCAGGTCTTGTTTGGGAAAGGGTTAACCCATTACCAGACGGCAAAATTTTGGACTGTGTTGCAGACGGCAATTTCAAGTTGATCAAATTTTAAAAAAATCTTTCAACTTTGAGTTAGAAAGCATTGTGGAAAATGAAAAAAAAATGCATGTCGCTAGCAATTTCTCCATTTCTCAAAAATATTTTCCAAATCCACTATCTTGTTGGGAATTGAAAAGAGTAATTATGTGGGAAAGGATTAAAAGATACTCCTAATCCAGAAATAGATGTTGATAAAAACTGATTTTGAGCATAATATATGAAAATATTGATGCGAAAGGAGCGATCGCTAGTTATCGGAAATGTCTTCGATTGTCTCGATGTTTTCAGGCGTTTAACACAGTGGACGTTAAAACCAGGATTTGTTAAATCACTGGTTTTGAACTCGGCCAAAGCGATGGACGTTTTTCGCTACTACAAGGTACAGATATTTTGCGTTTAAATGTGAGTTTAAAGATCTGATTGGATAGTTTTTTTAATAACAATGAATTTGTTCTAAAAATAGGCCGGGTATACCGATATGTATTGACAAACCGTCGGTGTTATTATTCGGCTTTATCGAAGCCGTAGTTACGATATTTTATAACACCGACGAAATACAATGATCGCGAAAAAACGTCCCACGCTTTGGCCGAGTTCACCACCAGATTAGTGTAAATGTATAGTTAAAGTAAGTGGCTTGATTTAAATCTGTATGACATTATATTAGCCATGATCGGGAAAGAGAGCTTTTATTACATTTGAGAACAACATGGACCCAGATTAGCCTACGTGTACACGCAGTCTGATCAAGATCCATGATGATTTATAGGAGCTTCTTCATGACCTGTAGAAATTGTAAGAGTATGGATCCGAATCAGAATACATAATTATAGTTTATATCTGATCTGAATTCATCGTGGTCTCAAAATGCTATAAAGGGCATTATCGAGGTCCAGCCTCATTTGAAATTAACCCTTTCTCAAACTAGACCTGGTTTGGAGGACTCTAAAATAAAGCGCTTTTGAATCATTGAGGCAAAAGAATAAAATGCTGATAACCTACATTCTCTCCTTTTTTCTCAGTGTTTTATGTTGTATTTTATAGAAATTCGATCTTTATCACCATCAAATTGTGTGGTTTGCAGCAGCTTTCAAATTGGACTACTCTTAACCCTTTCTCAAACGGCAAAATTTTAGGGTGATCGACTTCAAAAACTGCCACAAGTGACATAATGGTTGTTATCAAAGATATGATTTGTGTAAAATATAGCTCAGAAAATATTGAGGCAAAAGGAGAAACTGCTGGTTATCAGTAGTTTCTTCTATTGTCTCAATGTTTTCCCAAGCCATTTCTACGAGGGCCGTCAAAACCAGGTCTTGTTTGGTAAAGGGTTAAGTTATGCCGTTTAGGAAATGATGAAAAGTATATCACTGCTTTTCAACGAAAATCTCGTAACTGCAGCTTGAAACAACCTGCGGTTACGAGGTTTTCATTGGAAAGCGACTATGTTGTACCTTCCTTCTTGACAGGCTGATATTCAATGTTTTCTTCCATATTCCGTAATTGTCCTTGCTTCCTCTGTTTATAGCGGTTTTTTTATTCCCTGCAACTAACGTCGTGCTCTAATATCTTCCTTTGGCTTCTTGCAAAATTTCTCCCGTTCCTTAGAAAGTTAAAGTCGACTTCATGATGCTTGTTTGCATGAATAGTGTTTTCGAAAATTTTAGTATATTGTCGTATCAAAAAATCGTTTATCATTAACAGTCCACAAAGCGAAAATCGCGTATCTATCCAGGTTATTTTGACCAAGCATCTTATTTATTTACTACCACATGATAAACGTCAACTTCATTTCATTTTGCATTGTAAAATAATAGAAAATGGATCAATTACACCTATAATTACATTTAACGTCAAGTACATACTTTGACATATTAACCCTTTCCCAAACAAGACTTGGTTTTGACGAGCCTAATAGAACAGGCTTGGGAAAACATTGAAACAAAAGAAGAAGAAACTGCTGATAACCAGCAGTTTCTCCTTTTATCTCAATATTTTCTGTGCCATATTTTACACAAATCATGTCTTTATTATCATCATCTTTGTCGCCTGCAGCAGCTTTCAAATTGGACCACCCTAAAATTTTGTCGTTTGGGAAAGGATTAAACACCTACGACCAATTCATTGACTTTTTTCCGGATCCACAAGGGTCGACTTTTGGTCTCTTCCCATTCAAAAGTTGATGTAGGCGACGAAATAAAGGATTTCATAAGTAGAAAATGTGTATTTTAAAGTTTACTCAATTTAAAAAATATTGAAGGAAACCGAGAAACAGTTGATAATCAGCAAGCAACTTCTTCCTTTTTTTCAATATTTTCCAGAGACGTAAAGACCTATATTTCTAGCTTGGGAGAGGTTAATCCGAGTCTTCTCTGATGTAAATACGCTCTTTGATATTTTGAATAGCTAAAAATCAAAATATCAAAGAGCGTATTTACATCAGAGAAGACTCGGATTAGGGAGAGGTTGATAGCTTGCCTTTTAAAGAAATGTCACAGCTTGCAATCCATGCTACATGTATTTGTTAAAAAAACATCTTAATCCTTGCCAACCAACCAAGTTATTGCGTGAGCAAATTCAAGGGAAATTCAAACGAAAAAATAATGTTGATAATGTATAGAAAACTGCGAACTGAACAGGACGATGTTGGTACTTGTACGTAAAGAGAATTTATGTATGTACGTCGTTTAATCAATTATCATAATAGTTTTTAAATGAGCTTTGATTGAGAACGTCAAATTCCAGTGCTTGAATCGGAAAAGGGTGCACAAGGATGTAGTGACATAGTTTGTGAATTAACGTAATTACTGTTATCAAATCTTAATTTCTTTTTCATATTTTTTGGCTCTAACTATGAAGAAAACACAGGGAAATTAGTTAATGTAAATTATTGACAAATGATAGATACATGTATCTTTGTCATAATTATTGGTATGTCGTATTACTTCGAGATATACAAAATTTGACACACCCTATCTTCAAACTGGTGCACGAAAAAACATCGTTTAATCAACGCACCTCGATTTCTAGGGTAATATCATTTAAAAAAATCTGTTGTAGACGACAGCATTTTGAAACGACAGGATAGGTCTACAATGTAACAAAAGAAAAGAAATACATCGAGACAAAAAAGGAAATGCTGGCTGTTAGCATTTTCTTCTTTTGTCTCAATATTTTCTTATATCTATTAGGGACGTCAATGCTAGAGATTGATTAGGGAAAAAATATTGCGGAAGTTTGAATCTACAAACCTCTTTTCCACAGAGTGTGTCTATCATCATCATTTGGTCTATAAAGTGTAGATAAATCCGGATGATACCAATTAACAATACGGACATCGCACTTGATACAGAAATACCGACGTTTTTTCGCTTTTACTCACATTTTCCTTGGATTGTGTCCTTTAAAGCTTTAACCCTTTCCCAAACGACAAAATTTGAGGGTGATCCACTCCAAAAACTTCCACAAATGACAAAATGGAAGTTAGATCTATTACAGATAGAATTTGAGTAAAATAGAAAAGAAATAGAAAATATTGAAACCAAAGAAGAAACTGCTGGTTATCAGCAGTTTCTTCTTTTGTTTCAATGTTTTCCCAAGCCTTTTGGATTAGGGACGTCAAAACCAGGTCTTGTTTAGGAGAGTGTTAACTCTCTGATAAGGCCAGAAACAAGAAATGTTTGTAAAACATGTATGTCCCCCCCCCCTCAATGGCATAACTTTCATGTAGTCATCTGACAATTGACCAAACGCCAATCGACAGATCGCTCCGTCAAACATAGAATTAAAGACAAACAAAGGGGACGCGATCGTTAATAGGGAACGATTTTATCCAGTTAATCGTGACGTAAATTTGGAAAACAAAATAGTATTTCTTAGGTGTTGCTATAAAATCTCGTAACTACGGCTTAATTAAAGCTGTAGTTACGAGATTTTATAACAACACCGACGGTTTATCAAAACATACGGTAAATCTAGTCTATTGTTAGCACAAAATTCTTTGCCATTGGCATGTCGATTGTTTAGATAGTCAGTCGATAAATCGATACAATAACACGTGCTAGGAAGAATAATTGGGGCATGACATTTTTCTGATTGCCCATTGGCTAATTGATGTTTTTGATTGACAGTCGGCGTTTGGTCAATTGAAACAGTCAAATGAGAGTATTTCATCCAATCTCCGAGCAGAGTTGTCGTTCGTTACACTCACCATACATCTCTGCAACGGGCTGGGCGGCTGAATGACAAGAATCTTGTCAAACCGAGGAAAACGTGTATTATTACTGTTTAACTATTCCATGTGTAACATAATAAAGTGGACAAAGAATTGATGACTCAGGGTACATTTGAAAGTTATTATAACTGATGAATTTACCCATATAAAATGGAACTATTTTCTCAAGCCTCCTTGCCAATGGCAGGAATTTTGTGCTAAAAATAGACTAGGTTTATGTTTTGTTTTGATAAATCGTCGGTGTTGTTATATAATATCGAATCTATGGCTTGAATCAAGTCGTAGTTGCAAGATTTTATAACAACACTTACGAAATACAATTGTTTGTCCGAAATACGCCACGGTTAGCTGGATAAAATCGTTCCCTATCAGAATGAAACGTACAGAAAATTTAAATGAATGACATCAATTAAAAAAATCAAATTATTATCGTTGGAAAATGATATTAAATTTTAAGCAACGTGAAGTATGATATATTTTGGACTTCGGAAAAGAAAAATTATTTGTTATTGCCATTTTGATGTGATAGAAAGTGACGTAATCTAGCAGATGATGACGCAATACTCTCTGAGCCAACCACAGAGGTGAATGTAATGAATGAACCGTGTGCAAGAGAGTGTATTTCATCAAGTAAAAAAAGGGAAATAACTCCATATTTATGATCGACACAGTTGCGGTTCTTGTGCATTGCAATTCTCTTTAATACGTTGTATATTTACATAACAATATTATGAAGTTTCATTTTTCTACCTTGCAAAGCCATTTTGAATTATGCTTCGCACAAAAATTAAATATGGACACACAAAGGACAAATACTCCAAAATATGATCGGAAGAGTTACGGCCCTTGTATACTGTACATTTCTATAATGAGAAATATCCACCTATGACATTTCAACCGTTTTCGACCGACCAACCGACCGACCGACATGCAAAGCAATATGGTCACATTTTCTTCGAAATGAGCCGTAATTAACATTAGATTAATTATTTTTACATACACCTACACCTTCATTTAAAATCATTTCTTTGTTTCCAATTACTAGTATTGTTTGTGGATGCAGGGAAAGTATAAGTTACCGGTACATGCATGCATTCAAAATAACAAATAATGTGGTTTTCAGCATCTTTATTTTTCCCGTTCGAAATCAATGTAATAGACTTTTTATGATAGAAATCAAATGTATGATTTGATGTAGATTTTCAAAATATTTTGTTTTTCTGAAATATTGAATAATCTAGTATATCATTAAATATTTCAATCCTCTTCAGTTTGTTTTAAATCTTTATAATTTACCGAAAGAAAATAACTTTCAGCTTCATTGAATAAAACATGAAAATTATATTTATAACGCATAACTTGGCTAAGATTTTCAATAGAAGTAACCAGAGTTAGTAAACAACGAGCGATATGCAATCTGTTTCCGGCGAAGTTCCTCCTTTAAGCTGCTGTATTCTTCCGCCGTGTATTTTCTGGCAGACTTCGGCTGAAAACAGATAAGCACATTTATGTACCGTCACGCTAAAAGGAACCTCTGGGACAAAGAATTGATCCTTGTCAGTCTGCACAGACTGGCTAGGATCAAAACTTTTCACCCGAAGGTTATTTTCTAGAAACTTTTATTGTTTGCCCTAATTTAATATTAGATGTACGTGCGTATGTTCATTTCCCAAATAGGACACCTGGTCCACGCTCGCAAAGTCTGAGATTTTCTCTGTATATGGTTTTATGGTCAATTAATTACATTCTTATTCTGCATTACTACCTATTTTTAGTTAACCGTATCAGTTATTAGTCCCCCACCGGTTACCGGTTGGGGGACTATAGGTTTGCTCGATTCCGTCTGTCTGTCCGTCCGTCCGTCCGTCTGTCCGTCTGTCCGTCACACTTTTGTCCGGGCTATATCTTCTAAACCATATGTGCTAGCAACTTCAAACTTGGTACACTTATAGATCTCATTGAGGAGAAGTGTCATGTTAAAGAACCGTTACTCTGCCACGCCCACTTTTTGAGTTATTGCCCTTTGTTGTTTTTACCCTTACATTCTTGTCCGGAACGTATCTCCTAAACTATGTGTGCTAGCAACTTCAAACTTTGTACACTTATAGATCTCATTAAGGAAAAGTGTCATGTTTAAGAAACGTTACTCTGCCACGCCCACTTTTTGAGTTATTGCCCTTTGTTGTTTTTAGCCTTACATTCTTGTCCGGATCATATCTCCTAAATTATAAGTGCTAGCAACTTCAAACTTTGTACACTTATAGATCTTATCAAGGACAAGTGTCATGTACAAAAATTGTTACTCTGCCATGTCCACTTTTTGAGTTATTGCCCTTTGTTGTTTTTAGTCTTACATTCTTGTCCGGATCATATATCCTAAACTATAAGTGCTAGCAACTTCAAACTTTGTACACATATAGATCTCATAGACGACAAGTGTCATGTACATGAACTGTTACTCCGCCACACCCACTTTTTGAGTTATTGCCCTTTGTTGTTTTTACCGTTACATTTTTGTCCGGAACATATCTTCTAAAGCATAAGTGCTAGCAACTTCAAACTTGCTACACTTATAGATATCATTGAGGACAAGTGTCGTGTACAAGAACTGTCACTCTGCCATGTCCACATTTTGAGTTATTGCCCTTTGTTGTTTCTATCCTTACAATTTTGTCCCGAACTTATCTCCTAAACCGTAAGACCTAGCAACTTCAAATTTTATACACTGGTAGATCTCATTGAGAAGAAGTGTAATGCACAAGAACTGTTACTCTGCCACATCCACTTTTTTTGTTATCGTCCGTTGTTTTTTTATCCTTACATTTTTGTCCGGACCATATCTCCTGAGCCATCAGTGCTAGCAACTTCAAACTTGGTACACTTATAGATCTCATTGAGGACAAGTGTCATGTACAAGAATCATTCTTCTCCGCCCACTTTTGTAGTTATAATTGCCCTTGGTTGTTTTTAAACTTATATTTTTGTTTGGGACATTTTGTCCAAAACCTAATGTGGTAGCAACTTCAAATTTTGTATACAGTTTGTATCTAGTAAGTAGGAGATATATTATAAGAAAGGATTTTTTGTTATCCGGTGGGGGACTCCTGTATTGCATCGCAATACAACATACACTTGTTTTCTAATAAGTCCAATCATTTTAAACTAGAACTCTCACAGAATGTGACTTGATACCCCGCACAAGCTTTCACTACAACAAAGGGCAATAAGTGTACCAAGTTTGATGTTGATAGAACTTATGATTTAGATATGGTTCAGACAAAAATGCAAGGATACAAACGAAGATATGTTAGGGACAAAAATGCAAGGGTACAAACTTAAAAGGGCAAAACCCCAAAAAGGATTTTTGTACATGACACTTTCACACAATCAAATCTATAAGTGTACCAAATTTGAAGTTGCTAGCACTGATGGTTTAGAAGATGCGCTATGGAGAAGTATTTTGTTCACAGACAAACAGACAAACAGACATACATACAGACATACATACAGACAGACAGGCTGATTCCAGTATACCCCCTAAAACATTCGTTTTGCGGGGGTATAATAATCATTTGCAACGCCGGATCATGAGAGGTCGGGCGTTCACACCCCCTCTGTTGACTGATAATGATTATTTCATTTTCTTGCAGAAATTCAGTCAAAATTGTGTACATGGAAAACAACCCTTTTATCGGTATGTACGAACCCGCTACATAGTAATTCTGGATCCGCCACAACATAGAAACTTCGCAATGGAAAAGAAAGTGTATGTGTATAAATATCTTACTCGAACTCGGATCCTCAAGGTGGGCGTGGCTCTGGCGTAGTTAGAAGACAGTGGTCGCTTTACTGGGCATCCTCGGACGCCTGCAAATATTTGAAGAACAGGAAATAATAACAAGGAAGTGAGGGAAATGAGACTGTATGAGGGCATAATCGAACCAACTCAGACTGCACGCAGACGTCACCAAGGAAAATGATTTTAAAACATTGAAAGACGGAAGTAACAACAGTTACTACATGTCTGCCAAGGAGAACAGGATTCAGGCTTTTATAGACGTCATAAACGTTGTGTATAAATCACGTGGCCCAGGTTTTCAAATAATCTTCAAATTGTTTGTTAATAGTCTACCAATTTGAATTCGGTCTGAAGTAGAGAAAATATGAAAATGTCAGGAATTAGCTAGACGTGGTGGCTCTTTTGAAACTCAGGTTATAAAAAAGGTTATTGACGATCAACCAACACTTTGGTTGATCGTCAATAACTCTTTTATCACCTGCGTTTAAAAAAAATAACCACATCCATCTATTGCCTGCGGTCTGCCAGCCTTTCTGCTACAAACCCAATTCAAATCGGTCTCGTATTAACAAAAATGTTGAAAGTTTTCTAAAATTGTTGTGTAGCGTGATTATACACCGTGATAACAACCATTCGGCATCAGTCAAATTACTTTTCGTCGGGGATAAACAAGGGAGAGCAGAATTTGACGTAACATCTCTTTAAAAAACATATTCCAATGAATTTGAGAAATACAAACATGGTATATTAATATTTTGAGAACCAATCAATATATTCCGATCGATTAAAACATTCAATATACTATATCAAATTAAATTTTGGTGTTTAAAAGCATAGTTCAAATTATTCATGTACTCTGGTACATTATGTAGATGAGACATAGACACAGAATAAAAGGAAACGCATGTCATATAAGGCAAATGATATTTCAAAAGACAGTTTGCTATAAAAATATAGCAAAATAAAGGTTGAACGTTCAAAAACAGTGACATGTAGCTTAGATGGTCGAACTTTGTCCCTTTTCTTGATAGTTCAAATGCTGTGAAATATAGTTTAGAATAGAAACACAGCGGTGAACTAATCTTGGAAGTTCGTAGACAGTGATAGATAGCTTGAGAGTTCAAAAGGCGGTGAAATATAGATTGATAAATTGTGAATATGACACAAGATTATTATATAGTTAATATAGTATAGAAACACGCTGCTGCGATAAAGAAGGTTGTGATATTAGTAGTACGTTAAAGTTATATAATTTATGTATGTGCTTCACACATTTGAACAATAATCTTTGAAATACATTCAAAGAATAAATAATTGTGCCGGGATCTGGAAAAACTTCCCTTAAAGCATTTGAGACGGACATGTTTCAATATCAGACTTTGTCTAGTTGCAGTCTGACCTGGATCAATGTTATTCTCATATGTTTGCTACAGATAATGACGAAGCTATTAGAGAACAACATGGTTTCTGGTCAGACTGCGTGTATACGCAGTCTGATTTTGAACCATGTTGTGCTCAAAAACCTTAACTTGTTAAGGGACCTTCTTCCAGATCCTGACCCATACATATCACGAATTCAAGAGCCATGCGATATTTCAAAATATGTACTTCGTGTTTTCGTCCAAGATGGAAACACCATTATGATATAACTGCTATATAATTGTGCAAGTTATCATCAGCTTATAACGCGACAGAGATAATTACATTATTGTCCAAGATTTCCAGTGACCTCTATCGCATATATCTTTGGTGTATTAAGGTTTTAGGTCGTTTTCAACTGCTATGGCTATATCGCGGCGCCTGGAGCACCTAACCATGGATTCGTGTTGTTTCTCATCCCAGTACTACCACAACACCCTAACCGAGCTCCCATCTGCTCTCTCACAAAGGTTAGCGATATCAAACCATTGTTGGGTGGCATTGCATAATTATGTTATATAATCCTTTTATATGATTGAATATGCACGAAGACTTTTTGCTACCTTTATCCATTAATACAGTTTTAGCTTAAGTGTTTGGCACGGCACCCAGTGTCATTAGTTCATTGGTTTAAGATTTTTTGTTATTGAAGACCACAAAGTTGAAAGTTCAGTTTTCAGAAAAAGACATCGTGGCGGAAGCAAAGCACATGCAAAATTGTAAGAAGCTGCAAGAATTATATACACACAAACAATTAGGGATTAGAATTTAAGTTCTAATATTAAAAGTTCCAAATGTTAAGACACATACAGAAATAAGATATACTGTTTCAGAAATAAACAAGGATTTGACATCGTAGTCTTCTTGAATGAGTATAATTATGTGTGTTTTAAAAAGACTTCGGAATTGACATAGTTCGAATAGACAGTCAACAAGAGCTAATCTTATAATTGTTAGATAGCATAACAGTATACTGTTTTATCTGAAGAAATTAATATCAAGCAGCCACTATTCTATAGTTTTGTTGAATTGGGTGATTTTTAGTGAAAAGTTTAAATACAAAAAATGTTTAGACGACATTTCTGTTGAATCCAATAAATTGTGATTTTATATTGAGTGATGTGTACTTTAGAAAAGACCATCTTGCAGCCCCTTACATTATACAGCTTTCATACATTCCAAACTACATTAATTCAAACCTTGTTCGTCACTCTCTGAATCGGGTTCCAGAGCTAAATCACGTGACGTGTCACAGAATTGGTCACGTGATTGCCCGGAGCTGACAAGATAAATGTTGTATTTCAGGTAAAGCACTACCAACTTTAATAGATATAACTATTGACAAAAATAGTAATATGATGTCATCTTTCCGAAGGATATGACAAATAGTATCATAAAACTACGGAAAACACAAAAAAGTATAGAAACACTAAATTCTTTGTAACAAAACGATGATAATTATCGTTGATGTTATAATTTGTTGGATTAAGAATGCAATAATTAATTGATATCATTTAATACAAAAAAATGAAAAGGGCCCACTTTTCAAACCACGCATATAGACTCAACACAACAAGAATGTCTTTAGAAAACAAAACAAATACCTAGGTCTAAACATCTCCCGATAAGAAAGTGCTGATTACACATTAGGGAAATCTGATGTGAAAAATGTTGTAGACGACAAAGCTGAACAAAAATCTACTGAAAATGAATAAGGTAGATATTATCAGGGGAGAAGAATAAAATTCTGGGCACCAACAATCGCTTTTATTCTCGGGTTTAAAAACAAACTTCCCGTAAGTTAATCAGAACCATAGTTGTCAGGACAAGGGTTTATACATCATTCGTACCTGTGTTCAGTGAGGAAAGCTGCAGGTGAGACCGGTCTGTTACCGTTCTCCATAGCTTCTAGTCGTAAAGTCAGCAAGTTTGGCTTGCTCTTTACTTTCGGCTTTAAGACAATCTTCTTTCCTGGTAACGGCTTTTGGTGGTCCTGTTCGTGTGAAAAAGAAATAGAATCAGATAAGAAGGTCATTTATGTACAAAAATACAAAATTGATAAAACAAATAAAAATAGATTGATAAAACAACAACACACAGACTAATAATTTGTATAGTGCATGTACACGAAAATTATAAGACACTGAAGAACGTGTTGATTTATATGTCATGTTCTAATTTCCGAAATGTTTACGCTGATGCTGTTGAGTGTTGATATAAGGAAAAATAAAAATAAATAGCGTTAAATAAATCATTGTATGAAAATGTAAATAACATCATTTAAATTATGAACTTAATTTATAATATCGGTAATATAGTATTTCTGTAATGTGAAATGTTAAAGACTTTCTACATGTAGTAAGAGGTATCTGCAATACACAGATTTGAATTTGGAACATGGAAGGGAATCTAATGGCATGAGATCAACATCGACCCAGTCTGTGTTGATACGTTCATGATCATGCTGCTCACCTATATGTCATTCATTCCAGTGTTTCAAACCGAATTGAATATAGGCAGAATGGATTCTAATCAGACTGCATGTATACTGTATAGGCTGGTCTAGATCCGAAGATATCTCAAATGACAAGTGGTCGTTTTTACTTCAAATTCCGACTCAAACATAAATAAATAGCAAACCTCTATGTTATATCTATGTAGTTTGACAGTGTGTTTTCCATTTTTGGCAGATCGTTTTGGATTGGGGTCATTCAATTTACTGTGCCACGCCTCAATTCTGGTCTCCAGTCTGGACAGAACCAAATCGTTCGTTTCTTGATCCATGAAATCGTCGACAGAACAGTCGCTTCTAGATTTCTGCTCTTTCCCGCTCCTGGGGTCAGAGTTTAACCGCTCCGCCGTCGATTCACAAACAACTCTACTGCGGCGCACAGGACTCGGGGAACCATCCGTGACATCATCAATGACGTCATTATTGTACTCGTCTTCGGAATCATCGTAATGTTCGGCTTCAAAATCATTGTAATTTGCACCATTTGAAGTATCGCTGTCAGAAACAGTCACTTTGACAGTGTGATTATTCAATGTTCTGGCTAAATAAGCACCGTGTTGTCTATTGGCACCAAAATGACGAGTGATACCGAACCCCATAGCACCTGGCTTTCCACGGTGTTTTAACAATCCTTTCTTAGAGGCCCTCATTCGAATCGTGTAAAACACACTTCCAGGACCGTATTGATCTATCAATGGTCCGTTCTGCAGTTTCCCGCTCTTCCAGTAATCGATCGTACCCTGAATGTCTCGTTTTCTGTTATATTCGCGCCGTTTGTTTAGTTCCTGACGTTTCTTTTCGTCTAATTTATAAATAAAATATCTACATAGTGGCAAGTCATCACCGTGAATCCAAGTTAATCGTAATTTCAATTTTTCGTGCAAAGCGTCTCTCATCAGGTCCAAAGCTTGAGGGTTTCGTTTTTCTATTAACCGTTCGTAATTTTTCTGATCTAAGATGAATACTTCCGCTTCCTGTGTGCATTGTATTGTCTCGGCGTAGGAATTTAGACCGAACGTGAGTTCTAAGTCCCCTGCATTGAAAAAGGAAGGAAATATTTCCGAGAATTTCAATTTGAAAGGAAGCTTATTAAACTGGGAAATATCACATAATGCATGATAGAAAGTACATGTAGTTTCGAAATCTAGAAATTAGTTTAGTTTGAAATACATTAGTAAAATTTAAATACTTGAATTGTAAGTGATTAAATCATAAATCGTTTTAAAATTTCAAACAGTTTCGACATTTTAGCAAACATGATTACACATGGTTTTACTTGCTCTTATATTATGTTGTCTTTTTACGTGCCTCAAGTTTTATAGTCAATTGCAATCTCTAGAAATTCCATTTTCCGTTTATCACAGCAAAATCTTAATTTACACTAACCTATAATTTCATACGCTCTCATGACGCAAACCTCGACATTCTTGTGGGACTTTTTCTTGTCTAGCACGGAAGGAGACCGAGATCTATAGATGTTACGTTTGTCGTCAGACTTTGGTACAGCCATGTTCATCTCCCTGAAAAAAGTGGCATAAGACTATTATTGCGTGTCTTACATTAATGATAACGAAAACAAAAAGAGCAAAACCAGTCAAAGAGCAAAACCTGGAACAGTATTCGCTCGTACTTAAACGTCCCTTCATCAAAGTGTTGACTGTGTCATTATTTATCGTAGTTCTCAATTTCTCATTCTAATTTTCCTATATTTGTGAAACAGAGTTGAAAATAATAGACAAACCAGAACTAGGAAAGACTATTAATCCGTACTATGCAAACCATTACCACACAATAATTAATTTTGACGCCCCTCAAAATAGTGGCTATATCATCAATAAAAAATATACTTCTACGAATAAGAATGACATGGGATATTGTTAAGGGCCCATGTACCACTCAAACGAATCGATTTCGGGTCTCAAAAAAAAAAAACAAAGAAACGTATCCGATCCTATTCGGACGGCCTCCAAAATATTCGGCGGTGGACTGTTCCACCGCCAAATGTTTACGATGTCGCCCGAATAATTCCAACGTCACGTAAATCTCATTAGGGGTGAACTACCTTTACACGATTCGATTGGATCTCAAATGCAATAAGGGCTCATACCTTCTAATAGACTCCCTGGCTTCGACTTTCTCTAATTCTTCAATATCCGGTAATGGGAACTGTTCCGGGTACTGTATTTCGTGTTGGGTTGGGTCCATCAACATTTTGGCTTGACCACTTTAACGAAACAAAAAGAACATTTTGAATTTTAAATCAGGTGAAAGGGAATATTCATACAAAAATAAAAAAAAATCAGACAAACTATGATTTACATCAGGCCCGTAGGAAGCAATTTCATATTGGGGGCTAAAGCCTCAGTGTCTGAATATTGGGGGGCTAATTTGGACTCTCCCAAATTTTCAGTGTGAAAAAAAGGAAAGTTTGGCATTTTTGGCCAACTTTGGGGGCTTAGCGCCTCCCCCCCTTGCCCCCTGTTCCTACAGGCCTGTACATACAAACATTCCAGAAAAGTTCTTTAATATCCGGTAATTGGAACTGTTCGGGGTACTGTATCTCGTATTGAGTCGGGTCCATTAACATTACGGCTTAACCTCTTTGAAATTTAGAATCTGGTGGAAGGTCATATTGTCGCTTTTCAACGAAAATCCCATAACTACAAATTGTTTTAAGCTGCCGTTACGACGTTTTCGTTGAAAAGCAATGATATTCATATAAAAATAGCTCAACTCTCATGTTGAGTACCACAAACATTTTGTTTTGACTAATTTAAAAAACAAATACGTTTTTACGGATTAGAAAGATAAAATTAGACTGAAAGGTGTAACACAATTTAGATCTGCGTAAGCTGAATTAACGCTTACTTCAATATAATACAATGCTAGAAAGTGGACACCTCTTCGATATCCGACAATTGGACTGTTCCGAATACTGGATATAACGGCCATAATTATCTTATGAAAAAAGCTAAAAACGTTGCCGTCTGTTGCCGTCTGTGAAAATGATAAAGCACACGAAATATACATGTAGATCTATGTATATGAATACGGATCTGGAAAAATGTCCCTTTTAGCCTGACATGGTTCCAGATCATCTTGTGTATGTACACCGTCTGTACAAGAACCATGTTGCTCTCTAACAGATTTTCAGAACGTTTAGCAACTCTTAAAGGATAGCATGGATTCTGATCAGACTGCCCTTACGCTGAGGCTGATCTTGATGCATGGTGTTCCTAAATGCTAAATTGGACATTTCTCCAGTCTGGGGCTCAAGATATGCTTCTTTATATGCGTACGGACGTCGGGACGTACGATCGGATGAACGCAGAAAATGATACCAATCATTGTACACCAACCATCAGTGGCGTATAAAACACGAAACTTTACCTCAATAAAAAGCAAATTCCGTCTAGGGGGCACCCCTGCTTCACAATTATTCCATCAAAAGTGATCCTCTCTTTTCTCAAGCTCATCGCCAGCTGCTTCTTATACCGGGGCTGCCAACTTTGGAAAAGATGAAATTCTTCCACAAATTGTTTCTTTTCGTTGAACTCTTTCTCTTGGAATGCCTGAAGTGTAATCACAAAAATGATATGAAACAAGATCATAGATAATGTCCCTTGTGGAATATGATATCAATATGAATCAAGATCAGTCTGCACAAACACGCAGTCTGATCAAGATACACATTGTTATCATATCGTGCCTCCTTTGGGTATAGCAACTAAAGTTATACCTATTGTATTAGGTAGAGGCTGTATAGTAGATTCTACGCGATATAAACGTTCAAAAGGCACAGCCTTTGAACGTTTATGTCGCGTAGAATCTACTATTCAGACTCTAGCTGACTTAGTGTTTGTCAACCAATGGAAACTTACGCTTCTACTGTCATTCTTCAAACCACGCCTCCGACCGGAGCTATATCAAGTGGATCTTACTGGAATTACATCATTTTCTCAAACATTACATCATTTTTCCAAAAATTGCATTATTTGTCATAACTGCACAGGAACCGGGGGCGTGGCTATGTATATCCGTGACAGAAACTGACCGGCAGTGCGTTTATGTGAAATATAGCGCCGATATTTTCAAATATACTGCCATTTCATTGGTCCAAACACTAGGACGAACACTAAAAGAGTGTATTTTACAATAGGCTCATCTGGAAACCTGCTTATCAGAAATGCTATAGGCTTAGTGAACATCTTCCAGTTCCCGGCTCATAATCAAAGTTATCCTCGTTCTGGTTGGCAGAACAATTGATATAAAATGCTTGTTTATCGATGTCTGTGGACATGAGGAACTATATGCGTAAGCATTTAGTTTTCGAAGGTTTAAAAAAATAGGTAAACTTCATTATTTTCAAATTTTGGAAAAACGATTTATCATTTCTGGGAGATCGAAACCGCGTGATTCTAGACCTTTCAAGTTGTAGTTATAAAGTTTTTATATCCCACAAACGGTATGCTACTCAGAGACTCCCACTTTCGGTTAAATCGAACGAGACTCGTCTGTTTCTCGAAGCATGTCGACCTCTTCCGAATATCGAGCAGAAGATGGAAGAGGGATCACATGATTGCGCACTTGGCAACTTCTAGAGTTAATTTGCTTTCAACAATTTTATAAGAATTACAGGACTAAAACAAGTTCAAAAAATCTCCTTTTAAAGTGTTCCAAACTGATGGCCATCATTCAATTTTCTCAATTTTGAAGAGTTATTTGATAGTTAAACCACTTCCGTTTAAAGATATGCTCGATTTCTTTGGTCGTCTGTCTGTTTTACATCTTCAATCACGTGATTAGACATCTTCTGTCACGTAGGGCCTAATATTCAATTTACAGAAGACGTAAATAGCACCCGACTCTTACCTTTAGCGATCGGTTGTACAAATCTCGATTAACGACGATCAAGTCCGTAGTCTCATCGGCAATGATCGACGCATTCCGAACACAATCGGCATTAATAAGGGCAAGTTCGCCAAAACTCCGACCGGCAGCTGAAAATAAAAAGAAAATTATATAATACATTAAGTAGTCCACCTCTTATGAGAAGCAAGCGAAGTTGGAAGTCATCGTGTGACGTCGTTCACATTCGTTTAGAATCAGAACTTATTCCTCTGACATTGTAAATGATTGACAGCAGAACGTTACAACGCAGAATGCTTACGGAGACGCCCGAGTAGTTTCGATGTGGCGTTAATCTAGCTAGGGGTGGACTGCCTTGAATGTTAGTTTAACACGGAAACATGTTTCAAGCAGTTCGCCGAGAGATGCACGCGACGTCAAAACTTCTAGAATGACATCATGAACATTCGGTGGTGGAAAGTGTCAATTTCACGTGAGCGCGTACACAAATTTTTTTTAAAGACACATGATATCGTCTAGCAGTCGGCATAGACTTTAAGATTAGATTTGCACTAATTTCTGCAATTTATGACGTAATTTTGGTTTATGATTTGACTGAAACTCATTTCTTTAATCATTTTATATGTTTCACAATTTGTTATTATATGAGCCAATATTTATTTTCGTGGAAATCTGACAAAAAAAGTTCAATTTTTATTTCCAATTCATTCTGTGAATTTCTGGTTCAGGATGAAAGTACTACATTTAAAGTAATGAATTACGTTAACAGGAACATTCCGAGGCACATGGAAATACTCGAGATCGTCTTTCATAAATCTATGGTCTCAATAAAATGTCCTCGCTGTAACAACCAGATTTTCTTTCAGAAATTCGATTTGCAAGTTTTAAGATTATTTCAAAGTATGTTTTTTGAGAATAAGAATCCAGACTGAAGGAATTATGTTCAAGTCGATTTCCAAAAATGATTCGTTTGGCTTTTTTTCAATGTAGTATTGTATTTTCCTAATTAAATAGAGAATTTTGTCTGTGTCAAATGTAATAAAGCTTCAATCTAAGACAAAATGTATGTGCATGTACTTTAGACTCTAGAAAATAATATTCTCTTTGTATTTCAGGCACTATAAAATTAGCGTAACGCTTTTTTTGTGAAATAATTTACCGAAAGTGCATCGTTACATCGAGGACATATTAGTTATTGCAAGGACAATATTCGCTATTTTATGAAATAAACAGAAAGAAATTAATTTCACTATTGTATTCAAGCTTCAAATAATAAGGTTAAAAAACATATCAATTTTACCATCAAAACACATATTTTTTATTGAACCATGCTGTAGTTTGTAATAAAAAATTCTTTGTTATTGGAATGACATTTACCATTACTGTGAGGACTTATATTTAAATATTTTTCCATTTCTTACATTGTATTAACCTATATATGATCTTTAAATATTAAAATCAATGCAATTGTAAAAAATGTATACATTTAAATGTAAAAGTCACTTTGTTAAACCCTTTCAAAAACGTTAAATTTTATGCTATGTTACAACTGCTTATCAAGTCAAATCGATCGCACTGACTGCTCAAATTCGACCATTATTCCCGACTTAAAGACTTTTCTCGATCTCTACTCGATCAACCCGACCTCTACCTTCTATTTGATCGAATGAACAGATAAAGCACAGATCGAGTTGATCGAGATGTGGTTGGGAGCCACATGAGTAAAAGGATATGTGATCGATTTAAAGATGTTAATCCGATCACACTCGATCTCCAGTTTTGATTGATTCCTGATCTGGTCGATCGCCTTTCCGATCAATACACGATCGCTTTTCAATCAACTTTCTACCTAATCTTACACAAATATTTCTTTTATATATAAACAAATAGAGAAAGATGACAAAGTGGTGCGGATAAAGCTCGATTACCACGACCATTCCCGATTACAAATGGCGATCGAGTTCGATCTGTACTCGATCGCTTGATTCGGCATGGTCCAGTTGATTTGATCGGCAGTGGATACCTAGCATAAAAATTATACAACTTGAAAGCTGTTGAAGACTACAAAAATGAAGTTTATGAAAACTTGTGTGTACAATATAGATGATTGGATATCAAGGGATATCAAGGGAAACAGAGTCAGAGCTGGTAATCAGCATTATTTTTACTTCTCTTACTTTAGTGTTCGTAAAACCTTCTTCTTTGTGAAAAAATGAGAAGACACGAAGAAAGTTAAGCAATTACAAATATGACGAAAAACAGAGAAAAAATATGGAATGTCTTAAACTTTCTCGTCAAACCATAAAATATCACATTGGGAAAATAATAACATGATGAAAATTCAAGTAAAAAATATTCAAGATATAGTAAATCGTCTAGGAGCGAAAAATCTCGACCATAGTCTGACTGTAAAGTCTTGGAATACTGATTGGGTTCGATCCTTTTAGCAATATACGCAGATGATTTGTTGTTGTTGTTGTTGTTGTTGTTATTTCTTTTTTGGAAGATAGCTCACATAATAATTTAGATACACGGTTGTAAGACGTTGAGTGTCTTAAAACTGATTGTCCAAAAAACAAAACAAAGCAAAAAGAAATAAAGTAATTTGAAAATGTTTTCTTCTTAACTTCTTGTTTACCAAGATAAGATAATATTTGACAAAAAAAAATCCATCTTTTTTTTCGGGATGAAATGTTGTGATTGCAAGATTACATGCACGATTCGAATCAATGCATGTAAATTGCCTTGAAAATTTAAAAAAAAAATCTAATTGTCTTTCCACGGCACCCCTATATTACCAGGAACTACTTTGTCATGACCACTTTAAAAATGACTAAGTAATTTCTTCAAAACCCATGGAACAAAGATATACAGATTCATGCCTTAAAAAGAAATAGTCTATAATGTCTCTCCGATATTGAGGAAAGGTCATTTAAGAACGATCATTTAGAATTAATCTTGTCAATTAATCTAGAATTATATTCTTCATACACCATTCCAAGGTGATTGGCAAAATATCTCCATTAGACTAGTGATAAAATTCATTCATTCCTGGTACCAAGAATCCATAAATGTGTAAGGAGTCCTTGCAATAACGATTCCAAGTCCGCTCCGTAACAACTGATCGGTACACATGTTTGGTAACAGTAATCATATTTTTGTCAGCTGAAATATTTCGCTTTCCTATTACAAGGTGGTCATACCACGTGATAAATGACGTCATAAACTGACGGTGTTATGGTAAATTGTCACCCCGACACACCACGGCTGGAATTTTCAAACGGCTGTAAGTACTTTGTTTTTTATTCAAATTAAACAAGACCTGGCCTATTCGAATCACAATTTTGTAAGCTTAACCCGTATATTTACACCTTGTGCCCAAAAGTCCCGGTTTTTGCAAAAATCATGGACAACTGATTGAAAACGACAAAAATAAACCCTGCTACAACGGAAAGCGAAATCAAAATTGATACAAATTAACTATTTATGAGCTGGTTACATGATATCTCTGTACGTTTATAGTATTTTTTGTCTTAAATTATGTTTTTAGATAAATAAGAAGTAGAAAAACAAATACAATCTTGCCGGTAAAAGGACAACTATGAGATAGTTATATCGGGCAGCAGATTTTAGGAAGCTACACTGGAAAGCAGAAATTAGAAATATTTCACACCCGACTCTAGACTTTTACCACAGTTTTCATGTTTTCTTTTTTTTTCGAGCCCGATTGCGGTGAGCGAGAAATAGGATGTTCCTTGTCACTATAACAGCTAGGTGTACGTGTGTAAGTCAGTCCGTCAGTTCGCCCGTTTAAGTCCATGGCATAACTCCAACATTTATGAATGGATTTTAAAGCAAAATTAGCGGAAACTTTGTTCTCTCTCAATGTAGACCTGATATTTGGAAGAAATATCAGAAAACTACAAGATCAAGGTAACAGCTCACTGTCAAATGTCAAAATGAAATTCATCCAGAGCATTTTGCGGACTCGATAGCAATTGTCATGGGACAACCATCTAGTTTGTTTGTGTTTTCCCTGACTGCTGAGTATTTGACCAGTCATGCGTAAAAAGACCGCAATGGAATTCTATTCCCGTTTAGTCTGTGCAAACTGCACAGTCTGATACGGGTCGTTACTTTTCACCATTCTCATTTGGTCCCCTTTTGTGTGACTAGTCCCGTATATTTCCGAGTGACTTGAAATGTAAACATGAAACCACATTTTTAACGTAGATCTATAAACTTTGTCTGAGATTCGTTTATGTTCTTGAACGAAACCTTAGTAGTCCTGTCCATGTGTCTAATTATATGACGACAGTTCCATCGTTACTTTAAACGTTTTTAGGTTATCAAAAAAAAAAAAAAAAAAAAAAAAAAAAAAAAAAAAAAAAAAAAACCAACGGATTATTCATACACGATTAACATTCAATCTTTGTTTATTTTTAGGATGATGGTAGGCCTAACTTGCGAAAAAAAGATAAAAAGACCGAAAAAAGAAGAACTAAAAGTTGCCTAACTTCTAAAACAATTTGTAATGATGAAAATTGCCAATTACGTGGAATTCCCTGTGAGACACGTAGATGTCATAGATATCAAACGTTCACCATTGAAGCCTGTTACACCTCGTCAACTATAGCGAATTAGAAGCGGTGGAAAGAAGTCGGTGGTGAAACAGACACCAACCAAATAGTCATCTACAAAATAAGTAAGAGGAGCCCTACTTAAGGAAGAATTCAACACACCGAAGTTACAAAGACATAATATGTGATAAACAATTGAATAAAACATTATGGTTCGCAAAAGATACTCATTTGCATTTGTTTTCTGAAACCATTCATAATATCTTTCCAATGTAGCTTGGTAGAAATTGCTTGCCGTTGTAGCCGATTCGTGACGGCCTTTACTACGATGTCCTTATACAGTTTTACCAATAGCACGTTCTTATGTAGGTAAACTTAGACTTATTTCAATTTCACTACGAAGTTATCAATATGTAATTGATACAAATATGCCGTTTTTCTTACAAATTTTGGGTTTGCTTACCGTAGTATCTACCAGATTTTTTCCGGTCTTCTACCAGATTTTCTCCGGTTTCACGAAGTTGTCCACGAATATTGCTTAAACCGCACTTTTTTGGAACAAAGTGTAAACATGTGTTTATAAATTACAAAATTGCGCTTCGAATAGGCCCAGTCTCGCTTAATTTAAACAAAATATTAAGTAATTACAGCCGTTTGAAATGTTGACGTGGGGTGACAATTTACCATAACACCGATGTCATTTATCACGTGGTATGACCACCTTGTATTATAGTTTGAGACAATTATGCACCAAGACCCTTTTCTCTTCGGCAAAAAGTCCATATTACATAAGAAAACTTATTATGTCTTTGCGGTAACGATTTTCGTACTCCCAGTAACAAAACTGTCGTTATTGCGAGGACCGTTATTGCGAGGAATTCCGCGACCATTCGCTCAAAATTACACACAAGAATAACTAGGGAGAAAATGCGTTGCATGTTGTAAACGACATGATTCTATATCTGAATAAGTAAAGCTAAACGATTCTAAGATCTGAGCAATATAGTGTGGTTGATCGCGTTGCAAAGAAAACGAAAAAATAAGTCTACGCAGCCAACGGCCTACCTAATTTGCCTCGCAACTTCGAAACCAAGTATTACTTTGTTTTCATTTAAACATCGTGGCTTTGATGAGTGTTTCCACCTCCGTTTGGGTTGTATTTAAAGGAAATCTAACCAAAAATACTTCGATTACGCACATGTAAGTTATTGCGAGGACATTTCGTATCAAAAATCCAGGGACAGACATATATGGCCAAAAATCTTCGTCGAATTTCTATTTTCTCAAAAAGGACTGACACTATCAATAATGTGAGATATAAAACATTAATGAAATGAAGAAAAATGCGATCTTTACCGATTATTTCATATCGAAAATCATGTTGGAAATTGATAATTTTTTTCCAGGGACAAGAGAAAATGGTCATTTTCTGGTACAAAAGTGCAATATTTTCAGAAACATTCCATCTGCCAGGCCAAATAAACTGTCTGTATTATTGGTAGTGATGGTCGTTACACGGTGTACCTGAAATGACATGTTTATGAAAAGCCATTTCTGAGAAAATGAGCCAGGACAGCGATTTCCACGAAATAAAATATTGGCTCATATATACTTAATATTAGATCATTATATCGTCTAGCAATGGACATACACTTATAGATTAGATTTCCGCTAATTTCTGCAATTCATGTCGTAATTTTGGTTTATTCTTTTGACTGAAACTCATTTCTTTAATCTTTCAAATGTATATACGTTATTTTGTTAATCAACAGTTTTAAATTGTTGTTGTTGTTGTTGTTGTTGTAGTAATAGTAGCAGCAGTAGCAGCAGCATTGAGACACCCCGTCATCTAGCCAAAATAAAATAATAAAAAACAATAAACAATAAAAACTCACCAACGTATTATGTTGTATTAATTTGGAAGGTTTCTTGCATATGACTCGGCTTTTTTTTAAACATATTTGAGAACCAAAAAGCACACACACGAGCAAAAGTTAATCTAATAAATCTATGTATACATTTATTCAAATATTCATCTTTTATACACCACATAAAAGCTTATTTGAAAAGGGTTTGGAAATCTTTTTAAATCTTTATGAATTCGGTCAATGCATTGGAAAAAAACTGAAAAGCATTTTTCATAAATATGGCATTAGCATCTAATTCATATCATAAATGGAAAAGGCATTCATTAACCTTTTCTTAAACCTCAAAATTTGAGACGGATCAAAATTGAAAAAAAAGTTACAGATTACTTAGCCAAATTAATATTGCTGAAATCCGAATATCTATAATTTGAAGCATAGAAACAATTGAAGGAAAAGGAGAAAATGCTGATCATCAGCATTTTCTCCTTTTTCTTCAAGAGTTTCTAACAGAATTCATGTAGGAACATCAAAATAAGGGCTTGTTTCAAAAATAGTTGATTCTTGTCCAGCCGACTTTTTATTTCTTTAAAAAACTACCAATTACAAGTTTTTCCACAATAATGGAGAAGAAAGCAGGCAGTATAGGATAAGATTAGTATGCACGTCTTTGTGGGCTGATCTTAGTCTGTACTGCCTATGAAAGCTTTGGTCATACCAGTAAACTGGTGTGAGCAGCATGGGAAGGGTTTATATTAGGCGATTGAACAGATCCCATTAGTTTCTAGTCGTGAATAGGCTTTTTATACTTGTACGGGATTCGTTAACCCTTTCCAAAACAAGACCTGTGTTTGACGTCCCTTATAGAAAAAGATTGGGAAAACATTGAGACAAAAGAAGAAACTGCTGATAACCAGCAGTTTCTCCTTTTGTCTCAATATTTCCTGTGCTATATTGCTAATAAATCCCTTCCTTTTTAACATCAATCGTGTCATCTGCAGTAGCCTTTTAATAAGACCACCCTAAAATGTTGTTGTTTGGGAAAGGGTTAAGACAGAATCGGACAGTCGGAGTTGGAAACAGACTGAACAAATACACGCTGGTTTGTGTAACATGGCGGGGATTAACAAGACACAGAAATTGCAGGAAATCTTCATTATTTCTGTTAATACTCGATCGATTTCAAAAATAGTTAGAATCATAGAACGCATAAATTTGTCGGGATATTGCTGGATCTTAGGAATCTCTAATAAAATTCAGCTAATTAAAAAAGTTATTGACGACCTAGTGAAATTTCACTTGGTTGCCAATTTCTTCTTAATCAGCCGAGTTTTTTTAAGGTACTACCACCTCGAGCAAACCTATGATGTTTTGCCCACATTTTCTGCTTTAACCCTTTCCCAAACAAGACCTGGTTTTGACGTCCCAAGTAGAAATGGCTTGGGAAAACATTGAAACAAAAGAAGAAACTGCTGATAACCAGCAGTTTCTCCTTTTGTCTCAATATTTTCTAGGCCATATTTTACACAAATTCTATCTTTAAATACTTCCATTTTGTCATTTGTGGCAGTTTTTGAAGTGGATCACCCTAAAAATTTGCCGTTTGGGAAAGGGTTAAACAGAATTCAAGTTTACAACATTTTTGATGATTTTCTAAAATTGTTGTGTCGGATGATTCCAAGCAGTGTGTACATGTATGAATGGCCCCATTTGACTATGCATTAACAAATTCCCACACAAGAATTCTTTCTGACTCCCCATAAGTTAATGACATGAGAAAACATCCTGAGATATGAAGAAATTTCTTGTGAAAAACAATTCCTTCATTTCCCACAATGTTTTCTAACGAGAAATACCTAAAAACCTAAAATTTCATTCACATGAAATTGTCGACTGTAAATACTTGAATTTGGACCCGTCTAAAAGTTTTCCTTTGGTAATGGGTTAATTGTTATTCCAATTACGACTATAAATGATTAACGAGAATCACTAGCTCAGGATAAAAAGGATGTGTGATTGATTTTTTTTTTTTTTTTTTTTTTTGAAACTGGTCAATTCAATCTAATACCACGCATTCCCTCTTAATTATTTTGAATCTGTTCTATTTCCTAACAAGTCCTGGTTTTGTCCACAATAGAAACTGTTTCGGGAAAATGAGACTAAAGGGAGAAATGGTTCAGGTACTTAACGAATGTTCATGATGTCTCAGGAAAAAAAGATGCTATGCAAATTTCATTAGTGGTGGATTAGCTTAATGTACATGTAAAGATTGGCCCCTATCGTCAAGCAATCGATACATTGATTGAAAGTCGGCGATTTGCAAATTGTTTTACATCAATTCATACATGAATCATTCATGACATTTCTATTCATAACAGTGGGATAAAAAGATATTTCATCGATTTAACCCTTCCCCGAACAAGACCTGGTTTTGTTGTCCCTAAGAGATTTTTTGGGGGAAAACACTGAGACAAAACGAGAAAATGCTGATAATCAGCATTTTCTCCTTTTGCCTCATTTTTTTATGAGGTATATTGAACACAAATCCTTTTAAAATCAACATCCAGGTTGCCGTCTGAAGCAGCTCTGAACTTTGTCCACCCTAAAATTTGGCCGCGACCTTAGCGCAGTTGGTAGCGCACCTGCTTCTCATTCGAGAGGTCCCGAATTCGATACCCAGCCGCGGCTAATACCCTTTCTGACAAAATTGTCACCCACCAATGGGTTCGAAATCGTTAACCTAAGTGGGAGAGCAGCTGGAGGCTCGGTAAGGGTGTTGTGGTAGTACTGGTTTGAGAAACAACAGGAATCCATGGGTAGGTACTCCAGCCGCCGCGATATGACCCTGGTAGTTAAAAACGACGTAAAACCCCAATAAAATAAAATCAAACCACCCTAAAATTTTGTTCTTTTAGGAAGTGTAAGCCCTTCCTAAACGGCAAAAAACCAGACTGTTCCTATAGAAGAAAGCTGCTGCATAAGACAATTCGAGTTTTGATAAACGTACGATTTATGCACAATGTAACGCAAAAATTGGAGTTATGAGGAGAAAATGCTTTTTATCAGTATCTCCTTTTTAAAATCTGTTTTCATTTTTTATCAGAGATATGAAGAACGTAGGCTTAGGAGAGGGTTAGAAATAAGCTTGATTAAAAACAGCGACTCAAGATCGCATGTGAACTAACCACAATTCATAAACGCGAAACATTGAATATTCCTGGCAAAATCCTGGGAGTTTGATGTTTTTCACAAAAAGGAACGTTCAACATACTCCCAACTATATTTGAATTGATGACTTTTGCCAAGAAATAACGCTTTCAAATTGCTTTTATCCATCTTTTGTCCATTATTTTTAACATAATTTTGTTCATTTTAATTAAAAAATACCCCTTCCATATAGCATGCCCAGGACCCTTACACAAGCAAGACTGTTGGAAACACGCATTTTCTCAACTGGCTTCTACAATATTTGTAACTCATAACATTTAATTTGTAACATGTTACGCAAATTCTATCTTTATCAATATTGGACACATTTTCTTTCTAATTGGAAAAAGTACATTTTATCGCCGTTTAGAAATGGTTAAAAGAGCCGAGTCTATTTCGGCATCAGTTCAACAACAGGTCAGTCTGAGCATGCGCAGTTGTAGAGCTACAAATAAGTGGTACAGAACTGATTACATTCTAACTTTGTCATTTCAAGTCCAAACTATATGTTGTCGGTACTCATTTGAATTGTCTCGACGAGACGATTCAAATGAGTACCCACAACACGGGGTTTGATTAACATTAAGTGAAAGTATTCCATTTTGAAAAGCCGCCAACCTCTCTTCTATGTAGATCTGATCATAGCACGGTTATAGGTTACTTACTTTCCATTGACAATCAACTTCCCAGTTCCGTTACTAGGAAAACAAACAAACAAAAACACACGCAACAAATTACTGGTAGGTGAAAAGGATTCTGGCTTAAATAAAATGAACTTAATAAACTTGATATAAATTTTCTCTGGACAGAAACGACCTTTTAGGTAGTCTACCCCTAATGATATTCACAGGGCGTCCGAATTGTACGTTCGACGTCGTTTTTTAAAGGTATTGGTACCTATTCGGGCCGACGTCGTAAACATTCGGTGGTGGAAAGTTCCACCACCGAATGTTTTCGAGTTCGTCCGAATTATTACAACTTTGCGTACATGTATCTCATTAGCAATGGACTATCTTAAACATAATCATCACAATCAACTCACGTATTTTGCCCACGTAATTCCCAAACAGGGAACGGTCTAATTCCTTCTTCTTTTTCTTCCCAAGAAAATCATTTTCGTCGTCGTCGTCGTCCTGATTTTCGTCATAATTTATTCCTTCCTCACCGAGGTTGGTGTGTATATGAATAGCAACAGAGCCGTTCAAAATGATGAAGAAACTAAAATGAAAAAAGAATCATCATACCGTAAGTTAAGAATAAACCTCAAAATTTTCTCAAATTGTCTGAAAATAATACATCGGAAAAAGACCTTTACAAGAGCGAAAAGGTTTAGAAGTTGCCATAAATTATATGATTACTCGAATACAATGTACATCTATTGCTTTTGGTTTCACATTGAGTAAGATTTCAAGAATAACAACCCATCGTTAAATACCAAACATTTCGTGCATCTCAGGGCGTTATCGGTGACAACGAAAATATACGAAGAAACCCTCGTCAATTTTCATTGACACGGACGACGCCAGAAGTCCCACGAATTGTTTGGTATCTAACGATGAATGGAATACCTCAATAACTGTTTGAAGAAGCCTGACAAAGTCCAGAAGATGGCAAAATTTGCTTTACATTTCATTAAAATACATATTGCCAAGGTGGGGGCTGATCACGTGACACAACCGTTTTAGAGAATCGTCAATAATTCTGTTAATAATATGTGACCAATTTGAATTGGGTTTGACGCGCAGAAGGTGGAAAAGCGTTGACAATTTGCCGGATTTAGATCTTTGTCGACGACAAAATAAAAGTTTACTTCGTTTACTTTTTATCAGCCGATACGTATATAGACGATCTGCCACATCCAGGAAATTTTTGGCGTATTTCGTCGTATATATATGGAATCCAAACGTGAAAAGAACATATAGCTAAAGAAAAACAAGATAATAAATCATCTTACGTTATATAACAAAGATTGCATCAAAAGTCATTTAAAAAGAAAAAGCTCAAGAATTATAGATTTCAAAATAGAATTGGGTGAACAAATTAAAGACATTTCTCATCTTGCATCGTAAAAACTCATTTCGGTTCAGTCTAAAAAGAGGTTTTTCGCTGAAATTAAAACGAAAATAGACTGGACAAAGCATTAAATCGGAAATAAATAATTGTCTTCAATAAATTGACACAAGGAATCTTCCGCTTTCCCTTTCAAGTCAGCTTGTAACATTCTAAACCCGGAAATGACAGCCATTTTACTTAGCCCTTTCCTTAACAAGACCTGATTTTGACGCTCTTCAAATAAGTGGACAAGGGAAAAAATGAGGAAAAAGAAGAAAATGCTGATTACTAGCATTTTCTCCTTTTGCCTAATTTTTTCCTGATAAAATTGTTCACAATTGATATCTTTATAACACAATTTTGTACCTAACTTTAACCCATTACCAAACAACAAAATTTTGGACAGGTTCAAATTCAAAGATGTTGCAGATGACAATTTCAGTTTCAAGAAATTTAAAATCTTTTGGTCTTTTTTGGTAAAAACATTGTGGGAAATGAAGAAATTGCTTGTCACAAGCTATTTCTTCATTTTCCACGATGTTTTTCATAGCCGTTATTTTCTGAGGAGTCAAATGGAGTCATTGTGTGGTAATGGGTTAAAAAAGACAATTTCGAAATGTTTGAGATTTAATCCTTTCTCTCGTGGCATTATTACTAAATAGTTAAAATTAAAACTGGTTTTAGATGATAATTCGATTCTGTCGTGAACACTTTTGACACATGTACTAGTAATGCACTAAAAACTTTACAAAGTTGAAAACACTGGCCAGGCGAGTTATTATTCTATTTTCACAAGGTTTCCAAAGACCAAAGTGTATTTGGTAGTCAGAATCGTTTCTTGTTTGGCAAAGTATAAATGTGGAAGTGGTCATTTTCAATCAATGCCCAATCGCTCTTCTGTCAATTTGGATCTGTTGCCTGTCACCAAATGACAATTGACAAGATTTTGATTTTAGGTGCTTCCCATACAGCACAATACTAGACTTATTAAACATGTTGAAACCTACAACAGGGACAGTTATAGACTGAAATAGAATGAACTAACATTATAACTGCAAAATTAGCTCCATAATTAGCTCTTCTATAAATGACGTAATAACTTACCACGTCTTCGTTTTCTTGCTTTATGACGTTTATGACGTAATTACTTGCCAACTACCTTTGTCCCCCCTGCTTTATGGCGTCATAATCTATGAATAGCTTTTCTATTTATGGCGTAATTACTCTCCAATCACCTTTGTCTCTTGCTTTATGACGGCATACATGTAACCTATAAATAGCTCTTCTATCATTAACGAAATTACTCACATGTCACCTCTCCTTTTTTATGAAGACATTATCTATAGATATCTTCTCTATTAATGACGTAATTACTCACCAATCGCCTTTGTCCCCTTGCTTGATAACGTCATAATCTATAAATAACTCTTCTATTAATGGCGTAATTACTCACCAATCACCTTTGTCCCCTTGCTTGATGACGACATAGTCTCGTTTACACGTCATAAACTGACAATTCTTCAGAATATCTTTTACGATCTCTGAAATAATTGTAAATTTATAAGAATAATCTTTCATCTGTTTACAAATGTTATGCAGGCCCGCAGGAACAGGGGCTAGGTGATTGAGCCCAACTGCATATAAAAGTTCTTCCTACGGACTTTGCACCATAATTTCATGCTCTTAACTGTGACATAGCAAATGGGCCAAACGTCTATTTCTAGCGTATATCTCTTGGTATATTTTACTTGCTCACGAGCAATTTTTACACGTGCGCGTGCATGCGTAAAATGTAGTACGAGTGCCCTTAAAATTTAAAAGTGCATGCGTATTTATTTTTAAAGTATGCACAAGTAAATCTTACGACAGATAAGACAAGTACTATCAAATCTAACTTAGTAAAAAAGTATGTACTTTTTCAAAACAAAACAGAAATGTCATCGTCTTATTTTCGAGTTGTTGTAGACTCTGGTATCATTTGTCAAACAACACTTGCGAAATATTCTGCGTGAGAAATGATGCCTAAAAGCATGCGGTACAATGAGATAAGACGACTTTATCATAGTTAACCTAGTTATGGTGACCTTTCCAAACTAAAAACAAAACAGATAAACTATGGATCATAAAATTTTGTTTTTCTCATTTTTATTTTTGTTAATTTTGGATTTTAGTCAAGGTAGTATACTTAACATATACCCGCAAAAGTTTAAAACTTTCCCGCGCGGCAAAATAAAATGAAAAAAATAGACAGGTCCAATATGAAAGGTGTTGCAAACGACAATAACTATTGTCACGCTGATAGTAACTATTGTCATAAACATATCGTCGCTTTTCAACAAAAATCTCGTAACTGCAGCTTGTTTTAAAGGGGCTCATTCTATGTTTTTATGCTTCCGAACTGTTCGGGAACTCATATTTGTGCATGGAAAAACAATTAGCAATGCATAAAAACCTCAATCTGCGAAAAACATCTTTCCTTTGCTATAGATCAATCCTTTACAAGAGTGTTTACACATTCTATTTTTACTTCAAAACAAGACAAGGTCAAGGTCAACGAGACACACCTCCGCGTTATTAACACACCTTACAACCGGCTGTGTCGATGACATGACATTATTTGCGAGGAATACGTGAAAAGGTTTATTTTGTACAAGCACTGAACATTTATACGCGTATTTATCAACTATAGAATACCAAAGATCCTTTCGTTTATTTATAAAAGTTAATTAATTTGACCTACCATGCACATGACATCAGATGCCGAATCTGTCTTCGCTGACTTTCTACGCAGCCGGTTGTACGGCGTGTTAAATCTCGCTGAGCACAGATGACGTATCTCTGACGCAATTGATTTTTGAAGGTTGGGCATATACATGTAGCCGTTACAAAACAAAAACAAGGACGACCAGCATGTTATTAATTGACTTGGATTTTAAAACTTAATAAAGCTTAGTGAGTGCTAAGAATGGAGATAAGTGATCTACCCCTTCAGGTTGGTAATTTCATACGTTATTTCTGGTTTGTAATTATTGTGCCATTTGTATTTTCGACAGCCTAGCTCGTCCCCCTTTAAGCTGCAGTTACGAGATTTTCGTTGAAAAGAAGCAATATGTAACCATTGTACTTTTTGTAGGAAAACAAAGACATAGATTAGCCTGCACATACAAGTAGGTGCAGGTTGATCTAAGTCTACACCCCCTTTATCACGGCGAGTATTCACGTAAGACAACAATTTAAAAAAAATGTTATTCCTTTTGTTAAAGGGGGAATGGCACTTAAAATCATGCAAATTTTCTGAGAACTTTGTACAAAATAAATATGTATTATGAAAATATGGCCTTTAAATTGCACCTATGCCAAATCTTAGCTTTCTATCTTGTGTATTGGCTAGGATGTCGACGGATTTAAAACCCCATATGTTCCATTATTGTAAATATTATACCCGGGACAACAAATCATGGGGTTTTAAATCCGTCGACATCTAAGCCAATACACAAGGTAGAAAGCTAAGATTTGGCATAAATGCAATTTAAATACCATATATTAATAATATATATTTATTTTTTTTGTACGAAGTTTTCGGAAAATTTGCAAGATGTTAAGTGTTATTCTGCCTTTAATACTTGGTCCATTAGAATTCAATTGGAAGTAGAAAAGTTGGATAAAGAGATTAGCTAGATGTGGTAGATCTGCTAAAAATTGGCAGATAAAACACTATCAATGGCCGACAAAAATATGGGTTGTCGTCAATAACCTATTTATTAGCTGACTTTAAAAGATCATTCGCTTGTCATTTTATAGCATTTTCTGTGTATAACCGTTGAAATGTTACTACTTATTTAAAAAATGTCGAAAACGCTGTGATGTCTTAACGTGATTCCTCGCCGTGATTATTGTGAAATCTCTGGTTTTCAACAAAAACCTCGTAACTGCAGATTAAATTAAGCTGCAGTTACGAGATTTTCGTTGAAAAGCGACAAAATGTAACGGAGATTTCTCTCTGATCCGAGAGTATTATAACTTTGACTTTTCCAGGAAATATAGACAAAGATCAGGCTGTATAAAAGAACAACCCGATCTTAGTCCATACGTTATCATACTAGATCTGTACATAGGAGCAGTTTGGTATTAGTCTACACTTTTTATCTCATTTTCATTTAGACAACGACTGCCATGTTCACATCATATTTGTATAATAAGCATTTCAATGTTTATTCACTTTTATACTGATTTCTTTTACATGCAGCCCATCGTCGCTTTTCAACAAAAACCTCGTAACTGCAGCTTGTTCTAAGCTGCAGTTACGAGGTTTTTGTTGAAAAACAGCGGCATGTATAGATCAACCTGAACATTATGCATTCTAATTTTCATTTACATTTTATATATAGTTTTCATGGGAATGAAGACTGTCGATAAGATCATAGTTGGATAGTTATATTATTCTTTTTAGCTCTTTCGAGATTTCAGATTGTTTCCACTTGTGTAGTTTTTAGGCTAACCAGTAGAATATGTTGTCAATACAGAATGGGGATCGACTTTGATCATATGTCGTGCTAAAATTAGACTCGTTGATACATATGTAGATTTGATTTTAGCATCGTGCTTTTTCGACTCTACGCCATTGTTTACTTAAGCCGCGTTCCCATTGCCGACCAAATCAACTCGATCAACTCGATCGCCTAAATTCCCCGATCAAACCCGATTAAACTCGATCAAATGTATTTACACGACTTCTTCTTTATTTCTTGTCGATTAATTCCCGATCATTTTGCCGACCGCGCTCGATGGTCCCGATCACTCTTGCCTACCAAGCTTGATCAGAACTCGATCGCTTGATCGAGTTGATTTGGTCGGCAATGGGAACACGCTTTTAATAGAATCGACTTCTAAATTGTGATGATGTTAGCATTCAACAAAGGCAAACATCAGTTTGAACATGTAAGCAATCTGATCTTAGTCTACATTTCATTATGTAGCCCTGCCAGTGGACAAAGCCTGCCAAGACGTGCATATTTGGATATTCGATGGATCTGTGGATTGTAAATATTTGGTTGAAGAGTCCCACTACGGATTACATCGTAATCCGGACAAATGGTGTAACGGATATAGTCAGACAGAATGTTGTGAGACATGTGCTCTTCTGAAAGAGGTAAAAAGCGATGAATTCTGTGCTAAAAATAGACTTGGTTTGCCATTATACGTGTATATTGATACATTCTCGGTGTTGTAATAAAATATCATAACTACGGCTTGAATCAAGTCGTAGTTACTAGATTTTATAACAAAACATGCGGAATACTATTGTTTGTCCGAGATAACGTCATGATGAACTGGATAAAATCGTCACCTACATGTATTAACCCATTTCCAAACAACAAAATTCCAGACTTGTCCAAATTCAAAGATGTTGCTGACATTAATTTTGAATGTTTTTCATTGTACATTTTTTCTGTCTTTTAGGGAAGAAAATATTGTGGGAAATGAAGAAATTGCTTGTCACAATCAATTTCTTCATTTTCCTAGATGTTTTTCAAAGTCGTTATCTTGTAGGTAGTCAAAAAGAGTCATTGTGTGGGCATGGGTTAACAAATATACATGTATTTAGCCACAGTGTTGTGAGACGTGTGCTCTTCTGAAAGAGGTAAATAGCGATGAATTTTGTGCTAACATATTCTGGGTTTATAGCTCACGATAAATGACCTGGCAGAGCGTTCCTAGCTGATGGATAGAGGTGCTGTGCAAGGTCAGTTATCGTGAGCTATGCCTTTGAATATTGATGCTTTATCGGTGTTGCTATTAAATTTCGTAACTAGAGATTCTATCGAGCTTTATCGAGCTTTAGTCGTGGGGTTTTAGATTTACTCCAGCGAAATACCACTGTTTGTCCGAAATTATGTAACTGTTTACTTGACAAAATTGATACCTATTAAGGTATTCCATCCATCATTAGACACTTAACGCTTCGCCCAACTATGGGCTTCATCCCTGGCTACGGAAAGTGGCGATAGTACCCTTCGTCAATTTCCGGGTGTCATCCATGGCAACGGCAATTGACGGGGGAATTTTCGTCAATTTTCGTTGCCAACGATGGTGCCCGAAGATGCATAGAGATAGATGAGATACCTTAACTATTTCCTTTATCTAATTATCTATTTATCTAATTATCTATTTATCAATTCATTGTCCTTTTAGATAGAGAACATTATGGTACAAGAAAACATTACTTGCTACAAGCAATTTCTTAATTTACAATAATATTTTCTAAAGCCATTATCTTTTAGAGAGTCAAAAAGAGTCAATGAACTGGGTGAACAAAACTTAAATGTACCCTAAAAAACTAGACGTTAAGACATTCATTCATTTTTTATATTCCTTTTCAGCAAAATAAAATCAACTAAAGAAAAACAGAAAGAGACTGCCTGGATTTTCAATGTACTTAAAGCGTTATTTTATTAAAGAAGCTAAATAATTTGTGATTTGTGTGTGTTTTTGTGTAATTCTATATATTCTGTTTATCTTGTTCAAATAGCATCACAACATATTTTATGTTGTTTTTCGTCGCTTCCAACAATTAGTTATGTCAATTCGACAAAATTTACTATGATTAGGGATCCTTTCAGGCATTTGAAAGCAACATTTGACAGAATTTTTTACGGAAGAGTATGAGAACATACTGGCGCAGGCTGATCAAGATCCATGTGGGTCTCAAAGCCCCACATGGTCCCTTTTTCCCAGATCTCTGTGCATAAGAGCGTGAATTTCCTGAGTTTGACCCGACAGAGGAGGTTGATCATGGACATTTTAATGAGCAAAAACATCAGCACGATTTCCAAAGAAGCAAAATCGAGAGGGACTAACCAAAGTAAAGTCATCTGTATTCAATCTAAATTCGTGAAAAATAAATAGGCGAGGGCCTAGAAAAGGAACTCTATTAGCATCATGTTGGTGTTATTACAAAATCTCGTAACTACAGCTTGTTTAAAGCTATAGTTGCGAGATTTTGCAATAAAACTGACGATTTGAGACTGTCCAGTTTCAAGATCAGACTCTGTCTGAGTACAGGCTAATCAGGGCCTTCGAGGCTCTCTTACAGTTGCTATAGGTCTTGAAGTAGCTGTAAGAGAACAACACGGATCTTGATCAGACTGTGCGTAAGCACAGGCTGATCTGGATCCATGTTGTTCTCAAAAGGTATAAGGACCCTTTATCCAAATCATGGCTCGTATATCAAAATTAAAAGTAGTGATATTTCAAAGGGTTCACTGACCCCCATTTCAGCCCATTTTTTTCGAAAAGTTATATTTGGCGTAAAAGCAAAAAAAAAATGGCTTTTGATATAGATTTTTTTTTTCAAAAATTTTGCTTTATTTGTTTCCAACAATTACTGAACTGTTGCCTTTAGACTTTTTTTCAATCTGATAAATAACATTTTTCAAATAATAGTCAATTTTGTGAAAAGGGTCATAAATAAATTCAATCAAACACTGAAATTTACCAAAGTGGTGTTCGTTGTTTACCGAATCTTTAAGTAAACGATAAACGCGAGCCTTTTGAAAGTTTTTAATTATTCGGTACAGAAAAAATTAATTGAATTTCATAAAAATGTCAAAACACTGTACAAAAAGAAAATACCGACCCTTTTATTAGTCTGAATACCTAAACGATCTTTTGTATTAATCAAATTTGATAAACCCTTTCCCAAACAAAAGATGGAAAGATAACATGTTAGAAATTATATTATAAAACCTTTTGAGGAAAGAAGAAATGCTTATTTATAGAATTTTCAGCATTTTCTCTATTTCCTCTAAATTTCATTTGCTATTGCTTACACGTACAAAAAGAGTTTGTTATGCCGACATCTAAAAAGTCGAATTTCTGTCTTAGTCCACTTGAACAAGTTGCCCCTACCTCAGCAATGGTTATCAAATCATTAAACAAAGTTGTTTGAAACAAAAATTAATATTGCCATTGAAATGAAGTAGGAAAATGAGAGAAATTGGTCCTTTCGACAATACAATGTCGAATTCCAAAGTATGGTTAATCTGCATGTGATGTTTTTAATCTTGCAGGTGTCTCACACCTGCAAGATTCGAACCAACGCATGCAAACTTATATTGACATAATTAACACACTTTTCTTTTTGTTTACATCGATAAAATTTGTAAGCATCTGTCATAATATCGTGACTGTCTCACACTTGCAAGATTCGAACCAACGAATGCAAAATTGCATTGAAAATGAATTTTCACATCTCCCCCTTGTTTACAATGGTAAGATTTGTAAACATGTTTCATAATGTCAAAACTTAAATATACTAGTACTTACCTGCTTTTTGAGATTTGAAGAGTTCGGATTTCTTCCTGAACCATGGCAAGATTTGTTCGATTTCAACCTCGGACCGCTCATCCGGGGCTTTATTCACAGTTGAGATCACCTTTTCGTACAACAGCGACATTTCTCCGGAACAGGTGCGCGTTAATCACGTGATTACATTACCACACAACCAATCAATTTTAACAACGAGAATGATTGTTTATTTCAGTTTCACGCACAGTTAAATCACATGACAGTCATCTATTGACCAATGATAAGTCTCGATTTCTTTTCAAATTTTCGATAAACATCCCACCAATAAATTACACGTCCAAAAGTCTACAATGGCCCTTTCATTGTTTCGTATGTATAATTTATGCTGTCATCCTTTCTTCTCTATTCACTTGTTCAAGTGGTTTTCTGCAATAAAAAAGACACATCCTTGTTAAAATGCAAAAGATTCGCTGAATTCGCACGTCCGGCAAATTAATTACACATCTAAGTTGAGTTAGTTTAACAGTTGACACACATTCTCTTTAAGTCAAAGGACCTGTCAAAATACTTCGATATAAGACTATTCGTAGTTCGACATAACCGATGTTTATACAAAAAATGTGAGAACGAAAATCTCTCGCATTCTGCTATAGTCCAGTCATGACATTATGGCACATGTTTACAAATTTACCGATGTATACAAGGTGAAAGCATTCTAATTTTGTTTTCAATACAATTGTGTATGCATTGGTTCGAAACATCACATGCAAAATTAAAGTCGTATGGAGTGCGATATCGTGCTGTTTACATAAATTAGGTAGTTCCTTTCGTAAACGTATGCTGCAATATCGTTACCGAATTATTAGTTGAATATATCCTTGTATGATTGACATGTAGTCTACAAACGAGCAAGGAATTTCTCAAAATAAGAAATTTCTCCATTTTCTATGATATTTTTTTTTCGTCATTATCATGTTCATGGTTAATTTAAAGAAATATTAATTTTCGAACAATTTCTAGGCTATTTTGATAACAATCAATATTGAAGAACATAGATCTATATGATATTTTAAGCTTGCATAAAATGCTTCAAATATGAACGAAGGCCACATTATTCCACAGAGCGGAGTCATTAATAGCTGGCGTGTTCGAATATCAATGTTGGTAGTACTAATCAAGTTGGTTAATTAAATATTACTGGAAAACGTCCAATCGCCTGGCAGTTCTGCGATCACGTGACAATTCAGGCCAATCGCAGACTTGCCAGGCATTCGACAGACATTTTTTGGGCGTCGTTCCACTCATGGCGGTTTCTTTCAAGGCCGCCCATCCATGTTTTTGGATTTGACAATTGTTGACTTAACATTCATGTTAAAAATGTTTATGGTTGCGACATTTCCATTAAAATGTCCTCTTCAGTCAACACTGTCTTGCTGAATTACTTGCGGACCCTACCCTGGTTGCGTGAAGCCGAGTCTCGTAAATTAACTTCGATCAACGCTGCTTTTCAACGAAAACCTAGTAACTGCAGCTTAAAACAAACTGCAATTACTAGGTTTTCGTTGAAAAGCGGCAAAACAGTAGTTCGAGATAACCAGTGTCAACTGTAATGTTCAGTACATTTCGATATTCTGATCAACCGTCCGTTCATATTAATCGCCAATTTCTACAGTCAAAAGAAAAAGACGCGCCATAGAAGATAAATCACTTTTCGTTAGTTGGAGACCAAAAACCCGTAACAGTAGGTTAAAAAGCTAGAGTTACAAGGTTTTGATTCTATTGTCCAGCAAGATTAACCCGGGACATCTGCATATGTAATGACCCCACTTCGGTCATGTTTTGATTAGACACTCAACTAACGGAATTTGCACACGAAAATTAAGTTGTCCCGGGTTAATTTTGGTGGACAATAACCGATGCTCTATGTATTTTATACAAATTGTTTTCAATACTAAATGCAAACAATTACAAAAGTGTCTTCAATGTCTAATACAAACATATTGACTCCATCACACGCATACATCCAATATACAAAACGATATATCCGAATTTTACCAATTTGTTTTGGGGTGGTATTCACCTACCAGTCTTATTCTAAGCATTTAATCCTTTCAGAAAATGTTGATGATTGACATTTTTCTACTTTGGCTTAATATTTGTGATGTATATAGTTTATTTTATCATGTATATACGGAATCCTGTTTCCGCCATCCATTTTTCCAGGAAAATTGAGTTTGGGAAATGTAGAAACATGTATGTAATATTCGAAACCACTATCGACCACTATGTCGTTTGCATCAGCTTGTGAATTGAAGTAGTCAAAAATGTAGTTTTGAAAGGGTTATTTTTCCGAAAACAAGAGATGATTTTGACGTCCCTATTATGAAAGACTTGAGAAAAGATCTAAACAAAAGAAAAACAAATGCTGGTAACCAGTATTTTCTTTTTTTGTCTCAATACTTTCTCCGCTAAATTGTACACAAATCTTATCTTTATCAACATCAATTTTGATGTCTGTAGTAGCCTTCAAATAGGGAACGATTTTATCCAGTTGAGTCTGACGTTATTTCGGACAAACAATAGTATTTTGTAGGTGTTGTTATAATATCTTGTAACTACGGCTTGATTCAAGCCGTAGTTACAAGATTTTATAACAACACATTTTTGACACAAAATTTATTGCTATGGTACACTCTGAAATTTTGTCGTTTGAGAAAGGGTTAATCCATTACCACACAGTGACTCTTTCTTGACTCTCCAAAAGAAACTGGCTATGGAACACATTGTGGAAAATAAAGAAATTGCTTGTAACAAGCAATTTCTTCATTTCCCACGACATTTTCCATACAACATTATTAACAAATTTACTTTTTCATTCATTTTTAGTTGTCGTCTGCAACATCTTTGAATTTGGACAAGTCGAGATTTTGTCGTTTGGGAAAGGGTTAATCAATATAGACACGGTTGATTAATGCGATCTGATTGAAAATTGTATAATAAAGGTTTGCATACAAAAGGCACTTGGTCGCATTACATTCACTATGGATGCAAATAAGCTTTGTAAAAGTATGCATCTAAAAATGCATCTTCCAATTAAATAACGATAAAATTGAATTTTAGAAAATGTTCGATTTTTTTGTGTAAACCCCCTTCCCAAATAACCGAATTTACCCTTTCTCACAAAATGACACCTTGCGCTTCCCTACAAGATAAAGATTTTGAAAACAATATTGTGGAAAATGTAGAAGTTACTCGTTACAAGCAACTCCCCCTTTTTTATCTCTAAATGTTTTTACATCCAAAGACAAACATGTATATAAAAATTCCATACACTTGAAATTGTCGTCTGCAACATCTTCTAATTTGGACTAGTCTTAAATTATACCGTCTGGTAATGGATTAAAGGTTTTTCCTATTACAGATATCGCAGACGACAAGTGAATCTACCTAAATACAGCTGACTCTCGTTATATGTCGAAACCGGATTAGTAGAATTTCTGCTTAATTCGAAGTGAAAATCTGATCCCCTCCACATAAATGGATATTAAAAATGTTTAACTTAGCATTTTTCGTCATGGAATTAATAAAGCCATTGAAATTTAGGACTGAAAGAAAAGGAATTTTCCTACTAAATATATGTTTCAATTATAAACGTACTTGATGAGCAACAAATCTAAACATTTTGATGAATCATTTTAAGGTATTCCACCCATAATGAGATTCACACGACATTGGAATTAGTCGGGCGACGTCGAATACAATCGGCGGTGGAACGTTCCACCGCCGATTGTTTTCGACGTCGCCCGAATAGGTTCGGAAACGTATCGACGCTGCTAGAAAAAAAACCAATATTTTATGAATTTCAAAATGATCACATTACGGGTATTCTACCTCAATCCAAACTGAACAGAATATCAAATCATTCGAAATCGGACCGAATATCTCTCGTTGTAAAACGCCGTTTCCTACGACTTCGAAACAACGATTTTCAAAACAACGATTTTGAACTGTACAATATTTCGTCCCCTGAATGCAAGAAGGTGCTAAGTGTATAATATACACTTAGCACGTTCTTGCTTTCGGGGGACGATTTGTATGTAATTTCAGAGCAAACATTGTGATCAAAACAGAAACCCATTTTGAGTCCGTTGTCAAAAGAGGGACTAGAGTCGATCCTTTTCGCACTTTCTAGAAGGCCCCTTTAACCCGTTCCAAAACAACAAATATTTAAGGTGTTTCAAGTCGAAATATATTTCAAACGCTAAAATTGATATAAATAAAGATAAGACGTGTGTTAAAAATATCATGGAAATGATTGAGCCAAAAAGAAAAAAATGCCGATTATCAGCATTTTCTTTCTTGCCTCAATGTTTTCCCAACACTATTTACGCGATACAGATTATCTACATTTATCTATTGTTAATTAGTTTCTCGTTTCTTTGTTTGTTTATCTATCATTCTTTTCGTTCTTTATTTTTTAAAATTATCGTGACATTTTTAGGAATTTGTCAAAGAACACATTAACTTCTTGATTTGATAAAGAGCAGAAAATTAATGGAATAAAAATAAAAACTGTTAAGATTAAATGTATAGAACAATAAAATCTATTTCGTCCATTTGATTAGATAAATAAAATCTTATTATGACCAAAGTGGTAACACGAGGTTAACCCATTACCAAACGGCAAAATTGTAGACTGGCACGAATTCAAAGATGATGCAGACGACAATTTTAAGTGAATGATATTTTACATTTTATGGTCTCTCTTGGTAGAAAATATCGAGGGACACGAAGAAATTACTTGTAACAAGACATTTCTTCATTTTACACAATGTTTTCTAAAGCCATTATCTTTTAGAGAGTCAAAAGGAGTCATTGTGTGGGAAAGGTTTAAGCATTCTAAAAGTCTAAATGCATTAAAGTGACATTTCAGAATTTTTTGTCTAAATTTTACTTTTATTTTTATCTGAAAGAGCACATTTCCTTATGGAAATTCTGAAAATTTCAAGCCAAAATATTGCGCCGTTTACGAGAAATATATATTTTTGTGTTAAAATTGAACGAATTGTTGTGGACAACAGTTCGGATTTATATGCAATTTATCGATTATGTCTCAACTTTAAACGCGTGTTTCTCGCTTATTGGCAACAACTTAAAAAAAACTAATAGTATTTATACTCATTAAAATAACCAATCTTGGCATCAAGACGTACTTTAAAAAATTGAAATTGGAATGAAATGTCCCTTTAATAAGAATAGAACGTTGTGAGTTTTCGAATTATCTGGTATGTCTACTTTTATTCATTTTGCTTTTTTGTGCCAGAAAATAATCTTTAACCCTTTCACAGAAGAACAAAGGACCAGTCGAAACTAACAGTTAAGCCCAGATATCAAAATAAATGTTACTTGAAAGAGATGATGATCAAGCGTAGAAAAACATAGTATGAAAAAAAAAGACAGTGTTTTCTTATTTACGCGTGTTTTTAAAATAGTTTTATCCTCGTTTATTTAAATGGAAGGTGTTATTTGGGAAAGGGTTGACGTACTGATAAAAGAACAAGCATCGATATTTTTGCAGACCATTGCCTTTTCAAGTGTTGACGTTTCTTGGACATTCTTTCCTGAGAAAAACAAAGTACTCGTAGCTATCTCCTAATGATTTTATCTTTAGATTAGTTAAATCGAATTGCTGCTTCTGTCAAACTGAAATTTGGCCACTTCCATATCAATTGGAATGGAATAAAGGATAACAAATTTGTATCTAAAATAAGTTTCGTACAAGCAAATAGAAAAATCGCAGACAAAAGGAAGAAATGTAGACATGTGTAAAGTATATAATATTTACTTTACACATGTCTACATTTCTTCCTTTTGTTTTAATATATTATATATTAAGACTGTTATTAATCAAGACATGGTTTTGACTTCTGTAGCAGAGTCTGCGGAGGAAACATTCAGGAAAAGAAAGATAACGCTGATATTGGTATTTCTTTTTTGTATCAATATTTCATGTGTTAATCATACAAATGTAAGGTATGTGAAAAGTTTAATTTGACATATGCAATACCTTTAGAATAAGGCTACCAAACGACAACAAATACATGGGGAAAGGGAAGATAATTCTACCTGCCAGGATGATTCATTTTGACTTCTGGCTAGGCTTTTTTTTTTAGTTGTTGGTGTTTTTTTTTTTTTTTTTTTTTGTTTGTTTGGACATGTCACAAGTTTGTTATTTAGGAAAGAGTTAATAGACCGCGGACCTAACAAAATGCTGATAAAATTATAGTATTGATTAAAATAATGGAATTCTATAAATAAAGGTCAAAAGAGGGTCAGGGTTTACGAATGAGTGACCGCAGTGTCCAAAGATAGTTTTATCATTCTTTCTATACCCTTTCCCAAACAAGACCTAGCCCTGGTTTCTCGAAAAAAAAAAACTTAAGTACGTTCTCAAACTCTAGTCTGAGCATCGTTCTCAAATCAAACGAAATCCACGTGAACTTCATTCGAATACCTTTCAACGTTGAGAAGTATTCCATTGAAGTTGAGCATGTACTCATGAGTATGTCGTGTTTTTTTTTTTTTGTTTTGTTTTTTTTTTCGAGAAACTAGGGTCTGGTTTTGAAGTAAGGCTTGGAAAAAAAATGAGACAAAAGAAGAAAATGCTGATAACCAGCATTTTTTTCTTTTGTCTCAATATTTAATGTGAGGCATCATGCATAAATTCTGTCTTTATTGATACCTATTTTGCTCTCTGCAGCAGCTTTGGAATGAGGTTACCGTAACAATTTGTAGTCTGGCAATGGGTTAAACAAGATTTTTAAAAGGCTCTCCCAAACGACAAACTTCAGGGGTGGTCCAAATTGAAAGTTGTTGCAGACGACAAAGGAACATTAATGCAAAATGGATATGTGCCTTTTATAGCATAGAGAAAATATTGAGACAAAAAGAGAAAATACTAATTATCAGCATTTTCTTTTTTTCCTCAATGTTTTTTTAAGCATCAGGGATGTCAAACCAAGTTCTTATTTGTGTAAGAGTTTCCCCAAAAAGCCTTTTTTGACGTGCTTAAGATAGAAATTTCCAGAAATCATTGATGGTAAAAATGTATTAACCTATTACCAAACAGCCTCATTTTAGGCTGGTCCAAATTCAAAGATGTTATGTTGCAGACGACAATTTCAAGTTAAAGAAATTTAAAATTTTATTGTCTTTTGGGTAGAAAACATAATGGGAAACGAAGAAATTGCTTGACACAAGCAATTTCTTCATTTTCCATGATGTTTTCCAAAGCCATTATCTTGTAGGGAGTCGAAAAGAGTCACTGTGTGGTAATGGGATAACAGAAACGAAAGAGGGCAGATCGGACGAACTTTCTTCTTTTCCTTCTATATTTCCCTGAAAATACGACGAAGCCAGGGCAGATATCACGAGAGCGAGATTGAAAATTGCTATACCCATGATATAGCAAATTTTGGAGGAAAAGGAGGTAAATTTATAGGACGTCGGAATTGCTCTTGCGACATCGTAAACATTCGTTGTATATTCAAATCACTCATAAATGATACATGTACGTGCATTACCCGTTGGGTGAAATCGGCACTTTCCGCCTACCGCCGAATGGTTACGACGTCAACGAACAATTTTGACGTCATTCGTGTGAATCGTAAAACAGACTACGTTGATGGTATTCTACCTCAACGATTTTTGAATTTTAGACTTTTTCGATTGAAAATCGTTGCAGACGACATATCTGATAGAAATGACAGAAATCGTAAAAAAGAACGTAATAAGACAAAGAAAATATTTAGGCAAAAGGAGAAAATGCTGATAAATGCTGATTCATCAGCAATTTCTTCTTTTGGCTCAATAGTTTCAATGAGAATGTCTTTTGGAGACGTCAAAATTAGGATTCGTTTGGGATAAGTTAAAGTAGACCATTTTACTGTGACGAAATTCCTGCAATGCTCATCTTAGTTTCAAAAACTGATTTAAAATGGATTAGACATTCAAATTGTGTGGTCTAGCATTAGATAGGTATAAAGTATAGGTTTTCACATTTTTTGTATAAACCGTTTTTTCAAAACAATCTCTTTTCAATCTTACCTTTTTCAAAAATGTTTGAAAAACATTGAGTGACAAGCGCAGATCCAAGTAATTTTCAAAAGTGGGGTGTTCGTTGTTTTTTTTTGTTTTTTTTTTTTGGGGGGGGGGGGGGGGTGATAACCAGCATTTTCTTTTTTTTTTTCAATATTTTCTTTGCTATGATATACACAGATTCAGTTTCACTTTCCATCAATATCAATTTTATTTTCTACAACAGCTTATATACTGAAGCGTACCGCATTTTGTTGTGCTAGAAAGGCTTTCAACATTGTGTCTTTTTTGATAAATTATATATTTACAAAAGTGTGTTTGTTTGATTATCATAAAAGGAAAACATTTGCCCAGACCATGTTTCACATTAGCTTATTTACAAAGTGTCCTTTTTTGGAGAGAGGTAGTTTAAGGTCATATATCGTCGCTTTTCAACTAAAATCTCGTAACTGCAGCTTGTTTGAAGCTGCAGTTACGAGGTTTTTGTTGAAAAGGTGACAAAAATGATCGTACATGTTATCCAAACGACTGGTCGATTGTATGGGGTTTTACGCGATTTTAAAGTGACATTTCAGAATTTTTTGTCATAAATTTTACTTTTATTTCTATCTGAAAGAACATATTTCCTTATGAAAATTCTGAAAATTTCAAGCCAAAATATGGCGCCGTTTACGAGAAATTCATATTTTTGTGTTAAAATTGAACAAATTGTTGTGGACAACAGTTCGGATTTATATGCAATTTATCGATTATGTCTCCACTTTAAATGCGTGTTTCTTGCTTACTGGCAACAACTTCAAAAAACTAATAGCATTTATACTCATTAGAATAACCAATCTTGGCATCAAGACATACTTTAAAAAATTGAAACTGGAATGAAATGTCCCTTTAAACGTAATCTCAGTCATATTAGTGGCGACTGGAGAATCTAATTATGCATTCCAAGTGTTTCTCTCAGCGGCCGCGGCCATGGCGCAGTTGGTAGTGCATCGAACTCTCGCTCATGAGGTCCCTGGTTCAATCAATCAATCAATCAATCAATCAATCAATCAATCAATCAATCAATCAATCAATCAATCAATCAATCAATCAATCAATCAATCAATCAATCAATCAATCAATCAATCAATCAATCAATCAATCAATCAATCAATCAATCAATCAATCAATCAATCAATCAATCAATCAATCAAAGAACACTTTGAGTGAACTAATGAATCACTGTCGATTTTCTCTTGTTCAAGATATGATCAGAAGCAAAATTACTTTTCTATGATATTTGATTTTTAATATTTTCTTAAATGGCTTCTAACGGCACACGGCTGTATTTCATAAGGACTGATTTTATCAAAATGACATGAAATGTAGACTTTTCAAATCTGGTGCTAAGATGCCGCTAAAAATGGATATTTATAAACAGGTATATTTTTTTCAAAAGCAAATGAAGAAAATACTGGTTGATATTATCTTTTCCCTTCATTTTTCATATCTTTTTCTATCTGAAATGTCAAAGCCAATGCGTATTTAAGAAAGCGATGAAAATACAAAATTACCTTTAATATAAGATATATTTTCCAAGTAATCTTTTTCATTCGGCCGAACCACATTTACTGTAGGCCTATATCCCGATGAATGCTTTAACAGTTTTGAATTAAAGATCAATAATAAATCGTTGCTCCATAGAAAACATAAATCTGACCACATGTCAGGCTAAAAGAGACCTTCGGAGAATTGTGAAAAGTATCAAACCTAGTCAGTCTGCGCGAATTGTGCAGACTGACTAGAGTCGAACCTCTCACCCTAAAGTTTGTTTCTTCTTTGTTTTTTGGTCCTACAAATATCACTGTGTTGTAAGTTGTCCGATAGATTTGTGTAGTTTGTACGGAAGTTTTGAGTGGTCAATCAAAGATGGCGTCCGTGGAAAATCGTGAGAGGTGGGTGTCTTAGTTTTTCGTCGATAATTTCCTTAAATGGCCGTATCTTGTCTTGATACTGATATCATCGTACAGGAGAAATGTATACCTATTCACGATGCTATATGGCCAAGTACCAGTGTTGTCCTATCGCCTTTGGTCGTAGTGCAAAGACAGCCCAACACGGAAAACTTTTTTCGAAGCGAAAAAGTTGGCCTTTTAAGGACGATTACATAGTGAACAGCGAACAAGGGAACAAACTATTGCTCTAACTTGGATGTTTTTAACATGCTCTTTTCTATGGTCACCGTCATTGTACGCAAAAATGTCCAGAATGACCACAAATGCTATGTTTACTAAATGGTCAAACAACGGTGTAGTCACAGTGAAAATATGCAGACACAACGGTGCAGTTTCTGTGTTATCTGAACGGTGTAGTTATTATTTTCATAACAAATTGTGAACGGTGTAGACTTAGTATGTTGTATAGGGCGAAACAGCTCTAACACCTAGCAGATCAGATGCAGCTCTGATTTATCTCCCTCAAATACTTTGGTCTTAGAAAACCCAGTTCTCTCCCTTGATGAAAACGCCGCCATCCTCAAAGTAGACGAAAACAAAAGTTAAGGAAATATGCCGTATTCTCTTTTCTTCATTGACATAAGCATAAAACAGTTCAATGTATGTTTAATTTAATTTTCGGGAGACATTTTTTTGCTATTGAATAAACTTCTGACGGATATGATAATCACAAAAATACCATCAGAAAATATTAAACAAGACATGCAGTAAACGTCATTTTAGAACAATGTTTACTACATTGTAACTTACTCTAAGATGTGGGTGCAATGGCCAGTTTCTTGTTCATCCGTTCATTTGATTTGTAGATTCAAAGTATCAGCTCTGGCTTTGATTTTTTCTTTGTAACTGTTTTAATTGGTTATTACAATCAATTTTTGTAATTAATGAAATGATTTCAACTCATGGAGTATGATAATTATAGATCGACATGTATCTTGTTTTTAACTTTTTAACTTCTTAACGATTTTAGCCAAAATAAAGGACTCTATCAACAAAACGTAAATTATAAATAACAAACATAAATTATAAATTCGTTTCATAAACATTTGGGCTTTTTTTTTTCGTCTTGTTCGACTTAAAGTAATCAAGTATTGAAAATAGAATTACGGAACTGCAAAATTTATTTTGGCATTTTCAGACGTAATTACTAATTAACCTCCTCTTCAGGACTGACAATTTTCCGACCAAGATTTTTTGGGCCCGCTCATAAAATGTAACCATTTGCAATGAAAAAGACAATATCCTATTCGCCAAAGCCGTTTGACTACTGTTGAAGTACTTCCAACTTAGCACCAAGAGAGTAGAACGTACACACATCCATAAATCAATGAAATGCAATGTTTTCCATCGGGAACCGACCTTCCTTGACCATCTTATGAAAAGATAGCCAATTACCAATTTGATCAATGCTTTTCAATGACTTAATCACATCTAGGAACAAACTATTCATTTCAGCCATTATTTCCATGTCTCGTGAGTCCCTATCCGTATCACCTGTTTCAGCATGTCCAATGGAAATATCAGGAATTAAGGTCGGAGCTTTTTGAACGACTTTATGGGGTGTTGAACTTCTTGTAAAAGGACTCATGCATACAAAATCGGGGATATCATCGATAGAAAAATTGTTAAGTCCAAAATCCTGATTTTCTACGTTGATGATGTCTATTTTGTGTATTCTATGCTCGCAAATAGGGATGATGTCCTAGTCTGACTGCTTGATAATATCCGGAATTATGCTAAAGTTCAGAGTTTTCAAACCTTTTTGGCATGTCTGATCATTGATCTCCCTCCTGCGCACTTTTAATATCTGGCTGGAATGGTCCTGTTCCGAATGCTTCACAACCTTTTCGAAACTTCATTCGAAATGACAGTAGTAACTAGTGAACAGCATGGAACTGAAAATAAAAGACAAAATAAAACAGACGCCGGCAGATACTTGGTATTTTCTACTGTTTGACCCTTATGGAATTGCTTTGACAAATAGCGAAGAAACTAGATTCTTTCTCTATTCTGTATATTTTGTAGACATGTTGTCACATTCTTTGCTGCAAAGCATTTACAAGTCAGTCACATATTAACATTGTTGAAAAATTTCGGTAGTAATTGTAAAACGTGATTCCCAGGCATGAAAACGTTATCATTGAAAATTACAATATTATCATTTCAGAAATAATAAGTTCTGTATTGCTTCAAGTCTACACCGTTCACAATTACATTATGTCTACACCGTTCACAATTTGTTATGAAAATATAACCACACCGTACATAAAACACAGAAACTGCACCGTTGTGTCTGCATATTTTCACTGTGACTACACCGTTGTTTGGTCATTTAGTAAACACGGTGTTTGTGGTCATTCTGGACATTTTTGTGTAAAATAACGGTAACCATAGAAATGAGCATGTTAAAAACATCCAAGTTAGAGCAATAGTTTGTTCCTTAGTTCGCTGATTACTATGTAATCATCCTTAAAAGGGCAACTTTCTCGCTTCGAAAAAAGTTTTCCTTGTTGGGCTGTCTTTGCACAACGACTGAGTACGATAGGACAACACTGGTACTTTGATATATAGAACCGTTGATAGGTCTACATTTCCCCTGTATAATGATATCAGTATCAAGGCAAGATACGACCGTTTAAGAAATTTATCGATGTAAAAATATGACACCTACCTCTCATATTGTATTGTTGTCGCCATCTTTGAATGACTGCACAAACCTAACGGACAGCTTACAACACTGTGAAATATTGAATATTATAGAATAAAATACATCTGAAACCCGTTATGTCGGCTGGCAGAAAAGTAGAAAATCTGGTCCCGTTGTCATCAATAGGTATCAAAAATGTTAAACAAAATCATTTGTAAATTAATATAGCCATTGAAGAAAAGTACGAAAATGAAAGAAATTGATCGTTTCTTTCCTTTTCATACAATATTTCAATTTCAAACGTTATTTAATGACAAAAAATGGAAAATATATCATATGCATCGAAACTGAACTTAAACTGGGTAAGTCGAACGCCGGATATCTCGAGGTAAAAAGCCAATCCCTACGAGTTCGACACAACCAGATTCAACTGCTTTGTAATTTTCTGGATCGAGATAAATTTTTTCCTATCTTGATGTTTGCTCATTTTCCAAATGAGGCCTCTGGTAAAGATCTGATCAATTCGAACTGTAGTGTACCCAAATTAGAAAAACCTACACTAATTAGAAAAAAAATTGTTTTTTAACGTAGTTGGGTTCAACATTGGCTGGCGAATATGGTCATGACGAAAATTGTCTCACGAAAGTTCAAGCCGAGCCCGGATATCTAAGTTGGTAACGGTGGAGTCTATCAACCACGGTGTCGTGAGTCGAACCCTGCATCGGCCAGTATTCATTCTGACATTTGACACAATTCATTTGTCTCTCACCAATGGGTGTGAATCATCTATATGACAGAGCAGCTGGAGGCTTTGATATTTTAGTAGTACTGGCGAGAGAAATACCAAGATTCCACGGTTATGTGCTCTAGCCACCGCGATATGACCATAGCAATAGAAAATGGCGTTACCCCCACCCCAAATGAACCAAATCATAATCAAAAACGTTAAAAGTATACGGCTAGCCTCGTCCATTTGAAACCGCGAAGCTGCAAGAAATGTCAGCTATTTAACCATCGGTAGAAACTTTAAATCAGTTTCTAAGAGCAGGATCTTAGAAAATGCCATAATCTGTATTTTCTTATTTTCGTTTATTGTTTCCCAAGTTTTTACTATGATGGACATCGTGGGCAGAAACTTATTTGGAAATGGTTAAAACAGTATCCGAAATGGTAAATCATTTAACAGAATCTGCATCGCTTTTAGACAAAAACCTCGTACTTGCAGCTTAAGATAAGCTGCAGGTACGAGGTTTTTTGTTGAGAATCAGGAAAACTGCTTTATTTCCTAAAAGAAAGAGTTAGATCGATGCTAGATAATCGTTCTATAGAAATATAATCAATAATCAGTGCGATATGATGTGAATTCTAAAGGAGCGAATGTAATTATATTAGATATGAGGAATTGAATGAATCTATATTATATAGGAATGTGCTTTTTCACCCTTTTCAAAACAACAAACTGTTACATATTGCTGCTTTTCAACGAAAAACTCGTAGCTGCAGCTTAAACAAGCTGCAGTTACGAGGTTTTCGTTGAAAAGCGACGATATGAAGTGGTCCATTTTGCATGCTGCCGCAGTCGGCGAGCCGGATTAAGCCCATTACCAGACGAAAAGTTCAACTGGTCCAAATCCAAAGATGTTGCAGACGACAATAACAAGTGAATGAAATTTTCCTCTTTAATGTCTTTTTGGGTATAAAACTTTGTGGAAAATGAAGAATTCAACGATGTTTTCATAAGCCTTTGTATTTTGGGGCGTCAAAAGGCGTCACTATTCGGTAATAAAGACAGAATTAGTGTAAAATACAACACATGAAATAATGAGACATACTCGTGGATACTTTTCGTGCGACGTGTGACGTCTTTAACATTCGTTACGAATCCGAACCTGTTCGGGCAATGTCGCAATTAATCGGCTGTCGAACGTTCCATCATCTAACGTTTACGTCGTTTCCCGAATAATTTCATCCAAAAAATCAGCGTTTTCCTAAACGATTGCATATCGTTGCTTGTTTAAGATGCAGTTAAGAGTTTTTCTTGGAAAAGCGACGATATTTTGATTAGTAAAACTGCTTCTTTTTACGGCAACAACATTTCGCTTAATTAATATTCAAGTGATGTAGAAAATTCTCTTTTGAAATGTGTCCAGTCACGCTAAAAGGTACCATCTGGAAAGTCCATAAACCCGGTAAAATGATCACAGATTAGTGAGATTACCCATTACTAGACGGCAAAAATTTTTAGACTGGTCCAAATTCAAAGAAGTTGCAGACGGCAATTTAAGGTGAATCGATTTTTACATCTTTTTGCCTTCTTAGTAGAAGGCATGTTGTCCAAAGCCTGTTTTTAGGGGAGTCAAAACGCGGCAATGTTTGGAAAGGATTAAACACCGCAGACACCAGACAAACTTTTCATTTCAAAGATGAACACGTATGTGTAATAAACGGAATACAATACTGATTCAGATTGGATTGTATGGAGTTTTACGTCCCACTCAACAGCTAAGGTCATATGGAGACGGGACCTCGGGTTAAAGTCTCATCCGAATGACTGGAGAAGCGGTTAATCGAACCAGCGATCCCTGTGTTTCAAGTTCAGCGCGTTACCACTGCACCACCTCCGCCTCAAATATTGATTCAGAACTATCATCAAAGTGTGAAAAGTATCGAGACCAGTTAGCTCGAACAGTTTCGATCCTAGTCAGACTGTGTAGTTCGCGAAGGCTGTCTATGATCGATACTTTTTCACATTTCCACTTGGTCCTGTTTTCAATGGATTTGTCACAAATTTAAATGTGACCCGTCACGCTAAAAGGGACCTTATCCGAACTACAAAAATCCTGATTTTGACAAACTTGTCAGACCTAGTGCAGGTCAACCAGATCCCGTATGCGAAAAATGAACATATAGTAAGAAAGAGAAATTATTCTGGATTTAGAAAATTACAACCAAGTGAAAAGTGTCGGCCCTAGTCTGGCTGCGCGGACTGCGCAGACTGACTAGGGTCGATATTTTTCACACAACCGATAAGGTCCTTTTTAGCGTGATGGGTCACAAATGTTTTAAGCTGCGGTAACGAGGGTTTTGTTAAAAAGCTACGATATTCTATTCGCGTGGATGGGAATGCATTTGAACACAAAATGGTGATAGAAGACGTAATATAAATCAATACATTAAAGAAGATTAAACCTTTTCAGACTGGACGTGGTTTTGGCGACCTGCTAATAAAAAGGGTTTGGAAATACAAGAAAATGCTGATTACTAGTATCAAATCTTTCATCAGCATACATAGAGTTAACTGCAGCAGTTTCCAATTTAGCCTAGTATAAAATCTTGCTGTTTGAGAAAAGATTTATAAGCCCTTCACTAATTTCAGAATTTATCTGCAAGTATACATGTATATTTTGTTTTTACAAATGCTCAAATTGGGCATGGATTTAATATTGTTTGATTGCGCTTTTCAACAGTACTTTTTTCGTCTTTTTTTCTGAAAAAAAAATGAAATAGACAAATAAATGAAATTTCGGAGTTTTTTCATCAACATAAGCCTATGGTCCCTGTACGAAAAAGAAGCAGTTTCTCCTTTTGCTTCGGTATTTTATTGGCAATACTTTACACAACTTCTATCATTACCTACCTCCAATTTATCATCTGCAGCAGCTCTCAAGTTGAAGCATGGGACACCCAAAAATTGCACCGTTTGGGAAGGGGTTAAACCCTTACCAAAACCAAAACCTGGCCCCGGTTTCTCGAAAAAAAAAACTTCTATACGTTCTCAGACTCAAATCTGAACACCGTCCTCAAATCACACACAATCCACGAGAACCGATTGCCCTTCAACGTTGGAGAGTATTCCATTAAAGTAGAGCATGTACTCATGAATATGAACATATGTTTTTCGAGAAACCAGGGCCTGGTATTAACCTCTGTAGTTATAAGAGCTTGGATAAAATGATTCGGCACAAAAATCAATTAAAAAAATGATGAAAAATTCTATCCTCATCAATTTGATTTTTTGATTTTGGCATTTTCAGAGGCTTTCTAATTGGAACAGTCTTTTTTCCGTTTGGAAAAGGTTAAACGGCCTTTAAGGCTTACTTTGTAATCGAAAAGCCAATGGTTCAGGTATTGCACAGTGGTTCGTACAAAGTTATCACAGTTTTATTTTATAAACTATTATAACGAGACAGACAGGCGGCGAAATATTGGTTGTTATTTAAGGTATTCCACCTATTTATTTATAGGATGCAGAGCGCTTCGTGCTTCTTCGGCGTAACTCGCCACAACGGAGATTGACGAGGGTATCCGGATTGTTAAAATCCGGATACCATCGTCAATTTCCGTTGTCACGGAAAAAGGCGAATATGAAGCCGAAATCGATCGAAGTGTTTGTTATCTAATAATGGATGGAGTACCTTAATCAACTTTGAGTTCAGTCTGCAATTGGCAGTCTTTATTTCGACATCCGCAGATTTTTTTCCAGATTCTCCTTTCGTAAAAACATATTCCATCTGTGACACAAAACCAAGCTTTGGGTGGGGAAGGGTTAAGGAAACATTTCGTCTCCAAGAGCAGTCTGATCCGGTGCTATTCTGATTACTTATATCCAACTGGTTGTGAGGCTCCTCAAAGAAAAAATATCTTGACAAAGCATTGATACAATAAAAAGAAGAAAATGCCGGCAAGTAGGGTAAGGTTGGGCAAAACGCCCCTCGGGGTAAAACGCCCCCCATCGATTTCCAGGAAATGCCAATATTTGACAAACTTGTGAAGTTAAAATGATTGTAAAAAATGTGTAGATTATGTGACAGAATAGTTTTAGCTCTGACATAAGTCAATAAAAAGATATTTTGCTAAAATCATTTTCGGGTCATTTCTTGTTATTTCCTGACGCAATTAATTTCGTGTTACATCTTGCACGGATATATTTTATCTGGCATGCAATACATATATCTATAGCAAATTACATTGTGATTTTATTGAAAAAAAAAAAACATTTTGTAAAACATTTGGTATTTTTGGAATATTTTGATAAATGGTGAAATGGTCCTATGGGGCAAAACGCCCCCTGGTTCGGAATTTTCCGGACGTGATCGTAGACGTTCGGCGGTTTCCGATCTATACGGAAACGTTACGAGTGGGGAATCTGCCGCCGAATAATTACGGCAACGCCCGAAAATTACCGACGTCTTTTAATTTTTAATTGGACGTCCGAAAGGACGTACAATTCTTATAACCACTTTTGGACAGGCGAAATGGGTTTTCATTACCAAAAAACCCTTTCTCAGACTCAATTGCCAGTTGACCAGATTTCAAAATAGATTTTGCGACCATACAGGAAAACTGTCGTATCTTTTCCTACTTTCTATGTGTTCTCTAACAAATACTATAAGATTCATTGGCCGATTCAATTCATACCACGTCTTAACCAACTTTACGATCTTTTTTCGATTTAATCATTTTCTTGTAGTTTTTTGTCTTTCGTAATATTTATTGTGTAAAGGGTAAGATCTTTAGAAAGCGATACATGCATACACTATGGTTATAATGTAAACAGACACCCTATATCATCAGCAGCAGCGATAGCTCAAACGGGAAAGGATTAACCTCGCAACCTTTTTTCAGTTTGAAATTTGGAACGCCGTTGGTTCAAAACCAGTTCGGATTATTTCTTCTGTAAAACGTTTGTTTTTCTTGATGTGTTTACTGAAAACACACATTTTAGAATGATTACCCAATTTAAGGCACGTATTGTGTATGATAGGTTCCTTTTCTTTGATCATTGTTGTTTAAGTCTTTGACACATTTTAAAGGAACGGGGTTTCCACGAGACGTACTTTGGAACCAGGGTTTTGAAATTAATTATCGGGGAGTGAGTTCATTTCGCAACTCGGGTTCAACTCGATGACAAATCGGGGTTCCATCTGAACAGCCTCAGATGAGACACTAGTGAAATCCACCTATTAAGAAAAAAAATCGCTCTTACGAGTTTTTTTCTCCAGCATCTGTATCACTGATATTCGACAGTATCATGACCTATTTACATACTGATCGATGATCATGACAACAATGATTATTACTAGTATAAGACTAAGTGACAGCGATCTGTATTTATTTCGTTTAAGAGACCCGTTTACGTGTATTGAGCTAAGAAGATAAAGCAATGGGTCTGCAACAGATGGTACCTGGATGATCGTATGAATATGTTTACAGATAGGGACATTGCTATTCTCAAATTTTCGTTGATAGTGATATGAAGATTTAAATTGCTTATTGTACTCCACTGCCATTTTCCCGACGGCACGTTCCCAATTTCTTCTTTTTATGCACATCTGTAGATGTAAGGATGCTGGGGTAGTACTTGTATGAGGAATCCATGGTTAGGTGCTCAAATTCATCTGGTATTTTGTTTCGGGAAAAGTATGTATTGAATTTGTTTTGTAACTACAACTAGGGAAAACTGCTACCGTGTTTTTTTCTTTTTTTACTCTAAACAGGAATAAAAATCAAAGTGCTTGGAGCACTATATTTAGACGCCTCTCATTGATTGAGCGGAATTGTATGTAAATGATCGGCGTTTCATTACTTTATTTCGTTGAATTTGTGTTAAGATCGATTCTAAATCACTGCGGTCGTTTTTTCGCCAACGATGGTGGAGATAGAAGTCGAACAAGAGTGTCATGGTCACAATATACGCCGCCTCTTATAAAACTTGAGACAAAAAAAAATGACATTGACAAGGATTTATTAATATTCACACAAAAACCTGTAAAAAGTTGTGTTCACAAAAAGGTTTTTATAAATATCCAGTCAAAAACCTGGTAGGAATTGCGTTCACGAGACTGAAATATAATTAAGCCCTAGAGACTAAGATTGAAGGGGGCATAACTCCGGCAAAAATCAATGAACCATAAAATCCTTACTTCATGCACATCTACCAATTAAGGTAATAACATCCACCAAGTTTCATAAGGATCCAGTCAGAATCTTAGAAGAAGTTGTGTTGACAAGGCTGCAATTTCAATCAGCCCCAGAGACTAAGTTTTAAGGGGGCATAACTCTAGAAAAAATCAATGAACCATAAAATCTTTCCTTCATGCAAATCTACCAATTGAGGTGATTGACCAAGTGTCATTAATATCCAGCCATAAACGTAGTAGGACTTCCGTTGACAAGGCTGCAATTTCAATAAGCCCCACAGACTAAGTTTTAAGGGGGCATAACTCCTTCATGCACATTTTCCAATTGAGGTGATAACATTGACCATGTTTCATTAAGATCTAGCCAGAAACTTAGGAGGAGTTGTGTTGACAAGGCTGCAATTTCAATAAGCCCCAGAGACTAAGTTTTTAAGGGGCATAACTCAGGCAAAAATCAACGAACCATAAAATCCTTCCTTCATGCACATCTACCAATTGAGGTGATAACATTGACCAAGTTTCAAGAAGATCCAGCCAGAAACTTAGGAGGAGTTGCGTTGACAAGAAAAGTGGACGGACGTACGGACGGACGGACGGATGGATGGACGGACGGACAGACGGAGAAGATGACGCCAATATACGTCCGCCTCCGGCGGCGTATAAAAAAAGATGATTAAAAAGAACAATGTCTGAGTAGAATACGAACCCAGGGCTTTCCGGATATAACATGTGTAAAGAGTACAAGGTGAGTGCTCTGCTAAGTGAGCTATCGCGGCTTTCATTTATGTAGCGCGTTGGCTTACATTTTGAATAAATTGCTTTGTAGCGTACTTTATAAAATCAATGAAAAGTATTACTGACGACAATACTCATAGTAAACCGAAACAAGAAGACAAAAGTGCTAATCGCATGGCCTTAATTGAATTTGGTAATCAATTTAATAGTGATTATTCATAGCGACAAATCAGTTGTCTTGAAACGGCAATCAAATCAATTTGAAGCCTGAGAAGGGTTTTCTGGTATTAAAGCCGATTTCGTATGTCCGAAACCGATCTTATAGAATTAAACACAGAAGAATGAATAAAATATCTTTCGTTCATGTACAATCCCGCTCAATCAATCAGAGACGTCCAATTACAGTGCTCTCAGCACTTTGATCTATTATAGGTATTCTTTTAAATCTTTTCACTTAATACACATTTGCATGTCTTCTACTTTCTATGTGTGTTCATTATTTCTGTTTATAAAGCGAATAACATTGAAAGAGTATTAGTCACTTGATCAAAAGGTTAAGGGTCAAAATCCCATGTACTCGACCGGAAAATCTAAAATTGACCAATGAAAACACCGGATAGATACTGAATTCAAGTGTAAGAACTTTTTTCATTCAGCATAAAATGAATAAAATTGAAGCATGGGGCAAAACGCCCCGGGGCGTTTTACCCCATCGCAAGGGGCGTTTTGCCCCAGGTGTGGGGCAAAACGCCCCTTTTGAAAAAATATTTTTTTTGCCTATAAAATGCACATTTCAATACGCAAAGCCGAAATCTCATGTCATACTGTTCAGCTGACTTAAAGCTTTGTAACACAGTAAAAATACATCTATATCGCCATCCGTTTCAAAGATAATGACCAAAAACAATTTGGGGGGCGTTTTGCCCCACCTTACCCTAACGATCGCTTTTTTCGTTTAGCCTCAATACTTTCATTTAGCAAATTGCAACTTTTATCAACATGTATAACGATACATTGAGAACTCAAAAAGCTCTAAAATCAGATGCTGCGGCCATGGCGCAGTTGGTAATGCATCGTACACTCACTCTTGAGGTCCCGGGTTCAATCATCGGTCGCGACAAATATCCATTCAGACAGAAGTATCTCTCACCAATGGTTTGATATCGTTAAAACCTATGCAGTGTTTCAGCCAGGATTTTTCCAAAGGGGGCCAATTGGCCCCCTCTCTTCCTAAATAGGGGCCAGACCACTTTAACAGGGGGGGGGGGGTCAGTTCTTATATGTTTCACAATACATAGATCTAGATCTCCTATAGCTGTTCCCCTGTCAAAATTCAGTCATGGTCAGGTTATTCACGTTTCCACGCTTTTGGGGATGAGTAAGCTTATATTCTTTTTGATCGACCAAATATTCAGCGACTTACTAAATTCTTCTTAGACATCTTGATGATAATGATCTCCGATGGTGGTCGTCTTCGTTACTTTGCTTGGGCTAGAAGTTGAATGATCGCTTAAATTCTGATCTTGGTCCTGATTAGGAAGAGTAAGAAATCTGTTTTGCAAATTAAACAAGACGATTTATTTTTCTAAACACGTTGTAAAAAGCAGGTTTCCGGCTTCACTAAACTAATTTACCACAGATGCAGATGATTCGAGAACCAGACGTAGACTGGTTTAGTGAAAGGCATTAAAATCGCGGAAAGAATATCGATTTTTACTACCGCACTATAACCAGTCAATATAATTATCGTCCAATTATGTTTTGCACCTTGAGTATCCGTCCCAATATCTTTCGTACCCTGGCGCGTTCATCTACGCAAAAATCGAATTTTGGGGGCCAGAAAAGATTTTTTGCGCCAATCCTGGCGTGCCACTACGAGAAACACGCGGGAATTATTATTTTTCTGCGGGAATCCCGCAATGGCGCGTCCTGGCTGAAACACTGCCTATGTGGGCGAGCAGATGGACGTGCTGTGGTAGTACTGGTATGAGAAACAGCAGTAATCCATGGTTAGGTTCTATACCCACCGCGATATGACCATTGCTGTTGAAAACGGCACCAAATCCATATAAATCAAACCGAATTGAACATTAGAACAATTTATCGACGGTTTTCAACAAAAGCATAGTAAATGCGACTTATATCAAGTTGAAGTTAAAAGATTTTTTTTTTAGAAAAACGACGTTTTTGGCAATTTGGGAAAAGGCTAAACAAAATGTGCAATTTTGAATTTCTAGGATTTTAATCGATCCATGTATTATAACAGTCTATCTCATAAAGATCATCTGATGAAAACAAAAACATTATGAGTTTAGCCCTTTTCCAAACATAACCATATTTACCAACATTTCTGAATTAATTTCTTTTAATTACATTGTACATTAAATGCCATCTGATTGGACGAGACGTGTGTCTCAGCCAATATGATCGACTGTTGTGTTATTCAAAAGGTATATTTGGAATATAGATTATCATCTATGGATTTGGCGGCCATTTTTAGATTGCTTTTGAATCCATTAAGGGAAAAGAAGAATGTACAAACAGTCTATTCTGCGTAGCATTTATTTTGTTTCCCTGTTACTCTTTATTATTTTAAAATTTTAAAGTTTTTTTCAGTTTTCCACTTGTTAAAAGGGTCAACTCATTACACATATACGCACCTTTCAACCAAATATTTCAATTTCGACCAAATAAAAGTCTTTAATGTACTTTTCATCGTTTCAAACTCTATTTTTATTGGGATTTTTATACTAAATGAAAAATTAAACCGATAAAGGTCATTTGCCTTTTTAGTTGGAAAGACGGGAAAAAAGTAATAATGGTTATGTCATGTAAAAATCAGCAGAGAATCGCGTGACAAAACATTTTCCATTACAAGTATTTCACTAATTTTAATAATTCGTGACCGATTTGAAAAATGTTTTGGGAATCCACCCCTAATAAGATTTGCGCGACGTCGAAATTTTTCGGGCAACGTCGAAAACATTCGGCCGTGGAACTTTCCAACGCTGAATATTTATATTACGACCGCGCCCGAATAGGTTCTAATACGTAAATACGCCGCTCAAAAAAGCCGAAGTTTTATGAATCTCACCATGGCCACATTACGGATATTCTGCCTTAAAGTAGAATTTAAGGTTTACGAACTGAGAATGAAAACAACACTTTCTAGCCATACGAAATGCATCAAATTACACACACTTGTAAATACGAGTACACTTCACATAAGTTGATTCACAGTGCCGGATTACAAGATTATGATTCAAGAAAAATTAATTTACAAATATCATTTTACTCTTTATTCTTAAGCAAGGGAGGTAATTTTGAACATTCTTGTCAAATATTTCGATAAGTTTGCATTAATTCAAAATTCAAAACCATACATAATGCTTATGTTTGTATTTGGAATGGAAATGTAACACAGTTAAGGAATTATACTGGCACTTTTCAAATTTCGCCTCTGGCTCTGCATTTCATTCTCAGTTCGTAAACCTTAATAGACGTAGTAGATTTTTTAAACAGTGTCTGATACAAAAAGTCATTGACGGCCAAACACACTTTTGCCGCCCGATCTCGATATATATAATCAATTGCTTGGTCCGGCTTGGTCAAGTTTATCAGATCGGCAGTGGAAACCTAACATAATGGAATATCGTATAGACCTACATTGGTAAACCTGCACCGGTTGATTATTTTTGTCCGTTAAAATTCGAATCAATTTCATTTAGTACTGTCTGAATCAAGTATGTATCTAAATTTGCTGAGTCACATTTCCGAGCTCATATTTCCATCAAAACATTTAAGACGTATCAATGTCTTATACGGAATGCTTAAAAACGCTACCTATGCCTTGATAGAATGGAGATACGATTTTTCCGTAAATGTGTCATATGTCATCGGTAATAGCTTAAATGTTTTGATGAAATTGGCCCCTTATCCTCGATAGAGAGTGAAAAAAAGCGCTAAAATTGAAAATAATTTGAATACGGCGGAAATACGTTAGGGATTTGCTAGATACAATGTATTGTTGACGACTAAGTAAAACAGTAAGATCCAACACATCCAACAAAAACCTGACGTTTTATACTTTTACTGTAATAGTTGTCACTGGTGGTGAACTCGGCCAAAGCTAGGGACGTTTTTCGCTATAACAAGGTACAGATATTTTGCGTTTAAATGTGAGTTTAAAGATCTGATTGCATAGTTTTTCTAATAACAATGAATTTGTTAAAAAAAATAGACCGGGTTATCCGATATATATTGACAAGCCGTCGGTGTTGTTATAAAATCTCGTAACTACGGCTTTATCGAGGCCGTAGTTTTGATATTTTATAACAACATCGACAGAATACAAGGATCACCAAAAACGTCCCACGCTTTGGCCGAGTTCACCACCAGTGGTTGTATACTGAACTCAAATCCGTGTCATATTAACAGAATTATTGAAGATTCCATTGTCCGCAGTTATTTTGTCACGTGATTCCCCGACATGGCAACATCCTATCTAAGCCGCCACCTACTCATCCAAATTCTATAGGATTTATCTTAGACGATTAGTACATCGGTAACAAAGGAGGTATGTAAAATGTCAAGAAGAATACATACAAGGATTCGGATCCACCTATTCATCATTTTCCAAACAAATGCTGGGTTTGGTGTCTCCGACAGAAATACCTTCGGAAAACATTGAGAGAAAAGAGGAATTTGATGAATATCATAAATTTCTACTTTTCTCAAAAAAAAAAATCTATGCTTAAACCAAATACATTTTGGTTTTTTGGTGATAATTGTGTTACCGTTTGGCAAAGGACTAATGATAAAATACTGATATGCCGAAAAACATTTCAATCAAATTTATTTGGTAATAAATCACAATTTTAAACTATAATTTCGAGAAATCAAACAAAATTTTACAAGGCTTAAAAAACGTAGGATTTTTTATTGTAATCTCCAAAGATTTCACGAACAAAGATTACTATTACCAATATTTATACATTTTCTTCATTACATTTCATATCATTGCTTTCGGACAATTCACTTTTATTTGCATAGATTTTGTTATTTGAAGCAATATGAATCCGAAAGTATCTTATTAGGGAAAGGGTATAAACCACACATACATGAAACAAATAAAAATTTGTATTATAATGTTCTTATCAAATAATGAAAACAATTCATAGTTGATTTAATCCCTTTCCGAATTTGATGTCAAATCTTTGAGGCATGCAGACAGAAAAACAGTTACTTTATGATCAAATATAGTATACATTATGTTTGCACATCATCAAAACAGAAATATCCAACATCTTGATGCTTTCCAACAAAAACCTCGTAAACGCTACTTGTTGTTAAGCTGCAGCTACGTGAATTTTGGCTGAAAAATGTCGATTTTCTTCTCTTGCTACTTTTTCTCAATACGTGTAATTCTTTACATGGAAATAGAAACAAAGATTTTCAAAATGTTTACATAAAAATACAGACAAAGGTTTATTTAGAAATAAAGAAATCAATTTACAAAATAATAGAAACAAAGATTTATATGAAAATATAGACATGGAATTACATGTACATACCGACATCAAAAGAAATCCAATACCATTTGAAAATACTTTGTTCAACTTCTTCCCATAAAGAGTAATTTAAATTATCGTCACTTTTCAACAATAACTTCGTAACTGCAGCTTAAAACAAGCTGCAGTTACGATGTTTTTCTTGAAAAGCAGTAGTTTACTAATTCAGTAGGTTTCATCGATTTTTAAAACTGATTCAAATCAATTAAAAACCAGCTCGAGTAATTCGAATAACCCTTTAACAAACAAAAACTGCTTTTAATGTCATTTTAAAGAGACAGATTCAAGAAAACAATGAGAGTAGAAAAGAAAGTGTTGACTATTAGCCTTTTCTGTTACATTCCTTCAATATTTTCTGTCTAAAATGCACATAAACTAGACTTATATGAATGCATCATTTTTCGAATTGGATCAGTCTAAAATATTTAATTTTTTAGAAAAGGTTAACAATAGTGGGGTTCTTTTGAAGTGGTATAACTCACGATAAACGACCTGGCAGAGCATCCCTAGCTTAACGAAATATAGATGCTCTGCCAGGTCATTCATCGTGAGCTAAAATGGAATAAGCTAGACTTTCGTCAATAAAAACATTAAATGTGAACGCTAGAAATGTACATCTGTGAAAAATACATGTTGCATTGATACTTGCATTCTCTCTCACACACCAAGCAAGTTAAGACGGTGTAAAGCTATTCTAATTCTGTTATTTGGATTCTAAACTATATGTTATTGGTACTCATTTGAATTGTCTCGATGAAACTATTCAAATGAGTGCAACGACATAGTGTTTGGTGCATAATAAATGAGAAATTACATTCTGAAAAGTCTTTACGACCTTTTATACGTAAATCTGTCTTCACAACTTATAAAACAGCAGATGAAATAGAAAGAGAAATCATTCAAAAACAGCAACAGAAAACACTCAAATTTGTTTTTAACCCATTTCCAACATAATCACTCCTATTGACACAGCAATATGAAAGTCTTGGAAAATATTGCAGAAATGAAGAACGAGCTTGTCACAAGCTATAACTTCGTTTTCCATAATGTTTTCTTCCCAGAAAGACATATACATGTATATGTAAAATTATATTTTTGACCTGGTATTGCCGTCTGCAACATCTCTGAATCATTACCAGTTTAAAATTTTGCCGGTTGTCAATGGGTTAAACATCCAAAAATGCCAAGGCTGGGAAAAAGAAATATCTCCTATAATTATCAAATAAGTAAAATGATACTTAACTAAAATACAATTCCAAAGCAGCAAATTAACAATTTATTATATAGAATTTTTATATACAGGGTGTCCCCAAAAAAACGGAACCCTACTTCAAAGCCAAATATTTTAAAGCGTAAGCAAAAATCTAATTTTTGAATTTGCATTACTGAAGATACATCATTATTGCATTTGAGTTCCAAATTTCACTTCAAAATATGTATTGGTTCAAAAGTTATATGCAATTTAATAATGACACTAAAACCCGCTTTAACATGATACTGATTTTTTGCGTCTTGTTTGTTCTATTCGTAATTTTGATTTCTTTACTGCTGCACATGTACTTACCGATTTTCTCAAAATTTGATGTATACATGTGCTGCCATGCAAATTGAATCTATAGGGTGGTTGTTTGAAATAATTTTAAAGCACTCGTTATTTATTTGTTAAATCGAAATTGTTATTCTTCGCCCAGTTAGGTTATAGGCACTCGTATACGAGAATCTGCGATACAATTTGATATTTGGTTTGTATTCATCTTGGTTACTTCACATCTCTATTTACCAAATTATTTATTAGCAGGAAAGATGAAATGAATATGCAGTTTTGTTGATAGAATGTTTCAACATCATTTTTGCGTTTATTGAAAATATCAACCAATTGTGAAACGTCAATTTATTCAATTGGTGTACGCGCGCTGCACACGGAAAGATCAACATCGTGTTAAAATGGGGTTTTGGGTACATTCATTTGAATGCCGATATTTACAAAAGTAATGGATATGTTTCAATCAAAATTTAACTGCTAATAGAAAACTGTCGTTTCTATTGCATATCTAAATTTGGTGGAGAAATATTGCTTGAAACATGAGCAATTCACTTTAAAAAATGGGTTCCGTTTTCATTGGGTCACTCTGTATTATAGCATAGGGCATATTTAGACTTCTATATATTATTTGTTTGCAAAAGGGGTAAACTATACTGATAAACGGATAATGCAATATTTTTATTGTCTATTCTAAAGTAATTGGTGATGTAAAATGATTTCCGTACACATCATTTAACACAAAATAAACATTATTATTTCATATAAACCCTTTCTCAAACGTCAAAACTTCGGACGTTTTAAATTTGAAAATGAATTTTGTATGGAAAACATTGAAAGAGAATATCATGTTGTCGTTTGGGAAAGTGCTATATTGAAACAAACATGTAAAAGTATAAACAGTAAATCGATGCTGTTCAACAAAAACACGTAACTGCAGCTTGTTTTAAGCTGCAGTTACGAGGTTTTTATTGAAAAGCGACGAACATTTCTACAACAAAACACGGCTGGAATCACGTGACACAACATTTTCGATATTTTTCTTTAATTATGTAAATATAGGATCGATTTGAAAAAGATTTGAAGCAGATAGGACTAGAAACACCAGAGATTTGCTGAACGTGAAGGATCTTTTTAAAATCAGCTGATAAAAAAGTTATTGACAAACAAGCAATATTAAAGGATAATATTTTTACAAGTCGCCAATGATTTATTTATCAGCTGATTTTTTAAAAGATCTACCACATGCAGCTAATTCCTGTCCGGTTTTGTACCTTCTCTGCTTCAAATCAAATTCAAATAAGTCAATTATTAATGCAATCTTTGAAGATCTTCTGCAATTGCTGTGTCACCTCATTCCCCACCGTGATAAAACAAGCTGGAGTGAGTTACAAACTTAAATCATTCAACAAACGACCAAATTCATCCCATAAGCAAATGACAAAATTTTAGACAGGTCCAAATTTTATAGGTGTTGTAGACGATAATTCTTAATGAATGATATTACATATTTGATTCATCTTTCAGGGTAGAAATCTCTGTAAAAAAATATAGAAAATTGCTTGTTACAAGCAATTTTCTACATTTTCTACAATGATTTCCAAAGTTTCTTTTTAAGGGGATAAAAAGGCGTCACTGTGATGTAAAACGTTGAAAATCAATACAAAAAGTGATAAGAATTGCTGACAGCGTGCAAATCAATCAATTGATGTTAAGATTTTAGAAAAAAATCAGCTTGAAACAAATCGTTGTTAAGATATTTATTAAAATACACGTTCAAATAATGATGAAGTTTGAAAGTAAATATTGAGGAAAAAGAAGAAATGGATCGAAATGTTGCGACTTCTAAACGATCATCCAATAATTCATTCTTTTCACGAACTATTTTACAAGTAATAAAATACAAGGCATTGTTTGTAAAAATGGTAAATATACTCACCGTCATAAGAAAGTGGCCACTTTTCAAAAAGCCATATTTTTTCCGAATTCTTTATGTCTTTTTGTTTTAACACATTCATACGCATTCCCAATGGTTCTCTTTCACACCTCAATGGTTAAATGCTTTCAACATACCCGGAAACATGTTTAGTTGTAATATTGTTTCAAAACAGTGTTTTAGGATACAGAGTTCGGTTTTGTTTACTTACAGCTGTCATTTTCTGCATAAGTTGATGTTGTTGAAACACAAACAAAAGTCCCATTTCAATTTTACAGAAAATCATTCCGTTGAATTGATAGAGGTCTATGAAAATTTAGCGCTACCAGTATAGCATGCCTCAAAATTAAAAGTTTGATAATAACCGGAAGTGGTTGGTGAGTAAAGCGGAGGGAAAGATTTTCCGAGTAAGGAACTTGCTAAAGACCAAACAGAACCAAAATTTCAATGAATGGAGCATTTGAGAGGAAACTGGGGTTTGTTGGGCTAAAACCGGAAACCGCCATTTTGCGAGGGTCTTGGGTGAAATGAAAATCACTTATTAGTCACTAAACATTTTGAATAAAAACAGTATCATAAACACATACCCATATTCATTTTTGCCTCTTTTCTAGCCCATATATTGCCGTGAATTTCAGTAGTGTATTCCGTATCAGTTACGAATTTCCTGGAACTACCACCAAGCTGCCATAGCTAATAGGATAATTAGACTGATTTCGGTACTTTCGCGAAATCATTTTTACTTGCCTTGTTGCAATGTTTTGTATTCATTTCAATACGTTCATGAATAATCCTAAAATTGCTGACCATTAGTATTAGACAAGTGGCTACTTTCTTATGACGGGGAGTATAGTAAAATACAGAATTCCTTACATAAGGAAGGTAATCCATCTTTCGAAATCCTATTTTCTGTATAAGTTATCTCCCTTAATGAGGCAAAGAAAGAGTTCGAAGCCAAATCGAGCTGCATGACTCCAGCGTTTGAACTTTTATCGTCGGTGTTTTTGCAAAACCTCGTAACTACAGTTTTTATCAAGCAGTAGTTACGAGGTTCTGCAATAACACAACCAATATGCTTAGAATTTTATTATTTATAGCTAGATGTGGAAACTTTTTGAAACGACATTAAATTCCTTATTTACAAAACACATAAATGCATGTACCTAAGGAGTCATGTTTCCAAAGGATCAGCCTCCCTTATTATAAACGGAACATCACAAATGGAAATATTTCTTAAGAAACGTCGATAGTGAGACTTTTACCAAACAATCAGCAGCTTTATATACGATTTTCACTTTCTCTCCAACACGAGTTTAATCATTTCACCGTCCAAGACTAGACGAGATAGTGCCTAACTAACCAAATAGATGATTCTCAGTTGTGTCAGTCCTTATAGTCACTATTAACTGTCCGTCCGTCCGTCCGTCTTGATAAACTTGACTGAGCGGTTTATTTGTTGGAAAATCATTTATTACCATAGGGCAGACTATAACTCCCTACAATAGTCGTAAACTAAAGAAGCTGAACTTTTTCTGGAGAGGGGGGGGGGGGAACTTACGAATGAATGATAGAAAAGTCCTTGTGGCCCTGACGTGTGTTTCGTTTTATAAACTGATCAAAATTGAAAAGTAATATGGATGGAAAATGAAAACTACTATCTATTTCAATAGGAAATTTTACGGGAAAGGTGGAAAATATTTGTCAATGGCATTTTCGTTTTACTCAATGTTTGTTTTTCATAACTTCTATGTCATTTACGTCAAAATCACGTGCTGTTTGGGAAGAAACATATCGTCAGTGAGAAGTCCAAACCTCGTAACTACAGCTTGAAAAAGCTGTAGTTACGAGGTTTTGACTTCCCACCAACGATATAACCTTGAAATCGAGTGTTAATGAAGTTTATATACACTTATTTCGTCCCTGTCACGACCAACAATCAACTGATCATCCACGACCAGAACAGATTGAGGATATTCAACCTTTATTACAGACTGTATTTGTGTACCACCAGCAGGAATCACACAAATATTACCGGAGCCCCACCCAGCCACAAACACGTGACCGTGACTGTCTATAGCCACACCTTCTGGTGACCTCAACCATCTTCCCCGGTACACAGTATGTACAGTCCCGTGAATATCAAGTTTAGTTATAATGTTCTGGTCATTGTCTGTAACAAAGAATGTTTGTCTGTCTGTACTACTTACAACATAGAGAGGAGACTTAAATAGAGGATGTCCAGTCGAGTCCGTACTTATAGATGTCATGACTTGACCGTCCGTCTTGATCAACTTGACTGATCCTGGATTAGTAAATGTTACTATTAACAAGTTACCTGTGTTATCTATACCGTGACATTCTCCACCTATTTTAAGTTTCTTATTTACTCTCAATGTCTTACCTACATCTAGAAATATTAATGACTTGTCATATGGAAAAGTAACAACTAGCTGACGGTTGTCTAGGTACGTCACGTCACAGGGTTTGTTATCAAGTTTGAGGTATGACGTCATGCTGGAATGTGTCAAGTCTAGAATCTTCACGCTACAGTTCTTCCAGTCCACTAGAGCCAGTCTGTTAGCGTCCATCCTACACATTCCTGTTATATAACAACCCCTCTTATCAGTATCTTGTGTATGTTTGATTTTGATACCCTTTATATGTGTCGGATTTACAGGAGGTCCAGCTTTTACGTTCTGGTCCTCCCTATGTCCTCCTTTCTCAGGCCTTCTTTTGTCACATGATGGATATTTTCGTTTTTCTCGCAATGATCCAAGTTTTTCTGTCGATTTTAATGACTTAAGAAGGTTCTCATTTGGGCAAAACTCGCATTCCCGTTCATCGTTGTTTTGAGACACGTCTATAAGTCTCTTCTCTATGCTATCAATTCTAGTTTCAGCAAGTTTTGTGGTAATCACGAGTTGTTTAATTTGTTTCAGTGTGTACAGGTTTTCTATCTTTGTCGTCGTCTCGTCGAGTTCTCCCTTCATATCATCAAGCTCAGAAGACAAATCAGACAACGCTTTAATGTCTTTCTCTTTTATCTTCCTAGCGCTTTCCAAAACTTTCTTTTCCAGCGAATCAAGTACTGCGTTGATCTCCCTCCGAAACTTTCTGACGTCATCGAGGATTTTGTCCGAGGATCGTTTAGAAGTCGCAACATTTCGGTCCAATTCTGATCTTGATTCTGTTATCAGCTTGTCTAAATCTTTCATTCTCTGCCTTAATGCTTCATACTCACCACTCTGATCAAATCTATCAACAAAATCCTGAATATATTCTACTGGACAATATTTGTGTTCTAAGTTTAGACATACAGAACAACATGGTGCATTATGGGCTTTACAAAAATAGTCAAAAGGTTTAGAGTCATGTTTCTTACATGTAATGTCCGTAGACGCCATCTTTGTTTGTGGTATTTCATCTCCTCGTAGTAACACATGGTGCTTTGTTGCTGTTGTCTTTCTATGTGCTTTGGTACAGTCTTTACATAGAAACTCGTTACAGTTTGAACAGTAACATTCTGCATCGTGTGTTTCACCGTCAGAGATACAAGGGTCACATGAAGGTTTGGTGGAAGAATTTGGTTTGGTAGCTTTTTGTTTTGTTGATGGGTCTTGTTTTGTATTCTTTCTCCCAGAAACTTCCATCTTTCTAAATGATGAAACATGAAAAGATTTTAAAATAGTTTTTGAGTTAATACCACAGAAATATGTTACAAATGATATTGAACTTTGAAGGTGACTAAACGTATTCAAATAAATGAATATCAATGCTTTTCAACGAAAACCTCGTAACTGCACCTAAAAACAGGCTACAGTTACGAGGTTTTCGTTGAAAAGCGACGATATGTAAAAACAATACCACTGAGTGGAATCATGTGATAGATGTACTGCATTATCGACATGCTGAATGTACATGTTTTTAACCCTTTCCCAAAAGTCGAAATTTTGGGGCGGCCATATATACTTAACCAAACTTATAAGTACTCCGTTTTATATTATGCGCAAAATTTTCCCCGATAAAGTAATATCAAAAGTCGATATTGTTTTTTATTCCTTAACTTCATTACTTGACCGATATTATTTTCATTTTGCAAAATTATTGTGCAAAATGGTAACTTCCGGTCGACTAACGAAAATTTTAATACGTTTCCTGTGTCTCATACACGAATCCCATGTACTTAAATTACAATCCATTCTTTTATGGATTGACGTGCCAAACATAAAAACATAAAATGCGTCGGAAATCTTTACAACAACAACCAATAACAATGGGTGTTTAACAAGGTGGTGCAATTAAAGCGAAAGTAATTTTCTCATATCCACATTTCCAGTCGTTCTATACAAATTTAATTCAAAATATCGTTCGTAACTGTCAAATATCAACATTTTTGTTACATTTGTGCCATTTTTCTAAAGAAATTCAATCCGTATCATAAATGTACATGCAACTGCTGTCACCCAATTTGTGGCAAAGTACAGACGAACCGGAAGTGCTGCCAACCTACCAAGACAACCACCTGATAGGAAATTAAACCGAAATTAGGAACGTAACATTGTTTTGTTTCGCATACGTGAGTTGAAGAGTCCAGTGGCTATCACAGAAAGGGATACTTTTGCCTTCAAGGGAGACCATTCAGTGTCCAAACTATCCGATAACGGCTCTATTCATCATGACAAGATGTACAAGATGCATAAAGCATGACCTCACAATTAACAAATCAATGCTCAGTTGCCAAGGATGCATTAAATTTGCTAATTGTGAAAAAGCGTTTTACAGACTAACGATTTACTGTCCTGTATGATGATGATCTGGCACATGCTAAGCAAGCATAGGGATTCTTAAATCAACTTCTAAATTATCAAGAAGTTATCCCTACAGCATATTTTAGGCATTACAAAATGTTTATGCGTTCCCGGTACCATACTATTGTGTGAGCGAACAAGGAACACACAAAATCTTGACTTTGTGACTTTTGCTACCAACAGTGGTCTCCGTTCGCTGCTTCCTGTTCAGTTCATGTTCTTGTGAAGTTTTTGAAAATTCAATAGATGATGGTAATAGGGTTAAAGTGAAGTTGTGTCAAATTAGGTTAATATATATTAAGCCTGTCTAGAGATATGCTTTATGATATAGTCGGAGTACTTATAAGTTTTGAGTAGTGTATGTAAGTGACTGCAGACGACAAAATTAATGTTGGTAAAGATACGATTTGTGTAAAATATAGTATAGAAAATAATGAGGCAAAAGGAGAAAATGCTGATTATCAGTTTTTACTTGTTTTGCCTCATAATTTCCACAGCGTCTACTGTTAGGGACGTAAAAAGGGATTGTTTGTGAAAGGGTTATATCTAGTAAAAAAGTACTTGACGACCAACAATGTTTTTATTTATCGTCAATAACTTCCTTTTTTCTTGCGTCATTTAATGATTGAGTTACTTATTCACGAGCGCACCAGTATTTCACCGGTGCTCGGTATGTACCCTACAAAACTTAAAACAGGAAAATACATTATTATGGGAATTACGAAAAACATGTAATAATATTAGATGTCTAGATGTATTATGAATACTTACTTATTCTTGCAGTGTTTGATGTATTGTGTTTTAAATACTGAATCAGTTATTTGAAAGGCAATCTTCAATAATTTGTTTATTCTGTAAGTATAAACGAAATGAGCTTTCTTTTTGTTTGCATACTCTGAATGGGGATATTTCGTAGCATTTACGTACTTAATTACTTGATTTGAACCTTTATTCCTAAAAAAAATAAATACTAGTGTCTAGTTCTATAATAGATTTAAGCAAACTTATCTTTTTTGATGCTGTATGTAATTGCGTAATTTAAGCACAATCAAAATAAATTATGATACTAGAGTGAGATTGTCGAAACATATCCTGAGTCAGTATCTCAGAATGTTCCAACATTTAATGGATACATCTTGGATGGACTAAACTGTATCTTAACATTATGTTGCTTGAATATGCAAGGTGATACTTTTATGGTGCTTAAGTTTATTAAATTGTTTGGGATAATTTGGAGGAAATTGTAAAAATATGAATTGTATGTCAATTTGAGGCAGATTTATAACAGAAGTTCAAAACTGAAAAAGGGCCGTGAAGACGACAAATCAATAGGACGATTGTAGAACCAATAACATACAACTGAACAATGGTCTAGAAAAACGATCTAGAGCTACATAGATAAGAGGGAGTTAAGGCTTTTCAAAATTCAATATTTCCTTTAAAATTCATCAAACACAATATTGTGGGTATCCATTAGAATCGCCACATCAAGGCATCATCAAGGCGATTCTAATGCGTATCTACATTATATGGTTTGATATTGAAATAACAAAGTTAAAATGTCTTTATCCCCTCTTATCTGTAACTCTGATTGGGCCCTAATAGAATATAAAATCAAAGTACTGACAGTACTGTTTGGAAGCAAATTTTCAACAAGAGGGCCAGAATGGCCCTATATCGCTCACCTGAAAAAAGTTTAAAGACACGCCCACTTTTTTGACGTATCAAAAATTTGCAAACAAATTTTGAAAAGGGTACCTCAAGGAACATTGTTGCCAAATTTGTTTCAAATTGACCCAATGCTTGATTTTTAAAGAATTTTCTTATGGTTTCTCTAAGTCTGATAAGCCACGCCCTGCCACGGCCACTTTTTTGTCCAATACAAAATTTGCCAACACTGTAAGTCCGATAAGCTACGCCCACTTTTTCTGACGAATGAAAAATTTGAGAACAAATTTTGAAAAGAGTCGCCCAAGGAACATTTCTGCCAAGTGTGGTTCAAATTGGGCCAATGGTTAATTTTTAAAGAATTTTCTTAGAATTTTTCTAAGTCCGCTAAGTCACGCCCTGCCACGCCCACTTTTTCAAACGAAACAACAATTAACATTTTTTTTAAAGAGTCACCAAAGGAACATTTCTGCCAAGTTTGGTTCATATTGGGCCAATGATTGATTTTTAAAGAAATTTCTTATGATTTCTCCAAGTCCAATAAGTGCTGACCTGCCACGCCCACAATTTTGGACGAATAAAAATCCGCGAACAAATCTTAAGAAGGGTCACCTAAGGATCATTCCTGCCAAATTTGGTTCTAATTGGCCCAATGGTTAAGGAGAAGAAGATTTTTGAAGAATTTTTTAACAATTTCTCTTGGTTAGATAAGCCCTGTCCTACCACACCCACATTTCTTTTAAAAAACTTTAAATTTATGAACAAATGTTGAAAAGGGTTACTCAAGGAACAATTCTGCAAAGTTTGGTTCAAATTGGCCCATTGGTTGATTTTTAAAGAATTTTCTTAGGATTTCTCTAAGGCCGAAAAGCCCCTTCCTCCCTGCCACGCCCTCATTTTATGACAAATGTAAAAATTTGAGAATCATTTTTGAAAAGAGAGACTCAAAGAACATTCCTGCAAAGTCTGCTTCAAATTGGCCCAATGGTTAATTTTTAAAGAATTTTCTTATGATTTCTCTAACTCTGATAAGCCCCTTTCTCCCTGCCACGGCCACAATTTTTTACAAATGAAAATATTTGTGAACAAATTTTAAAAAGAATGGCTTAAGGCACATCCCTACAAAGTCTGGTTCAAATTGGCACAATGGTTGATTTTTAAAGAATTTTCTTATGATTTCTCTAAGTCTGATAAGCCCCTTTCTCCCTGCCACGGCCACGTTTTTTTACGAATCAAAAGTCTGCAAACAAGTTTTGAGAAGGGTCACCCATGGAACAATTCTGCCAAGTTTGATTCAAATTGGCCTGATGGTTGATTTTTAAAGAATTTTCTTATGATTTTTCTAAGTCTGATAAGCCCCTTTCTCCCTGCCACGGCCACGCTTTTTGATGAATCAAAAATCTGCGAACAAGTTTTGAGAAGGGTCACTCAAGGAACAATTCTGCCAAGTTTGGTTCAAATTGGCCAAATGGTTGATTTTTAAAGAATTTTCTTATGATTTCTCCAAGTCTGATAAGCCCCACCCTGCCACGCCCACATTTTTTGACGAATCAAAAATCCGCGAACAAGTTTTGAGAAGGGTCACTCAAGGAACATTCCTGCCAAGTTTGGTCAAAATTGGCCTGTTGGTTTTGGAGAAGAAGATGTTTGAAGAAATTGTTGACGGACGGACGGACGGACGGACAGACAGACGGACAGACGGACGACGGACGGTGAGTGACCACAATAGCTCACCTCGAGCACTTTGTGCTCAGGTGAGCTAAAAATGTAGGCCTGTCCAGGCCCCAGTTTCTAAAAAAAAACTTAAGTATATTCTCATGAGAACATGCTCAACATCAAAGGGATACTCTCCAACGTTGAAGGGTATTCCATTGAAGTTCACATGGATTTCGTGCGATTTGAGCACTGTGCTCAGATTTGAGCATGAGAACGTACTTAAGTTTTTTCGAGAAACCGGGGCCAGAAATAGAGTAGTTTGATTAGGTACTTTGATTATCCATTTGAATACCTTGAATACTTTGATTCGTAGAGTATTTTAATTAAGTACTTTGATTATCCAGAATACCTTGCATACTTTGATTTCATGATGGAGTTGTATTTATTTTTAGCACAACTTCATGCATATTAATCGTTTGTGTAAGCTGAATATATTTAATAGTTCAGTAAACTTGACTGACCCATTTACAAGGAAGGCAATTGGACTGATCTTTGAACCATAATAAAGCAAATTACTACCTGGATCTTTTCATCTCTCAGAGACATGATTAATTGAATGTTTCATTTTCAGTCACACAATTCAATATCTACACATAACTTCAGACTTACATATTGAATATTCGAATGACTGTTACCTCATTAATCTTTGCTTTTGATAGAACTATTTATAGTGAGGAAGATCGGAAGTTGTTGTGTGGTATGCAGAGAATGGTAAAGTGCAGAGACACATGGCTGCTAAGAGAAGCAAATTTGGAAAATTTGCTTCCAAAAACAAGTTTGAAGAAAAGCCAGTTATCAAATGCAGTCTAATATGGCTCGGTTCACACTGCTAACTTTCAGTTGCTACACTATATGAAGAAGAGTTATTAGAGAACAATATGGATATGGGTCAGACTGTACATATTCACATGCTGATCTCGGTGCATGTTGTTGTAAAATTCTATTAGGACCATTTTCCAAATTATGGCGAGAAAGTATTTTTAAAAGATTTGTGCACACTTTGTCTAAATTTAAAATTAGACAAAATAAAAAGTGTGTAATATAATTTTATAATATAACACTTGTCAAAATTGTACAAATACTTACATGTTATTTCACTTTCAGATATATTTTGTATAGAGTTTCGTGTTATTTTCCTTGTCAACAATCAAGGAGTGTTCTTTTATTCTGAAAAATAAATATGAAATCACAAATACATTTCTTCTTTCAAATACATCATGCCATATTTCTAATAGAAAGGAATATGATCTACATCGATACTTCCTGTCACAGCAATAATATTCCACAATAAAAATGTCAACCATCTAAATGAAATTATCATTTTGTTTTATTCAGAAGGCTGATATTGCTATTTTTGATATGGCACTAGCCTTTCATGCAAGACATATTCACATTTGGCAAATAGTCTAACATACAGAGAAGTGACAAAAATCTTAGTAGATGGACATATAAAGATTATTAGTAAGTTCGCATGAACTGTTAAAAATAAGTTTTAGAACTCTGTGTAAGCTCAATAAAATAACCAAATACCACTATAATACTAGTTACGGCTCTGTATTTCTAATGTAGGTTATTGGAACCGCTGCAATTGGACATAAATGACGCGTACTTGAAGGATAATTTACAACCGATCATTAGATACCAAACACTTCGTGCATCTACGGCGACATCCGAGACAACGGACACTGACGAAGATTTCATTCGTCAATATCCGTTGCTATGCATGCCGACTGAAAGTACACGAAGTAATTTGTATTTAACGATTGGGTTTAATCCTTAAAATCAAATTTTAGAAGATACAAGATAATCTTTACCAAAACTGTTTGGCAGAGAAACAAAAGACTCTTACCATCAATGCATTCATTTATTTACAAATAATTTACTGGATTAAAAAGGTCGGTAAAAACTTGCAGGCGATTTATAACAGAATGTCAAAAATCATGAAAGAGTTTGAAGACTACAAGAAGTGACAACGATGACAGAACCCATGACCTTAACCATTTTCCAAACGGCAAAATTTAAGGGTTATCCACTTCAAAAACTGCCATAAATGACAAAATGGAAGTTATTTAAGATAGGATTTGCGTAAAATATGGCCAGAAAATATTGAGACAAAAGGAGAAACTGCTGGTTATCAGCAGTTTCTTCTTTTGTCTCAATGTTTTTCCAGACATGTTCTATTAGGGACGTCAAAACCAGGTCTTGTTTGGGAAAGAGATATCTGCATGAATAAGTTTTTGTACATTCAGGGATTGTTTCAGGGGTTAGGGGAATTGGCCCTGGGCCCTTAATTTGGGGGAAAATACAATTATATGGGAACATTTATTGTTGGTTATTTTGATAAAGTGCTTCTTAGTTTTAACAAAAAAAAAAATCTATTAAAATGTATAAAACTAAAATCAAAATCATATACACTAGGTAAATAATCTTTAAAAGTCATATTGCAAATTCCAAGTAAAAATATAACATTTTTACATGCATGGTAACCTTCTTTAAATGTGGAAGTTTGCTTTTCTTGGGGATAAGCAACTTGGAGGAAAAAATTCTCGGGGGCGGGGGGGATCCATAAACAGCCAAAGTTTCTTAGCAAAAAACCTATGACATTACATCAGATATTCAAAGTTAAACGAAATATTGTTTTGAAGATTTGTTTTTTTAGAATACCAAATGACAAAATTAACACTTACATATCATGCAAAGGACGGATGCATTTTGTGCCTGTTCCTGAGTTTTTCAGTCATTGGAGGTCGTCTCCTTTCTGTAAAATTTATGGTTAAATATGTTGAAATATAGGCTATATAATGCAAATCTAAGGGTTTTTTTGTTTCTTATTATTTTCATTATCTGTTTTTAGAAAAAAGGTAAATGCTATTCAAACTCAATCAGCTGGCAATAAACATATCTCTGCTTTTCAACAAAAACCCTCATAACTGCAGCTTAAAACAAGCTACAGTTACGAGGGTTTTGTTGAAAAGCCACGATTATTATGCTATTTGAATTGTACACCAATTTGTCGCTCTAATATGGCAGCATTTAGAACCCCTTGATTGAAAATAACTAAATTTGTCAATATTTTCTCTACATTGAGCATAATGAAAGCAATATTTTTTTGATAAAAAAGATTTGGTTCATTTTGGCTATGCATTGATAAGCCGCCAGTGTTGTTATAAATTGTCGTAACTATGGCTTGAATCAAGCTGTAGTTACGAGCTTTTACAAGTACATCGACGAAATATGGTTTGTCCGAAATTATATTACGGTTTACGCGATAAAATCGTTCCCTATTGTATACATTCCTAACGGCAGTATTTTGTCGTCTGCATTTGTTTTGATTTTGTACAAGCCTAAATATATTTGTCTAGTAATATTATACATGTAGTTTTAAGTACTGCCCTTGATAGTCCATATTTCTTTTTCGTTTCCAAAAATTGTGTTTAACCGTGAATTTATCCGACGAACTAGGCTAATGGGAAAAATTACTAGCTTAATTCTTTCCCAAACAATCACGTCTTATACAGATAGTGGACAAACAAGATCTGACTGAAAAAAGATACTTACGTCAATCAACTTTAGAAACGTTCGTTTAATTCACTGCTCCGAAGTTGATTTTAAAATTAGATTCCAAATGACAAGGGAGACTGTTTTTTTTTTTTATTTTTTCAAAGGGAAGTAATTACCTTTGCTGATAAATAAAATATGTGACTCATCGCGCTAAAAGGGACCTTATGGAAGGCCCATGAAACCGATTTTGAAGAGATGGACCAGACTCAGCAGAGGTCGTATTTGGAAATTGAACATATAGCAAGATAGGACAAAACATGTTACATTCAAAAATATATATTTGAATGAACAATTTTGACCCCAGTCAGGCTGCGCGGAATGCACAAACTGACTATGGTCGATATTTTTTACACTTCACATAAGGTCCCTTTTAGGGTAACGGGTCACAATTGTTCAAATAAAGTCTAGTTACCTTATTTATTGATTTATTGATTACATTTGGCAATAACAAGTATACGTTATCAATGCCAACCATAATTATATACAATGTACTGTGTGACAATGACATAACTTTAACAGATATATCAAATTACAAATATTGAGTGTAGATCTAGATCTAAATTGCAAGGACGGATCTAGCGGGATGTCGGGGTCGGGGGGTCTGGACTCCCCCTGGCATTAGCCGTAAACTAAATTTTTGACTATATAACGTTATATGCTCATCGTATTATGTATGTGTTCAATACTTATTTAACACATTTGAAGGCATCATTAGGCAAGGACCCGCCTCGCACTTCTGGAAAAAATCCTGGATCCGACATTGAATGTTGCTATCTCGTTGCCATCCTTCATAAAACGTCGTAGATCTAATTGCAGTCTGTGAAAACTTACATGCCCGTAGGAATCTATTTCATATGAGGGGGCTAAAGAACCTACCCAAGCCAGTGTCTGAATATTGGAGGGGCTCCTTTTAGGTATACAGTCCATCATTAAAAACACAATTTTCTAGCTATACGAAATGCATCAAATTAAACTCACTTGCCTTGTAAAACCACTTCACATTCGTTGATTCACCGTTCCGGATTTCAAGATTTTGCTTCAAGAAAAAAATAATCTACAAATATTTTACTCTATATTCATATGCAAGGGAGGTTTTTTTTTAACATTTTTGTCAATTATTTCCACAAGTATGCATCAAATCAAAATTCTAAACCGTTCAAAATGCTAATGTTTGTATTTGGAATGGAAATGGAGCGCAGTTTAAGAATTACTGGCACTTTTCAAATTCGCCTTTGGCTCTTTGGTGCTAATGATGGGTTGCATACCTTAATAATTAGTGGTACAATAACTAAAATTCGGCATTTTGGCCAACTTTGGGAGGACGAAAACCCCTGCCCCAGCACCCTGGTCCTACGGGCCTGAATTAATTGTGTGCAAAAACATGGTCAACACATTGGGAAAAACCGATAATTCTGGTAAAATTATTGAATTTTACCTTCTATTTCTTATAATTAAATGCTTTCCATAGTCTAGTAGTTGCCGATGCCAGGCGTTGTTTTTGCAAAAAATACGTGTTTTCCCAAACTGCAAAATTTTAGACTAGTCTAAAGTCAAAGTTGTTGCAAATGATATTTTCAAGTGAATTAAAATGGAATTGAATCGGTCTTTGGGGGTATAAACATTGTGGGAAATGAAGAAATTGGTTGTGTCAAGCAATTTCTTCATTTACACAATGTTTTGCAAATCTTTTGGGAAGTCAAAAAGAGTCACTGTGTGGTGATGTTTTCCCAAACAAAAATAGGTACATTTATTTTTGCAATGTCATTTAGCGATTTTATGCTCTATATTACTAACATAATATGTTTTTAAAACAAGGCAATAGAAAGGAAAAATACGATCATCATGATTTTTCTCCATTTAGTCCAATGTAGATATGTGTGTGTGAAGTCAAACATGCATTCAAGTCTACATCTTGTATCACAATATTTTGTCGTCTGCAATCAATCTGAATCAAACAGGTCTATACATTCTTGTCTTAGATACGAGTATTATGTCCTTGATTTTGCACTTTCGTTTTCGAATGTTTACAACAGAATAGATATGCCTAACAAAATTTGATTTAGCATAATTATGTCGATAGATTCCTACCTTTTACAGTCTTAATGCTGACAAAAACATCCGATATCTAGACTTTATTACTTTTGATAAATAAACATATGAATACTTCGTATTCGAAGAATAAGCAAACAAATAAGCAAAAAAAAAACTTACTTTTGAATTTAACGAATCGTTTTCAATTCACTTCCTGAAAGCGAATTCTTAAAATAACGTTACAAAGAAACGCGATACTATTTTGTTTCAAGGGAGGTCATTCTAAATTCCATATCTACGTTTGTATGTCGTCAGTTTTCAACAAAAACCTCGTAACTGCAGCTTGTTTTAACCTACAGTTACGAGGTCTTCGTTGAAAAGCAGTAATGTACTCGATTGAAAGGCGGAATGACCACACTTATAGAAAGATCTTTCATGCTAGGACCAACATTTCGTCGCTTTTAAATGAAAACCTCGTAACTGCAGCTTAAAACAAGTTCCAATTGCAAGGTTTTCGTTGAAAATCATCGATTTGTTATGGATTTATCAGATACTAGTCCACCTAACCACGCGTTCCAAGAATTTCTGGCACTACGTTAAAACATGGCGACTAGCTTACAAACCAACCTGGACAGTTTTGAAAATACCTTTAGCTCTCCACATTTGTTCTTTTTTTTCCTCTGTGTTTTATGTATTTTCTGTTTAGAATAGATTCTATTTTGTCGTCTGCAACAAGGTTTATATACTGCATGTATACTGAATGCCATTAAAAACGCCACATAGACATTTGTTATTAATATTTGAGCTTACGAGCAATGCGGACGGAAAAATCAAAGTAGAGTGAACTCCTAAGATGAGATTGGTATGCAAAGGAATTGTATCATGGCATATTCCACTCAGAGTATGATAAGATTCAGATTCATCCAATTTCATATGGTCGCCTACACTGTGCCTAAATTTCGCTTTTATTGGACCGGATATGGTCAAAATTTCTGGTTGTTAGAGTGAAACCAAATACAACTTTGTCAAATTCAAGGGCAGATAACTGATGAACTTCCAGTCCGATTATGCTATAATGTAAGTTTTTTATTGACTGGTCAATATTTCGAATACAGCAAATTTGTCATTTTCAAGGGAACATAACATCGAACTTTTCTGATATCCATTTTTCGCCTTGATTGGTCAATGGTTTTAGAAGTAAGATTGTAAATATTTAGTCTAAATTATAAAGCTCAATGGCAGATAACTCAATACTATTTGACCCGATCCAGCACATAATCGAACTCACCCGAACTTCAATCCGATCCTACCTACTTTTTTGACCAAGTTTGATCTAGATTGGCCAACTTTGCGAATGCTAAAGTGTAAAATCCAAATTGTTAAAGGGACAGATGGACAGACAGACGGCGAGTGATAGCTCACAATCGCTCACCTTAAACACTATCTGTTCAGGTGAGCTAATTAATGAATTCTTTCTGCAATTTGTGTTCTTATTGTTTGACATGATCCCATGCCATGATACATGTACACTCGGAATATCTAATTAAGGTAGTACACCTTGATAAGATTTGCGCGACGTCGGGATTATTCGGGCGACGTCGAAAACATTCGGCGGTGGAACTTTCCACCGCCGAATAATTACGACCTCGCCCGAAAAGGTTCGGATAAGCTCCAAAAAAGCCGATGTTTTATGAATCTCTAAATGTCTACATTACGGGTTTTCTGCCTTAAATCAATCAGCAGCTGAAACAATTAATCCGTTACCAACCAGCTAAATTTCGATTGATTAATAGATTGATTGTTTGATCGATTGATTTGGTTTTAACGCCTCATTCGACTGCTATGGCCATACTGTGCGGCTTGAGCAATTAACTATGAATTTATTGCGTCTCTCTGGCCAGTGCTACCACAACATCCGTTCCGATCATCCAGCTGCTCACCCACGAAGGAATTCGATTATCAAAACAATTGATGGGAGACAAATGTCAAAATGAATTTTTGCCGCGACAGGGGATCGAATCCGGGACCTCGTGAGTGAGAACCCGATGCGCTTCTAAATACCCTTTAGCCAGGTTGCAGTCTCATCCGAAAAACTGTAAATTTTTTGGGGTTCCCCAAGCGTTAGTGATAAGTGGGGCGTAGCCCAAGTCCAGCACGTTATCACAAACCTATATTACCTTACAGTATCAGAATAGTCCAAATCCATAGATGTTACAGATGAACATTTCCAACGATTAACATTGTTTGGGTCTTTCTATGTAGAAAACATTTTCGAAATGAAAAAAAAGAAATATCTGTCAAATGCATTGTTGTTTTTCCAATCAGTTTCCCTAAGACTTGATTATATGGGGCGTCAAAAAAGTCATTAGTCTATGTTGGAATGATAAAAACAAATTTGGTCTCTCTCGAAACCGTGGCATGGAAAGAAAAGGGACAGATACTCTATATTTCATATATTTATTTATCATTGAACATTTAATACTGAAAATAACGAGGCATTACGGTAGAATACCCGTAATATGATTCGCGGTACGTCGGAATTATTCGGGCGACGTCGAAAACATTCGGCGGTGGAACTTTCCAACGCCTAATGTTTACGACCGCGCCCGAATAGGTTCGGATGCGTAACGACGCCGCTCGAAAAAAGCCGATGTTTTACGAATCTCAAAATGGCGACATTACGGGTATTCTACCTTAAAATCGGATAGATAGATATAAACAACTCCTTACCAAAGAAAAATAACAAAACGTTTTCAACTGAAAGCAAGGAAAATTCTTCTAGATTTTCTAATCTATAGACCAGTCATGATATTATGGCACATGTTTATATTTACTATCCATGTAAACAAGGGGAAAAGCGTTCTTAACCCTTTCCCAAACAAGACCTGGTTTTGACGTCCCTATTATAAAAGGCTTGAGAACACAATCGAAGCAAAAGAAGAAAATGCTGATAGTCAGCATTTTCTTCTTTTGCCTCAATATTTTCTAGGCTACTTTGTATATATTTTCTTCTTTAAAAAAACAACATTTTGTCGTCTGCATCAGCTTTCAAAATGAAACACCCCAAACTTTTGTCGTTTTGGAAAGGGTTGAATTCAAAAATCATTTTGCATACATGTCTTGGTTCGAATCGTGCATGTGCGTGACACCCAGATTCCAACCATCTTATGTACAGTAGTTTTATAGTTCATTATTGTGTTGCTTACATAGGAAAATGTCGTAAACATAAGTCATTTTATCGTGACCGGAATATAGGTTTCTTTAACCCTTTACCAGACGACAATATTTTGGCCTGTTCCAATTTGAGAGGTGTTGCAGACGACAATTTCAAGTGAATGAATTTTAAAAAAGATAAGCCATTTTGGATAAAAAAAACATTGTCACAAGCAATTTCTTCATTTTCCGCAATGTTTTCCAAAGCCATAAACTTATAGGGAGTCAAAAAGAGTCGCTGTGTGGTAATGGGTTAAGTCTTCAATATCAGATGTTGCTTTGGAAAAAGTTAAACACTATAAATGAACTGTTCCTTTGGCACTCTCAAATAAAAAGAAACAATTATCATAGAGCAAATACTGTCAAGTATAAAATAGCCCGAAAACAACTTCAGTGGAAATACATGAGCCAGGATCCGGAAAAAGGTCCCTTATAGCATATCGTCGGTGGGAGTTCAAAACCTCGTAACTCCAACTTTATGAAGCTGTAGTTACCAGGTTTTGACCCAAACCGACGATATGAGATAGTCAAGTATTGTGAACAGCCCACGCATTAATGCATTACCAGATAGCAAAACATTAGACCTGTCCAAATTCAAAGATTTGCAGACGTCATTTTCAAGTGAATGGAATTTTACATTTCTTGGTCTCTTTGGGTAGAAAAAGTAGTGGGAAATGAAGAAATTGCTCGTCACAAGCACTTTCGTCATTGTCAACATTGTTTTCAGAAGTATTTTCTTGAAAGAGAGTCAACTGGCGTCACTGTACAGTAATGGGTTAAGGTAGAAGACCTATAATTAGCACCAAAGAGCCAGCGGCGAAATTTGAAAAATGCCAGTAATTCCTAAACTGTGTTACATTTTCATTCCAAATATAAACATAAGCATTTTGTACGGTTTAGAATTTTGAATTCATACATACTAATGAAAATAGTTGACGAAAATTTTCAAAATTACCTCCCTTGCATGTGAATAGAGAGTAAAATGATAAATGTATTTGTAAATTACTTTCTTCTTGAAGCATATTCTTAAAATCCGGTACAGCGAAACAACTTATGTGAAGTGTATTTACAAGTGTATATAATTTTATACATTTTATTTGGCTAGAAAGTGGTGTTTTTCATTACAAGTCTTTTTCAAACCAAGCTCAGTTATACGTGTTCATATACATGTACAATAAAAATTGAAACAACGTGAAACCCTGATTTCTGTAAATGTCCAATTTGTAAGTCAAAATAAGACGTGTATGTGAAACACCAGTGCCCCCAAATAGCTAATGTTAAGTTTTCACGTTTAGTTTCGGACTGATAGACAGACGGACAGAAAGCCAACGGTAAAATTAAATGCCCCCATCTTTCCATACGGGGGCATAACAAATCACATTCTAACTATAATTAAAGTATTGGCAAGGTTTTGTTTCACACAATTATATATGGAACAGCAACAGTTAACAGGGCGTAACGACATTCTGAATGTGTTATTTGAAAACCAACCCTATGTTAAATTGTTGTCTGGTACTTTCTGCATTTGGACCAGTTTAAAAATTTACCGTTTTGCAATGGCTTAAACAGTTAAAATATCAAGGATAGGGTAAAGAAATTGCTCCTTTAATTATCAAATTATTAACATTATACTTATCTTAAATACAATTCCAAAAACACAAATTCACAATTTAATATATCGTCACTTTCATCGAAAACCTCGTCCTTGCAGTTTGTTTTAAAGTTACATTTCACATTTATTTCATTTTTTAAAAGTAAGTCTTGATGCAAAGATTGTTTATTCTAATGCGTAGAAAGGCTATCAGTTTTTTTGAAGTTGTTATTTATAAGCCAAAATGCGCCTTTAAAGGTAAGACAGAAATGACAAATTCTATATAAATCTTAACTGTTGTCCACAACAATTTGTCTAATGTTAGCACAAAAATATATATTTCTCGTAAACAGTTAAATATTTCGACTTGAAATTTCAGAATTTCCATTGGAAAAGATGCTCTTTCAGATAGAATAAAGGTAAAAAGTATGTAAAAATAATTGTGAAATGTCACTTTAAGCTGCAGTTACGAAGTTTTTGTTGAAAAGCAGCGATATAGAATATGGATACATTATAGCATAGAACATTATTTAGACTATTTCGAAGGAAAATGATGTTCTTTACTATTATCTATCCATGTCTTGTTTTGGTAAGGAGTAAATAATAATGCTGAATGGATAACTCCCTATTTTCTCCAAATATCTATATAAAGTATAGCTCATGATAAATGAACTGACAGAACATCTTTTGCTAATAGCTAGAGATGCTCTTCCTGGTCATTTATCGTGAGGTTTAATTGGTGATAAAATCAATTTGATTAAATACCATTTAACACAAAATGAACAATAACAATTCCTATTAACCCTTTCTCAATCGTCTGAAATCGTCTGAAAGTCGGACGTTTTGAATTTGGAAGGACTTGCGGGCAAAATACCTGTTACTTAAAGCATGACTTTTGAATGGAAAACATTGTAAGTTGTGTGTTGTCGTTTGGAAAAGGGTTGAATTGAAACAAACATGTAAACGTAAAAACAGTGAATCAATGCTTTTCAACAAACACCTCGTAACTGCAGCTTGTTTTAAGGTATTCACACACTAATGGGCATAAAATTCTACGGGATGGATCACTTTATTTTTTCAATCTACATACAAAGAGACCCCCTTTCTGAAAAAATAAGGGAATTTGACCGCAATTTTACAATTTTATGACAAATTTAAGATTTATCACGCCGATATGAAAACTGGGCTTTTCGCACACTGAGTAACAGATGCTCAAAACTGAATAAAAAGGGATTTTTTTCCAGAAACATCTATAATTTATGCACCAAACAAGAGCTTATTAAATATACTACTATAAAAAATTACTTTTGACATATTGTGGCAACAATAATATTGGAAAAAATGCAAAAGTCGGAATGCATAGCAACAAAATTCTCTTGAAAATCTATTTGAAATTTTTTGGGTTGTCATATTTAAAAAGTCATTCTACATTAAGTATTAGTGGGCCCTTTCTAATCAGAACTTGAAAAATATCTACACAGGTGTAGGAAGTAAATACATAAGAAAAGGGAAGTTTCGCCGTCCAAAATTAGAGAAATCGCCATGGTAACATGCCTTGTGCGTTTTTTGACACACACAAAGAACATGTTAAATCTTATTTTGCTTTAAGTATCTATCCTTTCGAACATGATTTTGTGGAGAGGTTAAACTGAAAATTTAATTATAATTCACTTACAAATCACCCATTTACAAATCTATTAACCGATTTCCCTACAATTTGGTTTTAGTTGTATGCCAACTAGCTATACACGCGTCGACGTCAATTATACAGAACGCGGGAACCGCCGTCGTATTTTTTGGCGTCGACGTTATGACGTCATCAAAACAAATCCTGAACTTTAACTTTTGTTTCATGATAAATGCAGTAAGAGGTTATTTTTTTCAACATTTTATCTTTAAAACTCTAAAATATTGGAACAAATGAATTTAATTATACTAACACAAATAATTTCCTTTGGAAAAAATATTTGAAAGAAAATACGGAAAATGTCGACATATGTCGACATTTGCCGATGATTTTTGACGTTCATTAGTGTGCGAATACCTTAAGCTGCAGTTACGAGGTTTTTGTTGAAAAGCGACGAACATTTCTACAGCAAAACACGGCTGGAATCACGTGACACAATATTTTCGATATTTTTATTAATTAGCACTCTCCCTAAGGATCAAGCAGAAGGTTAATAGTGACTACTCTCAGAAATCATTCATTTAACCTTCATTTAATCAGATATGTTGAAAAACTTGCAAAACCAAGAGAGTTCCTTTTTTCTGACATCCGTTGCCATGGAAACCAAGAAATAAAAATTTCCGGAGATTGGAAGAAAACCACTGAATGAAAATTGGGAAGTTAACATTTTTGAGGTTGGTGTTTGAGATATGATACTTGTTTAGATTGTCTGTTCTATTATTATTATATCAAGTATGACACTAGGTGCATTTGTTTTTGTATTGAAAAATCAAAAAATTATATTTTACATTATGTTGCATAGCAACCGAAGTTCCATCACTGAAATCAAATTTTCAATTTTCAAATTTTTGACATTTTCAAACCAAATTATCTTCTAACAACATCCTTGTATATGAAGAATACACATGTTTTCTAAATAACAAACTCTTGTTTTCCAAAAATCAAGAATAAAATCTTGGAAAATGTTTCTATTTTTGTAACCATAGCAACCAAACATGGAACCGTCAAAAGATTTACAAAAAATGACATTTTCAGACCTAAAAATCTTTGAAGAACAAAGGTGAATATGAAAAATATATACAATATACTAATGGACAGGACTTATTTTTAAGAAGCAAAGAACAAAATAACTCAAAATGTTTCCATTTTTCGTAACCATAGTAACCAAAAAATGGAGCTGTCACCAATTTTAAAAAAAATGACATTTTCAATCACAAATATCTCATAAAAGTAAAGATGAATATGAACAATACCTATAGTGCATAAATGATCAATACTTGTTTTTTAAAAGACAAGAATGAATTAACTCAAAATGTTTCTATTTTTTGTAACCATGGTAACCAAATGATAGCACCATCACCGATTTGACAAAAAATGACATTTTCAAATTGAAATATCTCCTTACAGCAAAGTTGATTATGAACAATGAATATACTGTCTAATTGGTCATCACATGCATTTTAACAGAAAAGAATAAAATTATTCAAAACGCTTCTATTGTTCGTCATCATGGCAACCGAAGAATGATAATGTCACCAATTTAACAAAAAATGATATTTTCAAACCAAATTTTCTTCTTTCAATAAAGTTAAATATGAACAATGCATATGGTACCTTAATGGCAAGTAGTTGTTTAAAAAAAAGCCATTCATAGGATAACTCAAAATATATCTAATTCTTGTAACCATGGCAACAAAATGATGGTAAAATCACCAATTTTTACAAAAAAATGACAATTTCATACCAACATATCTCCTGACAACAAAGATGAACATGAACAATGCATATAGTGCCTTAATGGCAATCACTTGTTTTTAAAAAGCTAATAACAAAATTAATTAAAACATCTCTGTTTTTCGTAACCATGGCAACAAAACCATGGAACTGTCCGCAATCTAGCACAAACTATATTTTCAAATCATCTTATCTCATGGCTTCAGAGATTAATATAATCAAAGTATATGTAGCTATATTGACTTATTTATGCTTTTTAAATACCAAGGAAAAATGACAAAATGTTTATAATTCTTGTTACCAAGGTAATCATGCTATTAAACTGTCAACGATTTTACAAGGAAACAACCAAAAACGACTTTTTTCCAATATAAGTATCTCCAAATCAAAACATGTATAAAACATAATTACATCGCCTTAATTGTAATCAATTGTTTTATAAATACAGACATTTAAGAAAAACTCAAAATGTTTCTTTTTGTTGTAACCATGGCAACAAAAATCATGAACTATACTGAATTATCTCCTTATAATAAAAGTGTCTATTTTCAATGCATATGTTGCATAAGGCTTTATAATACTATTTTTATATCCCACCTACGAAGTAGAGGGGGTATATTGGTTTCACCATGTCTGTCTTTCTGTCACTCCATTTCCGTGTTCTAAGTCAATAACTAGTGGACCTAGGATCATGAAACTTTAGACAGTTGTTACCCATGACCAAAGAAGGTGCCCTGTGCTTTTTTGGTTACCAAGGTCAAAGGTCAAAGTAACATTCGGACTTTGTTTTAAATCCGTTTTCCGTGCTCTAAGGCAAGAACCGGTTGGCCTAGGATCACGAAACTTCACACAGTTTTTGCCCATGACCCAAGAAGTAGAGGGGGTATACTGATTTTGCCATGTCTGTCTGTCTGTCCGTCCGTCCATCCACCCGTCTGTCCGTCTATAGACTTTTCCGTTTCCGTTCTCTAGCTTGGGAACCGTTTGACCTAGGGTCATGAAACTTTATGCTGCTGTTGTTCTTAACCCAAGGAGCAGCCCTATTGCTTCTGGGTCACGAAGGTCAAGGGTCAATGTCACAATTGGACTTTGTTTAAAATCTGTTTTCTAGCTCCAACTAAAGAATCTCCTGACCTATAGCACTTTCTCAGTGACAAGGCGCTATTGAGAAGCATTTGTCTGCTTTGTGTTAGTTCTAGTTGTATTTAAAGCTAAATTAATGTTACTTAGAATATCTTAGATTTTAGTAACCATGGCAAACAAACTATATTTCTGTTAGCAATTTGTTTAACAAAACTGTGACGAGATGTTTGTGTATGAAGGACCTAAGATCTTATTGCTTAAATTATGTCAATTTTCTATTTTTACCAATTATGTCACTTTGGTTACCATGGATACCATGATTCTGAAACATGTTTGACTTTTTACCATTTTATGTAGAACATGGTGAATCAGTTTATAAAGCCTGTGCTGAAACTTTGTATCCTAGCTTTGTTGTTAGGGGAAAATGATCAGAAAGTTTATATAGTAGCGAGAATGCAAAATATAGTCATTATACATTGCCATGGTTACCAGATGAATAAAATAACTTGAGTATGAAAGTTTTTTATCCCATTTAGAAGGCATATACGAGGGACGGTCGGAAAGTAGTTGGACTTTTGACTAGTTCTCTAAAACCATTTAACTTTTTAACAAAATTCTTTCTACACTGTTTAAACAAATTGTCTATCTATGTCTATGCATTTTTGCCATCTTCGTAGGAGCTTTACTATTCCCACTATTAACCATGACGTAGACCCACCGTATAAGGTACTGTGTAACCACCGGTATCAAAGGCGCCCTTGTCTCAAATGTCTTCCCAGCAAGCATTTTCATTAGTTCTAGAAACAAATAAAAGTCATGTGGGGTTGGGTCTGGGCTATAAGAAGAGTAAAACAACTGTTGTCATGGGTAATAGTTGATAATCTCCACTGCAGATGCGGTGGTATGGGAGCGTGCGTTATCGTGAAGTAGAAAGTATTTTTCTTTGCTTATCTTGGACGCGTTTACTTCAGCATTTTTTCTTTCGTTTTTTCTGAATTACTTCAGAATTGTACTTGGCAATGTCAGTTTTTACCATTTCACATGAAATGACTAACTTTCAATCCTCGTGAATCCACAAAAGCAACAAACATGACTACCAGCCGAATGTAAAAGCTTAATCTCTTCAGAGGTTGGGAACCAGCTCGTTTCTATGAATGCTGTGACTGAGTTTTTATCCCAAGTTCGGAATTATGAATCATTATTTAATCTTCAGTGATAATGTAATTAAAAAACTTAACTTCTTCGCGATTGAAATGACTAGAATGTTCTTTTGTTTTGGTTACCCTTGTTGTTCCTCTGACAAATAGACTATTGTACATAAAACCCCTATCACATAAAGGTGGACAGAATATTGAATATATACAATTATCTTTGAAAATAAACTGACCACATTATTGGCAAATGGATGTAGATTCCACCAATATATAACGTGTTTATACAGTTGCAAATGGAGAGACAGCAGCACGAAAAGTCCAACTACTTTCCGACCGTCCCTCGTACTAATTTTATACATCTAAGCTGGATCTAAATCAATCCTCATAACATTTTCTGATTTCGTGCTTTGTTGTGATATTCATGTTGCCATGGAAACCATATTCAAAAATAAAATCAAACATGCTAGTGTTCACATTTTCAGGTTTGTACTGATTTTTCAAATATCATATTGATTTAGGTTAATCTAAATGTGTTTGTTTGCAGCTTTAATTATGTCAGTTTTCCATTTTTTACTAATTCTATGTTACTTTGGTTACCATGGATACCTGGAATCTGAATCATTTTGCATTTTTTTTAATCCTAGCCATGCTGTTAGGAGATAATTTGAACAGAAAATTGCAAATTTAATATGGTAGCGAAAATTGCAAAATACAGTCTATGGTTGTTGCCTTCGCAACATATAATGTGAAATTATTTTCGCTTTTCCATTCGTGAAATTTAGAGTTAACATAAGCATAAAAGTACTAAATCAGAAAAACTCACTGTGTATCAAAGGGTAAATATATACTAATATCTTTGAAATGTTCATTTTTCCTTGTTTCAAAAACAGGAAATCTTGCCTTTGGGGAGAAAATCTTTTTCTGACCGTTGCCATGGTAACGGCACAGCTACAGCACTTTCCTTTCGGCTTTCGAACTTTTATGACAATAAGAATCAATTGGGCAAGTATTTTTTTTTTCAATTCTGAAAAAGTCACTATTAACCTTTTCTATAGAGTCTGCATGATTCTTAGGGAGAGTGCTAATTAATTATGTAAATAGAGGATCGATTTGAAAAAAAAAATTGAAGCTGATAGAACTAGAAACACAAGGGACTTGCTGAACGTGAAATATCTTTTTGTTTAAATCAGCTGATATAAAAGTTAGCTTATGGACGAACAAGCAATGTTTAAATATTTAAATCGGTCGCCAATAATTTATTTATCAGCTGATTGTTTACAAGTTCTACCACATCCAGCTAATTCCTGACGTTTTTTCACCTTCTCTGTTTCAAATCGAATTCAAAAGAGTCAATTATTTACACAATCTTTGAAGATTTTCTGCAATTGTTGTGTCATGTGATTCCCTGCAATGGCAAAACAAGCTGATGTGAGTAACAATTTTAGATTATTCAACAAAACGACCAAATTCATCCCATAAGCAAATTACAAAATTTTAGACAAGTCCAAATTCATAAGTGTTGTATACTAACATTCTTAGTAAATGTATTTACATAATGTTTGTCTTTCGGGGAAGACACATTGTAGGAAAAGTAAGAAATTGCTTGTCACAAGCAATTTCTTTATTTTATACAATGTTTTCCAAAGTCTTTTTTAGGAGAAGGGGTCAAGAGACATCACTGTGTGGTAACGGGTTTAGAGTTAAGACACAAAGTGAAAGGAATTGCCGACAGTGTGCAAATCAAAGTTAATATATAGAGAATAGATGGTTACTGTCTGTAGATGGAAAAAAAATATCCGGTAAGGCGGAGGAATTTTTGTCCGATGAGCCGAAGGCGAATCGGATAAATTTCCGAAGCCGAGCCGGATATTTTTTTTCCATCTACAGACAGTAACCATCTATTCTATTTATCCTGTTACGAACATTTGTTTAAAAAGAGGCGCCATTCTCGAACGGGAAGTCTTTAATGACCTAGTAAGTTATCCTCAAGACCGTTAGACGCATAACTCGTGTTCGCGACAGAAGTTAGTTCTAAGAAAAAAAAACAAAAAAAAAACGTTCGAACTCTGTCACATTAACAGATCTACTGTTAAATAGATCTTCTCTCGATATTTTATCATTAACAGGTAAATATTATAACCATAGAACAAACTCAAATTGCTAGGAACTGCAAAGTTTAAATCAAGTCGACGACGAGATCTGCCCTCGGTTTGGGAATGGAAGGTTCCGTTTCAACGAAGAACAAGTTTCACATTCATTTGAAATATTGAAAATATTGAAATGAAGTAACCAGAACATGAAGCATACCTTAGATGGATTTATATTTCCTCCCAACTTCTATTTACACGATCTTGGACGTGTTTACAAACGTGTCATGATCTGTCATCTATTTGAATGTTTCCGATGTCGTCCATTTTTATTTTAGACATGAATTCATCAACAAGACAAATGTTTTGTGAGGGGAGAAGACAATTCAAAAGAAACAGTTTACAATCGTTTTGAAATGAAATAACTAACCACCTATCTCATTCATTCTCTATCCCCTCCTCAAGTCTTGTATTTAAATCCTTCCCTTAAATGTTTCCTGTTCATCTTGTTGTAAACATAAACACGGCTTTCAACTGTCAAAAATAACCTTGTGTATTACGTCATCAAAAACTTTTACGGCACAGAGTTTTAAAATTGGGTCAATACTACAGGGTGAACCTAAAGTTGGGGTATTTTATAAGGAAATGAAAAATGTCTGTTATGCTTTATATTTCCCACTCGCATCTGATTACGTATTAGGAGTAAAACTCAAACTCGGCATTGTTGTACATTTTTGGAGCGATCTAACTCGATCTTTCACTATCTCTGTGGATGAATTTATCATAGATAATTTTTATTATGAAATTTAAGTCAACAAATTCTATTTCTGAGTTTTTATTGCGAATATTACAAGCGTCAAGGCACAACCTAGATATCGAGTGAGCTTCGCTTGATGAAAGTAGTGCCGACGTTATTGGTCACGTGACTAACTGACTGATATCAAAAAAAATATCAGGCACCCTGTTATCAGTCAGTAAATACCGGAAGTGACAGGATAATAAAAAAAGCACTTTCAAACAAGTCATTGTTAAGATTTTTTATTAAAAAACGCCCCCAAATAATGATGAAGTTTGAAAGTAAATATTGAGGAGAGAGAAGAAATGGATCAAAATGTTGCGACTTCTAAACGATCACCAGTTTTTTCCTTCTTTTCACGATCTATTTCAAAGGTAATAAAATACAAGGCATTGTTTGTAACGAGGGTAAATAGACAAAATACAGAATATTCCTTACATAAGGGAGGTGATCCATCTTTTGAAATCCTATTATCTGTGTAGGTTATCTCGCTTAATGAGGAAAAGAAAGATTTCGAAGCCAAATCGAGTGCATGATTCCAGAGTTTGAACTATTATCGTCGGTGTTATTAAAAAACCTTGTAACTACAGCTTTAATCAAGCTGTAGTTACGAGGTTCTGCAATAACACCACCGAAATGCTTAGAATTTTTTTTTATCTATTTTTGTCTTTCAGGGTAGAAAACACTGTAGGAAAAATAAGAATTTGCTTGTCACAGGCAACTTTTACATTTTCTGTCCTGTTTCCAAATTCCCTGTGGGGGGGGGGGGGGGGGGGCTCAAAAGGCGCCAATGTGTTGTAAGAGTTAAGACAAAAATGACTGAAATTGCTGACAGTGTTCAAATAAATGTCAATATTAACCCTTTCCCAATCAACAAAATTTTAGGGTGATCCAATTTGAAAGCTGCTTCAGACGACAAAGAAGATGATTATAAAGAAATGATTTGTGTAGAATATGACACAAAAATTATTGAGACAAAAGGAGAAACTGCTGGTTATCAGCAGTTTCTTCTTTTGTTTCAATGTTTTCCCAAGCCTATTCTCTTAGGGACGTCAAAACCAGGTCTTGTTTGGGAAAGGGTTAAAACACTTTGAAACAAATCAATGTTAAGATTTTTTTATTAAAAAACGCCCTCAAATAATGATGAAGTTTTAAAGTAAATATTGAGGAAAAAGAAGAAATGGATCGAAATGTTGCGAGTTCTAAACGATCATCAAATTATTCCTTCTTTTCACGATCTAATGTAAATGTCATAAAGTACAAAGTATTGTTTGTGAGAAAGGGTAAATACACACAATAGAGAAATTCCTTACATAGGGGACGCAATTCATCTTTTGAAATCCAATTTTTGTATAGGTTATTTCCCTTAACGAGGAAAAGAGACAGTTCGAAGTAAAATCGGAGCTATATGACTCCAGCGTTTGAACTTTTATCGTCGGTGTTTTTGCAAAACCTCGTAACTACAGCTTTTATCAAGCTGTAGTTACGAGGTTTTGCAATAATACCACAGATATTCTCAGAATGGTGTTATCTATGGCTAGATACGGTAACTATTTTTAACGATATTGATTTTTTTTTTCACAATACATGTACACAGAAACTCGCGTACCTTAAGAGCCGTGTTCACAAAGGATCAACCTCTCTAAATGAACAATTCTTATTAAAAACGAGACATCAGGAATGGAAATATTTCTTAAGAAACGTCGATAGTGAGACTTTTACAAAACAATCAGCAGCTTTATATACGATTTTCAAATTCTCTCCAACACCATTTTAATCATTTAAACGTCCAATACTAGACGAGATAGGGCCTATCTGACCAAATAGATGACTCTCAGTTGTGTCAGTCCTTATAGTCACCATTAACTGTCCGTCCCCCCGTCCGTCTTGATAAACTTGACTGAGTGGGTTATTTGTTGGTAAATCATTTATAACCACATGGCAGACTATAGCTCCCTACAATAGTCGTACACTGAAGATAGCGCCTAACTAATCAAATAGATGACTCTCAGTTGTGTCAGTCCTTATAGTCACTATTAACTGTCCGTCCTTCCGTCCGTCTTGATAAACTTGACTGAGCGGGTTATTTGTTGGAAAATCATTTATAACCATATGTCAGACTATAGCTCCCTACAATAGTCGTAAACTAAAGAAGCTGAACTTTTTCCGGGGGGGGGGGGGGGAGCATACGAGCGAATGATAGAAAAGTCCTTGTGGCCCTGACGTGTGTTTCGTTTAATAAACACATGCAAATTGGAAAGTAATTAGGATGGAAAATGAAAAAATAAAACTTTTATCTATTTCAATAGAAAATTTTACTGGAAAGGTGGAAAATACTGGTATACGGCATTTTTTTAACTCAATGTTTGTTTTTCATTACTTCTATGTCAGTTACGTCAAAATCACGTGCTTAAAGAAACATATCGTCAGTGAGAAGTCAAATCCTCGTAACTACAGCTTATTCAAGCTGTAGTTACGAGGTTTTGACTTCCCACTAACGATATAAACTTAAAATGGAGTGTTAATGAAGTTTATATACACTTTTTCGTTCTGCTCATAACGACTAACAATCATCTGATCCTCCACGACCAGAACAGATCGAGGCTCTACAACCCTCAGTGCAAACTGTATTTGTGTACCACCAGTAGGAATCACACAAATATTACGAGACCCAGCCCAAGCCACAAACACGTGACAGTGACTATCTACGGCCACACCTCCTGGTGACCTTAACCCTTCTCCCTGGTACACAGTCTGTACAGACCCGTGAATATTAAGTTTAGTTACAGTGTGCTGGCCAATGCCTGTTACAAAGAATGTTTGTCTGTCTGTACTACTTCCAACAAAGTAAGGAGACTTAAATAGAGGATGTCGAGTCGAGTCTGTAGTTATAGATCTCATGACCCGTCCGTCCGTCTTGATCAATCTGACTGATGTTGGATCAATAAAGGTCACTATCAACATGTTACCTGTGTTATCTATACCGTGACATTGTCCGTCTACTTTAAGTTTCTTATTCACTTTTATTGACTTACCTATATCTAGAAATATTAATGACTTTTCACGTGGAACAGTAACAACTAGCTGACGGTTGTCTAGGTACGTCACGTCCCAGGGATGAGAATCAAGTTTGAGGTATGACGTCATGCTGGACTGTGTCAAGTCTAGAATCTTCACGCTGTTGTTGTTGTTGTCCACTAGAGCCAGTCTATTAGCGTCAATCCTACACATTCCTGTTATATAACAACCCAATATATGAGTATCTCGTTTGTGTTTTATGTTTATATCATTTATATATGTCAGATTAACAGGAGGTCCAGTTGTAACGTTCTGGTCATCTTTATATCCTCCTTTTTCAATTCTTCTTTTGTCAGGTGGCGGAGTTTTGACTTTTTCTCGAAGTGATCCAAATTTTTCTGTAGATTTTATGGACCTGATAAGATTTTCATTTGGACAAAACTCGTATTCCCGTGCCACGTTGTTTTGAGATAAGTCGTCAAGTCTCTTCTCTATAGCATCAATTCTAGTTTCAGCAAGTTTTGTGGTAATCACGAGTTGTTTGGTTTGTTTCAGTGTGTACAGGTTTTCTATCTTTGTCGTCGTCTCGTCGAGTTTTCCCTTCATAGCATCAAGCTCAGTAGACAAATCAGACATCGCTTTAATGTCTTCCTCTTTTATCTTTCTAGCGCTCTCCAAAACTTTCTTTTCCAGTGAATCAAGTACTGCGTTGATCTCCCTCCAAAACTTTCTGACGTCATCGAGGATTTTGTCCGAGGCTCGTTTAGAAGTCGCAACATTTCGGTCCAATTCTGATCTTGAATTTGTTATCAGCTTGCATAAATCTTTCATTCTCTGCCTTAATGCTTCATACTCACCACTCTGATCAAATCTATCAACAAAATCCTGAATATATTCTACTGGACAATCTTTGTGTTCTAAATTTAGACATACAGAACAACATGGTGCATTATGGGCTTTACAAAAATAGTCAAAAGGTTTAGAGTCATGTTTCTTACATGTAATGTCCGTAGACGCCATCTTTGTTTGTGGTATTTCATCTCCTCGTAGTAACACATGGTGCTTTGTTGCTGTTGTCTTCCTGTGTGCTTTGGTACAGTCTTTACATAGAAACTCGTTACAGTTTGTGCAGTAAGATTCTGCATCGTTTGTTTCACCGTCAGAGGTACAAGGGTCACATGGAGGTTTGGTGGACGAATTTGGTTTGGTAGATTTTT